>CANXME010002279.1:0-305000 GCA_948144175.1 Closterium sp. NIES-65 | reverse complement strand
GGTCGCAAGGCGCAAGTGCCTTGGTGAACACATCAGCAGTGTTGGCCTCAGAGGCCACGTAAGCAAGTCGCAACTGACCACGCTGCTGCAGCTCACGAGCAAGGAAGTAGCGGAGAGCAATGTGCTTCGTTCTGTGCTCCAAGCGCTGCTCTCGACACAAGGCCAACATGGCCTTGTTGTCTACGTACAGCACTGGAGGAGAACGAGGCAGCTCTCCAAGGTCAGTCAGCAGGTAGGTGAGCCAGCGAAGCTCCTGTGCAGCCATGGCCCCGGCGTAGATCTCAGCCTCACAACTGGAGCCGAGAACCGAAGACGAGCGAGTAGACCGCCACGAGACAGAGCCGGAACCAAGGCTGAAGGTGTAACCCTGTGACGACCGCTGCGTAGCCTGGTCGTCAGCCCAAGAAGCGTCTGCGTGCCCAGTAAGGACCACTGGACTCCGCCCTCCAAGCACTAGCCCCATGCCCGACGTACTGCACAGGTAGCGCAATACCCTCTTCGCTGCAGCCATGTGCTCTGGTCGGTGTCTCCCAGGAGCAACATAGCGTGCAAGGATGCTCAGAGGGTATGCAAGGTCAGGTCGAGTGCAGGTCATCAGGTACATGAGGCAGCCAACAAGCTCTGCATACGGACCACTCGACTCTACGGACTCATCCGAAGGCAGAGCTGAGAGTGAGTGGCGAGTAGGCAGAGGAGTGGCCTGAGGCGAGGAGTACGTGAAGCCGAAGCGCTGAAGGACCTGCTGCACCATGTGTGACTGAGTCAGGGTAATGGTGCGGCGTGCTCTGTCCCGAGTGATCTGCAAGCCAAGGTAGCTGCGCAGTTCACCCAGGTCTGTGCACGTGTGTCTCTTCAGCAGCTCGGACTTCACGTAGGCGAGTCCAGCAGTGTCCGCTGTGGCAAAGACCAAGTCGTCGACGTACACGAGGATGTAGAACGGCGGCAGGGAAGTGTCGGTGCGAAGAAACAACGACGGGTCAGCAGTAGAAGGAGCAAACCCAAGAGCCGCAAGCGTAGTCCTCAGTGTGTCGTGCCACTCACGCGGTGCCTGGCGGAGACCGTAGACTGGCCGTCGGAGGCTCCACTGGGTACCAGGAGGGAAAGTCCCAGTGAAGCCAGGCGGACGGCGCAGCCAGATCTCCTCGTGCAGGCTACCCTGCAGGAACGCAGTGCTGAAGTCGAGAGAGTGAAGCTCGTAGTCGCGCTGAGCGGCAATGTGCAGCAGCACCCGAAGAGTGGTCATCTTCGGGGTGGGAGAGAAGGTCTGAAAGTAGTCAACTCCCTGCCGCTGACTGAAGCCACGAGCCACGTAACGCGCCTTGAAGACAGGCGGCGAGCCCGGCGGCCGCTTCACCCTGAAGATCCACATGCCACTGACGATGTTCGCCCCAGGAGGGGGAACCGCGTCAACGTAGGTGCCTGTGGACTTCCAGGAAGCCATCTCTGCATCCATAGCTGCCTGCCACTGAGAGGAGTAGGGACCCTCTACGGCCTCCGCGTAAGAACGCGGAGTCGGGATGTCTAGTGCATCCGGGTCTCCCTCAGGGGCTAGCAGTACAGACGCGAGACGAGGTGAAGCAGCGGCTAGACACTGGAACTCCTCCTGCCTGTCCTCTAGGACGTCCGTGCCAAGGGCACACTCACCCCCGACGGACGGAGGACAGGCGGACTCAGACTCAGCGACAAGACGAGCAGCGTAGTCTAGACGACAGCGCGCAGCAAAGTCGACAAGCTCAGTGACAAGGGCAGACGCAGCAGACGACTCGAAGGAAGGGTCAGTGACAGCAGTAGCAAGGAGACGCGTGACAGTAGGACTGGCAGCACGAAGAGAGTCCGACTCCGGGTCGGCAAGAGCAGGAAGAGAGGAAGCAGGAGGAGAAGGCAAAGGGGCACGCAGAGGAGCAGTGGACGGACGCAGTGACATCCGGTGCGTGCCAGGGACAGGAGGAGGACGCTGACGCGACCCGCGACCACTAGCGCGCTCAGTACGAACAGGCGACGCAGGACGAGACGCAGGCTCACGACGCTCAGTAAGACCTCCAGTCGGACCAGCGTAGGGAGAAGGAGCAGGCAAAGGGGAGGCAGGCTGTAGCTGTGGCTGTGACCGGACAGGCTGCGGACCCTCTAAGGAAGGAGGAGGAGGTGTAAGACCAAGAACCTGCTGCAGGAGCGGAACGAAGTACGGTCGGGGCCGCGCGGCGACGCCAGAAACAGCAGGGACAGCACCAGCACCCCCGGCAGGAGCACTCACTCCAGCAGCACCTCCAGCAGAACCACCAGAAGCTCCAGAACCTCCAGCAGCAGCACCAGGAGCACCGTCAGTCGGACCACCAACCGCAGGCTCAGCGCCAACGTCCTCAGCAGGACCAGCTCCAGGAGACCACTCAGACCCAGCAGCTCCAGCACCCACAGGACGAGCACCGCCAGGTCGCGTGGCAGCAGCGCCCTCCGCAGCCGAAGAACCACCAGCAACAGCGGCACGCCTCCAGCGCCGGGCAAACCACTCACGCAGCTCTAGTGGAGAGAGCGGCTCCCGGTGAGACGAAGCACCCCCAGGCACAGCACCTCCAGGCTCGGCACCTCCCGGCTCAGCACCCCCAGGCTCAGTACCTCCAGACACAGCACCCCCAGGCACAGTACCCCCAGGCTCAGCACCCCCAGGCTCAGCACCCCCAGACTCCGCACCCCCAGGCTCAGCACCCCTAGACTCCGCACCCCCAGGCTCAGCTCCCGCAGCAGCACCGGAGTCACCAGGGACCTCGACAGGCTCGACCGCGTCTACCTGAGACACACCTGAAGGGGCAGGACCCTGAGGGGGGAGGGGGACTACTGGGGGGGGACCTGGTACCAAGAAGAGAGGGGGTGGGGGGAGGGACGGAGTGCGGTAGGGGAAGAGGCGGTAGTAGGGTACCGACTCGTCGAACGTGACGTCCTGGGAGGACAGAACACGTCGAGAGGTGGGGTGGTAAAACTGCCACCCAGGGGCGTCGGGGGGGAACCCGAGGAAGACGCAGGGAGAAGCACGAGGGGACAGCTTGTCCGCAGACAGGTCGCGAACAAACGCCCGAGATCCCCAGACCCGGAACGCCGACGCATCGCCAACCTTCCCCGTCCACAACAGAGCTGGGGAGGTCTCCGGTCGAGAGACCCTGGGGTGGAGGTTGATCTGGTGCGCAGCGTACCTGACCGCAAACGGCCACAGAAAATGGGGAGCAGCCGCATGCATCATGGACGTACGAGCGACGTCCATGACCATGCCAATGCGGCGCTCAGCGATCCCATTCTGCTGTGGTGAGTCCGGAAGCGTGAAGGTCTGACGGATGCCTCGCACACGACAGTAGGTACTCAGGAGGGCCGAGGAGAACTCTCCGCCTCTGTCCGAGTGCAGACGCAAGACAGGGAAGTCAGAGCCAAAGCTTCTCCGAAGCTGAAGACGAGCTGCGCGGATCCAGTCGATCAACACCTGAGTGACCTCACCCTTGCTGCGCAAGGGGAAGACTGTGGTGTAACGCGAGTAGTCGTCAACCACTAGCAGGAAGTAGCGCTCCTGACCCTGTCCACGGACGCGGGCTGGGCCCCACACGTCCATGTGAAGCGTCTGCAACGGGGCCTCTGTCGGAGGAAACTGGGAGGAGTGAGGGGCAGCACGCTGGCGCCCCTCGACACAGGGGACACAGGCAGGGCCAGGGCCCGGAGGAAGGGGAGGGAGGGACCGGGGAAGACCAGACACAAGGACCCGCGAGGCCATGCCTCTGAGCCGAAGCAGAGAGGGGTGGCCAAGGCGGTGGTGCCAGAGGAGGGTCTCGTGAGACAGACGACGACACGAACAAGGGGCAGACTCAGGACCAGACCTGGACGCTGCAGCAAACACCTGACCAGACGAAGGGGCTCTACCAGACGCAGTACCTGGAGGAGAAGCAGTGGTCAGTGTGTACAGGCTCGATCCCGGCCGACGTGTAAACGTAGCCAGGTGGCGACCTGTATCCGCCTCCGTACAGTGGGTCACCCGCTGACGAGCAGGGGTGAACTGGTGGACACCTGCATCCTGGAGGTCAGCACCACTCACCAAGTTCGTCGAGAACGAGGGGAGGTAGAGACCAGTCAGGGTGCCAGAGGGGGCCGCCGGACACGGGAGGACAGTGGAGAAGCGAGACAGGACAGGCCCCCCAGAGGGGTCCGCCAGGGACACCGCAACCGGCCGACTCAGCGGCGTGAGAGTGGTGCGGTCCCTAAAGAAGGAGCGAGACGCTCCAGAGTCAAGGGTGAAGGTGTGAGAGGCCGAAGCCGACACAGTACCTGAGAGGGCGGACTCACCAGTACCTGAAAGCACAGACGCACTGGCACCTAGAGCAGCAGCTGCACAAGTACCTGACGCGGCAGTACCAATGCCCGGGTCAGGCGGGAAACACCGGTAACAGTCATCCTCATCACTACCAGTCACAGCATACATAGCAGAGAGAATAGCATCAAAATCAAGATCATAAATAGCTACACCAGCCCTAGACAGCTCTCCCCAGCGGGGGATCTCAGCGGCCTCCGGAAACTGCTGACGCCAGGCGTCGGTCAGGCGGCCAAAGCAGCGACGGGCTGTGTGGGCGCCTCCACACCTCTCCCCTGCACGGTCACCAGTGCGAAGAACGTAGGGGCAGGGACCAAGCGCACCACCGCGCTGACGCTGCAAGTACCACTCACGGAGCTGCTGAGGGCCGGGGACGGTGCGAGAGCGCTGCTGCTGCTGCGGCTGCTGCTGTGGCTGCTGCTGCTGCTGCTGCTGGCGCTGACCACCCCCAGAGCTGCTCCGCTGGGACGAGCCACTCCGACCCCCTCCTCCACCGCCACCCCCGCCTCCACCGCCACCCCCGTCGCCACCGCCACCTCCCCCACCAGGACCGTCGCTCCCACCGCTCCCACCGCCTCCTCCGCTACCACCTCCGCCGCCACCTCCGCCTCCACCGCCGCCACTACTACCTCCACTCCCGCCACCACCCCCCCCGCCACCCCCACTCCCCCCTCCACCCCCACCGCCTCCTCCACCGCCCCCTCTGGCTCCACCCGCTCCCTTGCCCCCTTTGCCCTTGCCAGTGCGGCGTCTGCCACTGGGGGCAGACGCCGCGCCGACCGACTCAAAACCAACGAGGTCGGCCGCAGCGGCAGAGGCGACAGAGGGCAGCAGGGGGGAGGGACCACACCCCTCAAAGATGGGGGTGCGAGGGTCACCCCGAGAGGCCCCTACAGCGACAATACTCTTCTCAGCCGCTAGCAGGGACTCCTCAAGGAGGTCGACAGTGAGAGTGGTGGGACAGACAGAGAGAAACTGGTCCCTAACGACACGAAGGGACTCAGGAAGACGGGTGACGAGAAAGTAGAGAGTGATGTACATGGGAGGAGGGTTCGCAGCGCGGAACTCAGCAGGAAGGGCAGCGCGGTAGCGGGTGTCACTAGCGCGGAGGTGGGTAACGAGGTCAGCGACAGTGGGAAAGGAAGCGAGGTCAGGGAAGAGAAACGGTAGCATGAGGCGGCTAAGGGTAGCGGAGGAAGGGGAGGAGTAGCGCGCAACTACAGCGTCGTACAAGGCCTGAGCGGTCTTGCACTGACTAAAGTGGGCACGCTCAGAGGAAGGGAGGTGGCGACGCACAGCAAGACGTGCAGCAGCATCGCGGGTCGCCCACTTGGAGCGAACGGCAGAGTCAGCATCAGCAGGCGGGGCAGGGACAGCGCCAGAGACAAAGTCAAAGAGAGAGACCTCATCTACCGCATCACACAGTAAGTACAGCTGCAGATCCTCGATCCAGACGGCAAAGTCAATGGCCCTCCCCTCAGCGTCAAAAGTGAGAACATTGGGGGTGGCCATAGCAGCAGCTGAAAGTCTCACCGGGATGGGAGAGTCGGGTAGGTCAGCAGCAGGCGGCTCGGGCTGCTCGTGCAGCTCAGGCGGCTCGGGCTGCGCAGGTACCGGGCGGCTCGGCTAATGCGGGGCGGCTCGGCTACTGCGGGGCGGCTCGGCTGCTGCTGGGCGGCTCGGCTGCTGCTAGGCGGCTCGGCTGCTGCTGGGCGGCTCGGCTGCTGCTGGGCGGCTCGGCTGCTGCTGGGCGGCTCGGCTGCAGTGCAGTGGCGGGGCCGGGACAAGGCCGGCGGTAGGGCCGGCGGTAGGGCCAGGTAGGAGCCGGCGGCGGGCCGAGTAGGAGGCCGGCGACGGGCCGAGTAGGAGGCCGGTGGCAGGGCCGTGTAGGAGGCCGGCGGCAGGGCCGTGTAGGAGGCCGGCGGCGGGCCGAGTAGGAGGCCGGCGGTGGGCCGAGTAGGAGGCCGGCGACGGGCCGAGTAGGAGGCCGGCGGCAGGGCCGTGTAGGAGGCCGGCGGCGGGCCGAGTAGGGGGCCGGCGGCGGGCCGAGTAGGAGCCGGGGCCGGGCCGTGTAGGAGGCCGGCGGCTGGCCGTGTAGGAGGCCGGCGGCGGAGCCGAGTAGGAGCCGGCGGCGGGGCCGTGTAGGAGCCGGCGGCGGGCCGAGTAGGAGGCCGGCGGCGGGCCGTGTAGGAGGCCGGTGGCGGGCCGAGTAGGAGGCCTGCGGCGGGCCGTGTAGGAGGCCGGCGGCGGGGCCGAGAAGGAGGCCGGCGCGGGGCCGCGTAAGGGGCCGAGTAGGAGCCGGCGGCCCAGGGCCGCGTAAGGGGCCGGCTCGGAGCCGCGTAGGAGGCCGGCGCGGGGCCGCGTAGGAGCCGGCGGCGCAGGGCCGCGTAAGGGGCCAGCGCGGGGCCGCGTAAGGGGAGAGGGCGACCCGAAGGGTCGCTAAAACAAAAAGGGCGCGCCTCGGGGGGCGCGCTTCGGTGGGCCCAAAAAAAAAAATTCGGTCCTGGAGGGACCTAGCTCTATACCATGTGAAACTATGAGCAGAGGAATTGATTGACTAAGTCAGAGTTGGGTACAAATACAACCCTAGCAAACTGTACCCCATATGTGCTACCCCACTATAGCCTACAAACATGCATCAGCTATAATAATCTGACACAGGGAATCTCGTGCGTGCGATTTTGATTCCTGACGCTATGAAACTTCAACTCGATTGGAATCGCAAGAATAAGATGCAGGTGCAAAAACAATGCGAAACTATATTTGTGATTTTATAAGCACATGCGCTTATGCCCCATACTCAATTAGAAGCGCCCCCCTTAAAAAAAAACAGATACGGTATTATTATAAGCGCCAGGGCCTCAGAAGTCAGCGAAAAGGCTGATTTAAGTAAAAAAGGCTGAGATTTCAGACCTTTTTCAGAATCAAGGCTGATTTTCCAGCAATTTTTTGGGAAGAAACTGGATTTTTTACTATATTGTAGTGTAAAATGGCATAAAATGGGCTGATTTCTCTGTTTTTCGGCATAGAATTTTGTACCAACTCTGATCTTTCAGCCTAGCCTGAAACCAATCTGAGGCCCTGATAAGCGCTTATACGCTACCATCCGGGGTGATACGGTAGTTGGGCAGTGTTACTCTTGCAATAGAAAATCTAAACCATGAATGGACTAGGGTACTCTTGCAAGGAAAATTTCAACTAAAAATAGCCTACCGTATAAGGGTGCTGCCTGTTACGATGCCATAGCTTCAGGTGGCAATCGTTTATGCGAATACTTTTCAAGCACAGACTGCATCATGCTCAACAGCTGATTCACAGTGAATGGCTGGTGGGAAAGGGAGGAAATTTGGAAAATGGATTAGTAACTGGATCAGTAGCTGGATCAGTAAATGGATCAATAACTCAATGCTGTGCTCAGGACTGTTAAACTGTGTGCTTGCTTGCCTGCGTGTGTGCAGTTTCATGGGGTGCGAATGTGTGTCCGTGCATGCTTCTACATGTGCGAATCCAGGAAGGCATCACTGTGTATCCATGCATCCACAGAGAGAGGGTGAAGCGCGGGAGGGGAGCAAGTGGGGAGGAGTTGCGGAGAGTGCGTGCGGTTACCTTGGAGACGAAGCCGTCCATGCCGGCGGAGATGCACTGGTCGCGGTACACGTCGGCCGCATGCGCTGTCAGCCCTGCTCACACAGGCAGGGGGGGGCGAGATCGCACTCAGGCATGCACCAGCTCCCTCCACAGCCGAGGGACATGAGGCTACAGCCAGGGGTTTGGGTTGGCACATATGAACATGTAAGCCATGTACTGTGACACATGAGCAACATGGGCAGAGCCATGTAAGTAGCATGTTAAAGGGACACAAATGCAGCAGCAGCGTACCAATGACTGGAAGGTGGGGAAGCTTCTCTGCCGTCTCCTTCTCACGAATAACCCGCACGGTTTGAAGTCCATCCATCACTGGCATCTGCGCCCCGGGCCCCACGCTCAACCAACCACACACACACACAAGAATGAATATTACAAGTAAGAAAGGGATACACTGGTGACTAATGCTTCCTTCAGACCGTATGATTTGGGATTTCGCCCTCCAAGCTGACGGTATCTCTCACCTGCATAGATCTGGCAAACGTGCACCACGCACGGCTGTCGACTCACCTGCACGTGTGGCAGCAGGAAGTTGCACCTGCACGTCGAGCAGCGTTAAAAAAGGAGTGTTTTGGGACGTCTCAAAACACGTGAAAAAAGGAGTGTTTTGAGACGTCTCAAAACACTCCTTTTTTCACGTCGCACCTGCACGTCGAGCAGCAGCAGGTCGCACCTGCACGTCAAGCAGCAGGAGGTCGCACCTGCACGTCGAGCAGCAGGAGGTCGCACCTGCACGTTGAGCAGCAGGAGGTCGCACCTGCACGTCGAGCAGCAGGAGGTCGCACCTGCACGTCGAGCAGCAGGAGGTCGCACCTGCACGTCGAGCAGCAGGAGGTCGCACCTGCACGTGTGGCAGCAGGAGGTCGCACCTGCACGTCGAGCAGCAGGAGGTCGCACCTGCACGTCGAGCAGCAGGAGGTCGCACCTGCACGTCGAGCAGCAGGAGGTCGTAGGGGGAGATGCCGCCATCCTTGGGGTAGAGGCGCTGGATGGCCTGAGCGCCGTCGCCCACGGCGTCCGCCACCATGCCCTTCTTCTTGAGGAAGCGCACCGCCACCTTCTGGTTCACCACGCTGTCGTCCGCCAGCAGGATGTTCAGCGCCACCGCCGACAGCATGGCCCGTGGGCTCGCCGCGCGCACCGGCTTCTGCTTCAGCTTCACACTCGCCTGCCGCCCCAGCCCCGTGCCCTGCCTCACCAGCCCCCCGCCCTGCCGCCCCACCCCTGTGCCCTGCCGCTGCAGCAGCACCATCCCGCCTGACTTCTGGCGCAGCAGGCCCCCTCCAGCAGCGCGGCGTGCGGAGGACGACGGTGTGGACGGCACGTCCAGGGCGGGCGGCTCCCTCCCGCGTGCCAAGCTGCGCGCGCCGTCGCCTGCAGCGGCGGCGGTGGAGGGCGAGCGCGTGGGGGCGAGGGGGCGCGAGGCGGCAGCTTGGGCCTGGATGCGCGCGTAGATGGCCTCCATGGTGCTCGGCTCAGCCGCGTCCCCGTAAGGCCGCCGCGGGGACACAGGCGGGCGCGGTGAGATGGCGGAGGGGGCAGCGGGCGCAGGCGGCTTGAGGGACGGGCGGCGCGAGTCAAAGGTGGGGGTGGAGGGCGAGTGCGCAGGGGAGGTGTCGTCAGGCAGCTGGAAGGTGAGGTGCTGCACTCGCAGCTGCCTCTGTCGTCCCAACAACCCGCATGCACCCGCCCTGCTGCCTGATGCCGCCTCTGCTGTAGCTGCGGCTGCATCCCCACTACCGCTGCTCGAACCGCCACGACTGAGTGCCTCACAGGGGTCAGGGCTGGCATTGCCCAGTGCTGCCTGCAAGGGCTCCCCCTCCTCACGGTGGCGTGCAGAGAGATTCTCCTTGAAGCTCACGCTGGGGCGCATCTCAGCTGCTGCCTCCGTCGACCACCCACTCGCACTCGCCGACAAGGGAGGGCCCTGCCACCCGCTCCGGCCTCTCTGTCCCAACTCCTCTCTCTCGTCCTCCTCACATGCACTCAGTCCTTTCAACCGCTCCTCTTCTCTCGCCCTCCCCACACCCTGCCCTGCGCCCTGCTCCCTCAGCACACCAGCGCCGCCCTGCTCCCTCTCACCGCCTGCACGCGCCCCTTGCAGCTCCGCCACGCTGCCCTCCACCGATAGCCGCCCAGCGCTGCCTCGCAGCACACGCGCCTCTCTCCTGCTCTGCTGCGCTGTGCGGGCGGCGGGGGCATCATCCTCACTCAACCCCTCGTCCTCCCTCTCCACCACGCGGCTCAGCTTCGCCACACTCGCCTCCACGCCACCACTGTCCGTGCCACCACCACCACCACCACCACCACCACCAGCACGAGCCGCACCTGCTTGTGCATGGGGGCTTCTGGGCTCGTTGCTTGCTGCTCTGCCTCCCATGCCCCCCATGCCTCCCGTGGCCCCCATGACTCCCGTGCCTCCCATGCCCCCCTCTGTGCGCGGACTGCCTGCCATGCGCGCCCCACTGCCACTGAGTGGGCTCCACGATGGCAGGCGAGGCACCTCCACCCCAGGGCTGCTGCTCCCCTGCCGGCTCTCCTCGCCACCATCCCCACCACCACCCTCTCTGCCCGCCACTGCTGCTCTGCTGCCTGTGGTGCCGCTTGTGCCCCTCGCATCGCCCTCTCTCCGCCCGCCCTGCGCGTCCCCAGTGTGCTCTGAGCGTGCACCGGCCCACTCCTGGGCCTGTCGCGCCCCCATGCACTCCAGGGACCGCGTGCGCCCGCGCACCACCAGCAGATGCCGCCGCCGCATGGCAAAGCCCTCGCTGCTGCTCCTCTCCAGCTGCCCCACTGCTACTCGCCCCTGCTGCTCCTGCTCTTGCTGCTTCTTCTCCTCAACCTGCTGCCGCTGCTGCTGCTGCTGCTGCTGTGGCTGCTGCAGGGGGAGTGGATGAGGGTCATGAGAAGCACGAAGACCGAATGGAAACATCCACCCATCTGAACCTGAGGAGACTTCCTCTGCACCCTTTTCTGCAACAGCTGCCGCTGCTGCCACTGCCGCTGCCGCAGCTGCCACTGCTGCTGTTACGGCTGTAACCGTGCCGCTGCTCTGTTGCGCACTGTCAACACGGGAGCATGTGCCAACATGAGCCTCGTCACAGCGACGCTCCTCACCACCACCATTGCTGCCCCTCGCACCAACCAGTGCAGAGGCGGCTGCAAGGGCAGCGGTGGCATGGGCGTGGGGGCCAGCAGCACCGAGTCTGCTGGAGGGTAGCTGGCCTGCCTGCTGCTCCCTGCTCGCCTGCCGCAGCACCTCCTCCAGCATGCGCCCTGTGCTCGCATCCCCACATGTGAAACTCTGTGTTCTGCGCCGGCTGCGCCCTGCCCTGCCCTGCACCGCACCCCCACCACCTGCACCCCCTGCTGCGTCCGCTCTGGCATCCATGCGTCCGCCCTCGCCTCCTCCACCTCGCCCTGCCGCTGCAACCCTCTCCCATGCGCCGTGCTGCCCTGCCCCGCCTGCTGCAGCGTCCAACGCGGCGTCTGCCTGCCCCGGGAAGCTGAACCCCATGCGGGCGGCAGCAGGCGAGCGCGCACATAGGGGTGCGGCAGCGCTGGCAGCAGAGGAGGCGGCGGAGGGCGAGAGGGGGGGAGGCAGGGCGCGGGAGGAGGAGCGGTGGAGGACGAGGGAGGGCAACAGTGAGAGCGAGAGGGCGTCCAGCGCCAGGCGGCCGTCCAGCTCCTCCGCACTCACCGTGCGCCGTGGGGCCGGGGGGAGGGCAGCATGGGGGGTGGAGGGGGAGACGGGCGGCGCAGCAAAGGTGGCAGAGAAGGCAAAGGTGCTGCCGGCGCCAGGAGACGAGTGCAGCCAAATGCTGCCGCCCATCATGTGAACGAGCCTGCAGGTGGGAGACACACAAAGTTCAGAAATCAACATTGCGGCTTTCCCTGCCTCTGCCTGCCTGTACCTGCCTGTGCCTCAACCTGGCTGGGCGTGTAGCATGCCTTTCCAGACAAAGTACAACACACGCTCGCAGCGACAATAGAAGGGCTTCCGGAGAAGGGAGAGGAGAGGGGGAAGGGGAAGGGTGTGCGGGGGCCGGCATACCGGGAGGTGATGGAGAGGGGGGGCATACCGGGAGGTGATGGAGAGGGGGGGCATACCGGGAGGTGATGTAGAGGGGGGGCATACCGGGAGGTGATGGAGAGGGGGGGCATACCGGGAGGTGATGGAGAGGGGGGGCATACCGGGAGGTGATGGAGAGGGGGGGCATACCGGGAGGTGATGGAGAGGGGGGGCATACCGGGAGGTGATGGAGAGGGGGGGCATACCGGGAGGTGATGGAGAGGCCGAGCCCCGTGCCGCCGTGCTGGCGCGACATGGACGAGTCCACCTGCTCAAACGCACAGAAGATGCGCCTCTGCTCGCCCGCCGCTATGCCTACCGCCCACCCAGGAGGCAGGGCGTCGGAGAGGGCACAGCACATGGGGCAGAGGGCGCGGGTGCATGGCAGAGGAGGACAGAGGTGGGAAAAGACTGGGTGAAGCAGCAATGCATGCAGAGAAAATCGTTATGGAGTGGCAAACACACAGCATGTGTCAACTCACCAACGCCCGTGTCAACTCACCAACGCCCGTGTCAACTCACCAACGCCCGTGTCAACTCACCAACGCCCGTGTCAACTCACCAACGCCCGTGTCAACTCACCAACGCTCGTGTCATCTCACCAACGCCCGTGTCAACTCACCAACGCCCGTGTCAGTGATGGTGAAGAGCAGCGCCAATCCCTCCCCCCCCTGCGCTGCTGCTCCCTCTGACCCCCTCCCACTGCCCCCATCGCCCCCTTTGCCCCCATTACCCTCATCGCCCCTCTTATCCGCGTCGCTGCGCGCAGGAGAAGGGCCATGAGGGGCAGCAGGGGCAGAGGGCGAGGGGGGTGGGCCGGTAGCACAGGCGGACGCAGCAGAGGAATTGAGTGTGGTGGTGGTGGTGGTGGAGGAGGAGGAGGAGGAGGAGGAGGAGGAGGAGGAGGAGGAGGAGGAGGAGGAGGAGGAGGAGGAGGAGGAGGAGGAGGAGGAGGAGGAGGAGGAGGAGGAGGAGGAGGAGGAGGAGGAGAAGGCGGAGGCGGAGGAGGAATTGCAGGGAGACAGGTGAGAGGGCGTGAGGTCTTGAGGAGGAAAAATGGTGGTGGAGGAGGGAGAGGAGTGGGAGGAGGGAAGCGGTATGAGGGAGAGGGCTGGTGAGAGGAGGGAGGGGGAGAAGGGATGCACTGTGATGTGCACCTTGCCCTGGTCCGTGAACTTGATGGCGTTGCCCACTACATTCACCTGCCCTCCCACACAGTGCAGCACAGCACAGCACAGCACAGGCAGGGGTGGCAGAGGGAACAGTGAGGCATGAAGGAACACACATGGTTTCATTGCAGCACCCCATGTACTCATCATGCGACACCATGACATGAGATTCCCCCAACATACCATCAGCAATCAACAACAACGACCTGCCAGCAACGTGCACTGTCGGGGGCACCAGAGCATCACAGCCGTGCGCACCAGGCACTGTCGGGGGCACCAGAGCATCACAGCCGTCCGTACCAGGCACTGTCGGAGGCACCTCAGAGCATCACAGCCGTGCGTACCAGGCACTGTCGGAGGCACCTCAGAGCATCACAGCCGTGCGTACCAGGCACTGTCGGAGGCACCTCAGAGCATCACAGCCGTGCGTACCAGGCACTGTCGGAGGCACCTCAGAGCATCACAGCCGTGCGTACCAGGCACTGTCGGAGGCACCTCAGAGCATCACAGCCGTGCGTACCAGGCACTTTCGGAGGCACCTCAGAGCATCACAGCCTAAACCCTACCAGGCACTGTCGGAGGCACCTCAGAGCATCACAGCCTAAACCCTACCAGGCACTGTCGGAGGCGCACGGCATCGCCCAGCAGCACGGGCGGCACAGCCGCATCCACCTCCCACTGGAAGGCCAGGCCCTTGAGGGCGGCGCGGGCGGCAAGCATTGTCATGATGCCGTTGAGGAGAGCGCGCAGGTCAAAGAGGGCGCAGTCGAGGTGCAGGCGGCCCGCCTCGAGCTTGGTGATGTCCAGAATGTCGTTCACCACCAGCAGCTGCTCGCCCCCGTACCCACCCATGCACGCACGCACCAAGGGGACAGGGGGCAGGGGCGGGTGGCAGGAAAGATATAGCGACACATCAGAGGAGATGCACGTGATGATTGGAGAATAATATGTGAGGTGGCCGAAACACAAGCTCTGAGGGGGTTAACAGGTGGTTACCAGGTGGTTGGCGGACTGCAGCACGGTTTCAAGGTGTTCCCGGGCGTCAGGGGGCAGGGGGTTGTCGAGGGCGAGGTCGGTCATGCCGAGGATGCCGTGGATGGGCGTGCGGATCTCATGGCTCATGTTCGCCATGAACTGCACCTTTGCCTCCACCGCTGCACGCACCGCCTCCCCTGCCGCCCGCGCCACCTCTCGCTCCTGCTGCACCTCGCCCTCCAGCTCTGCCACCTGGCCCTGCAGTGCTGCCACGTGGCTCTCCAGCGCTGCCACGCGCCGTGCCCGCTCTGCCCACTCCGCTCTGAGGGCCGGCCGGCGAGGGGCATCAAGTGCGTGTGGGAGGAGAAGGGATGGCAGCGGGCACAACAGGCATGATGCGACAGATCGCAGGGATGGGGGAATTGGGATCAGCGAGGCGAATTGGTAGAGAGGTGTCGACTGGTGCGCGCACGGAGTGATGTGTGGTTGGATCGGTTGGTACCGTGCAGGCAGGGGCAACAACTCACGCGTTGGTGTGGCAGCAGGTGATGCAGGGCGGGCAGGGGGCGGTTGAGAGCGGCAGGAGTAGGTGGGCCAGCAGCAGGAGGGCGAGCAGGAAGAGCTGCAGCTGCGAGGGGCGAGGGGGAATTGGGGTGGGGATGATGCATGTGCATGTGAAGGGTAGTGGAGGACGCAATGTGAGCAGTGAAACGCGTTCCAAGGCCTGTGGGTGGCTGCGGTGTGGCATCCACCCACCCACGTGAGCACCTCACACACACTCCCACCCTCTCCCCAATCTCCACCCCCATCCATAGCACCCTCCTGCCAATCACCTGAAGCGTAGCTTCAACCGGTACAGCGCGGTGAAAGGGGCCCAGCCCTGCTGACGCGGCTGAGAGGGTTGATGCTGAGAGTGCGAGTGTGGCGGCTGCAAGGTGGCTGGTGGAGGGAGGGAGAAGCGCACCAACACATTCATTGGGGGCGCATGAAGAGAAGGGTTAGGTGGGCGCATGAGAAGCAAGGAGATGAGGAGTGGCATGACAGGGCGAAGCAACAGGAAAGCATTCGTGCACGGCCACGCGGTTACCGTGGCGAGTGGGCGGCGCAGCACAGGAGAGTGGGGGCGAGCAGGGCGGTGAGCGGGGCGGCATGGGAGGCGGAGAGAGCGCCTGAGAGGAGAGCGCCACAGCTGCCCGCCACCACCCCGCACACCACCGCCACGCCCCATGCCCCTCCGCCCCCACTGCTCGCCTGCATGCCTCCCCCACACCTGCCATGCGCCGCCCCCCCTTTATCGTACAGCCCCTCCGCCCATCCCCTTTCCCCGATGCTCTCCCCACTGCCTTCCCCACTACCTCCCTGCGCCATGCCCTCGCTCTCCTCCCCGCACCCCTTCTGTCCCCCCTCCCTTCCAGCCTGCGCCTGCCCCAGTGTGCCCTCCTCCCCCAGTGTGCCCTCCTCCCCCCTCGCCTGACCCGCCTCCCCCGCCCCTTGCATGTGCGCGAGTGGCGCAGCAGGCGCGAAAGCCAGGGGCAGCAGCAGCGCGCCGAGCAGCAGCGCCACGAGGTCCGCCAGCAGCAGGCGCAGGGCGCGCGCCCAGAAGGCGGGGAGGTCCGCTGGAGGGCGCGCGAGGAGGAGGAGGGGGAGGAGCGAGGAGGACGAGGAGGTGGCGGCGGCTGTGGCGGCGAGCAGCAGCAGCAGGCGGCCCAGCGCGAGGGCCCGTGGAGCGAGCGCCGCAGCCACGAAAGGCAAACGGCCGGCAGGGTGGTTGGTGAGGGTGGCGGGCGATGGGAGGCGGGGGAGGAGAGGAGTGGCGGCAGCGACGATGAGGTGCAGCACGGCGGCGTCCAGCAGACCTGCGCGCGCGGGGGACGGGCGGGGTGCATGGGCGGGGAGGCGAAAGAGGTGATTGGAAGGGAAGCAAGAGTAGCGTGGAGGAGGGAAGGCAGGAATGGCGGATAGCAGCAGGATTGGCGATTGCGGTGAGATTGGTAAGAGTGGTGGTATGAAGGGAAGGGGTGGGTGAAGATGTGATGGCCCCATGGAATGGGGAGAGGTTTATGGCGGGAAAGGGGTACGTTACCTTCGAGTATGGGGAAGAGCGGAGCCCTAGTATCCGCGCATCTCGGCCCTTCTTCCGCGCATTGTGGCTGCAGCGGAGGGGTATCGCTGGTGGGGATGGGCAAGGAGGGATGCGTGTGAGTGATGAAACGGTGGGAGGGGTCGGGAGGGCAGGCGGGGTCGGCGCTCAGAGAAGGGGCGTGGCGGCGGCGATAGACGCGCGCGAGGGCGCCACTCAACGCCGCGCCTGCCAGCGCAGCGGCATGCCGCTCTCCCGTCCCCCCGCTCACAGCCGCCGCGATCAGACTCGCAGCCGCTCGCACGCGAACCGGCGCCGCCTCCACGTGGTGGCGCGAGGGTGACCCCGCGAGAAGCGGTGGGTGCACGGCGGCGGTAAGCGCGTCGGACGCGAGGCCCAGCGCGCACGCGAACAGTGCAGCGGCGAGCAGACGAGCCGTGCATATGGCGCGCCCTGATGCGAGGACGCCCCGCATGGTTGGCGGTCGGGGGCAGCGCGAGAAGCTTTCAGAACGCCTTGCAATGCTTTGGGTGGTGTGGGCAGGGGTGTGGCATTGTGGCCGACGGTGGTGCTCGACGCACGCGGTGGGGTGATGCGGTGCTTCAACAGATACCACGAGGATGCAGCCTAGCGTTGCTGTCGTGCGTCGTAGCTATATTGCATCCGCGACTGCATTTGTTAGGACGGAAGCCCTAGCCTACGATAGTGGCTACGTGGTAAGCAACTATGTCTCATTTTGCATCAAGGTCCTTTGGCTCGTGCTTGCTCCTTTGGCTCTGCTTGAACGGCACGATAGGGTGGCTGACGCCTTCATAACGATATGTAATAGTCATTTGGACTTTCATAAATAATCTCAATCTAGGTCTAACTTCATGTCATCTTTTGCCTCGATTGGGTTCAAAAGTATTAAAAGCGTTCACTCATATACATTATAATCGTCTTTACAGCTCCTCTCTTTTTTTTTTTCTTTTTCAAGTACATTACTCGTCTTCATCCTTAATATGGTTGCTGGTTACATACCCCCGTCTGCTGTCTCAAAAAATCATTCACACCATGTGTCTCGCCATAGTGTGTCTGAAAAAGAAAGGGAATGGAGAAAGAAAGGGAGAAGGAAAATGAAACTCCCAAAAAGAACCCAAATGCAACACACATAAACCCCCCCCTCAAGTTACCCAATCAAAACGCCCAGTCAAGACACCCCATCAAGACATCCCATCCCACGCCCCATCCCCCCCCCCCCCCCCCCCCCTCAATCACATCAACGTATCGACCATGTACGAGGCCTCCACCCAGAGAGCCCCGCCTTCCACATCGACATCGTCCCTCTCCCGATCCGCCAAATCTACGTTAATCCCCCCCGTGGAAGACGCCGCTCGAAGCAGGATGACACGGGCTTGCGCACGTTGTAACGCCACCCCGATGAGCGCCTTCAGTGACCCTAAAAGATAAGCCGAAAACACAGAGTCGTCCTCTCGACAAGCCCCCCGCGACACAGCTAGCCCCACGTGCGCATCCCCCTGCTGACGAAGCCACCGCTGAAAACGACCGCCGAGACACCCCCACGTCTCAACTATGGAAGGGGTGAACTGCACGCCCCGGTTGCGTGCAAGCAGAGGCGCGTAATCACTCGTTTTGCGACGCTCCCATTCCCTTGCCGCCACACCTATTTGACGCCCGCACTGTCCCAGCAGTGATGGAGACAGCGATAGCGGGTCCGCGACGCTGATCTCTAGGCCGTGAGCCTCTCCAGCCATTGGACGTCGCACCGCCACATCAACCCGCTTCCCTTGCAGCACCACACTATCCTCCAATGTCACCACCCCCCCCCGACGCCTTAGAGATCTTCGCCACCGCAAACTTCACCTCATCATGCACCCGAGAAGGACCATGCTGGTGCCTGCATCTCAGGGCATGGTGCGGGTCTGCTGGGTCAACATACGCTGTGCCACAAACACACTTCCCCGCCACCTGCAGCTCCTCTCTCTTTTTCATTAAATACGATCATCTTTGACAGTGGACTATCTCTGGTCTGGTGTGGGTGCTTTAATTTCACTATTCTGTCAGCTAATGGAGCATTTCAAACATCCTTGCCACTTTTGTGTGACCCTTTAGTGGTGGTGACACTGACGAACAAACGTACAGTTGCTTTTGTCCCCCCATTTCGTTGGCGTAGTGCAGTGCATGGAGAGGGAGGGCCGTGCCGTGCCCACACTTCACTTCACCTCGTCCCCCTCGTAGACGACAAAACGAGGGCGGTACCCCTGGTTAAAATTGGCTATCTGATTGGCAGCGACGAAAGTTCGCCAATCCGCGTGAAATGCGAAACCACGCGACAAGACGTGGCGGTCCTAGGGAAACACTACTGTACACCCACATCAAGCGAGTGGTGCCGCAGTCGCAGCAGTTCCGAAAAAGTGAAGGGAACCCGAAAGGAGACCGTTGGGTTTGGTCTGGTTCGGGCGTGGAAGTCCGAAACTGCATTCGTCGAGTACATTTGGAAAGTCGGTAATTGTGTTACACTGACGGTGTTCTTCGACAGTTCGCTTCTGGTCGCATAAACTGGCAGTCATACTCATGGTGAATGGTCGCGATGCAGATATAGTGAGATTGGGTCGTCAATTCTCCGCTGCGACAAGACTTGTCTGTAACGGCGAGCTAAGTTCAGCGAGCTGCATGACAGACGCCTAGGGTTTGACACGGAGGAGCGGGTCAATGCCACGGCAAATACAATGTCGGTTGGAGTCGGGCCTATGGAATGGAATGGACATGGCCTGAGCGTTGTGAGGCTTTTGGAAAGGCTGCATTAGGTCAACCCATCATGCCCAGACACCTCCTAAAGTAGCTAATTATGGCTCATGCCTCTTTTAGAGTCCTCCTGCGGTGTACATTTGAAGGCATTCGATGGGCTGATATCGGTCTTGAAAGCTTGTATCATTAGTTAAAGTTAACATGACCTCGACATACTACCGCTCAGGTTAACTTATTCGACATATTAGTTGTGGTTGAGGCCGTGTTTGTGGTGTCGTCTGGGTTGCGCGTGATATTGGAAGCTCGGTGGTAGCTGGGATGTCACCGACAGCGTCGGAAGTGACGTGGGTGGTGGAGGTGACCAAGTACAAGGACGTCAGCAAGGATGCGCTCTCCGTCGCCATGGCGGATCTCGAAACTGAGGTGTCGCGGGGAAACGGACCTATCACTATCCTTCTCGTCCACGTCATGACTGAGGTTCCTTGTTCCCGTGAGTGTAAACGGATTCTGACTGCTTCAGGCTAGGCCCGTTAAGATTCACGTTCATCGCATACCAATACTGTTAGATACCCTAAACTAGCCTTGGATCGTTCGCCTCTCGAAGCAGGCAGCGCATAGGTTCGCCTCTGCTTGCGATGCCCTCGTTTATTCGCGGTGTTGCTCGTCCGGCCTTCCGAATAAGTCTTTTGCTTGCCTTCTTCGTTCGCGACGTCGCTTTGTGATTTACAAGGTCGTGATTGGTCAATCGTGAGATGGTGTTTAAAGGATCTATGAAGTCCAACTCAAGGTGCCGCTTATTCGGGGCCGCGAGTTCCTCGGCGCATTCCCCGTAGTTTGTGTGTGGGCTCATTGCGGACATGATTAGATGCCACCTCCGCGTGTCTAGCACTACTTCACCGCCTCTGCGCGCGTGTTGCGGCCCTTTCATCCCAAATCGACCTCCCATTCTCCCTCGCCCTGGTAACCCCTTCCCCCCTTATTCCCCCCACACCCCTCCTTTCCTCTCCCGCCTCGTCGGCGGCGTGCATGGCGGCAGGCGGAATGGACCTGCCGGCGAGCGAGGTGGATCCGAAGACCGCGCTGGAGCACGGCCGCCGCCTCGTCGAGGTCATGCTGCGCCCGCTGCTCGCGCACGCCAAAACCAAAAAGGTGCTCGCGCCTGGCCAGGCTACACACGCGCTACCGCAACCCACTTCATGCCGCTCTGATGAAGGCAGAATGAATTGCGCGCTAACGGGCTCGCGTGAAATATCTTATGGCAAGTAAAACAATAGCGAATATGCGATCGACGCGTGCATGCTTGGTTGCAGTAAAAGGTGGTCTCACAAGTCCACTCGCATCCATCACAAGCTCGCCTTTCTTCCCTCCTCTCTGTCTGCCCTCTCCCGCGCGCGCGCCAGGTGCACTGCAACGCGTCCATTGAGCGCAACGACCGCCGCGAGCTGGGGCTCTGCGCTGCTGCGCGCCGAGCCAAGGCGCAGCGCGTCTACGTGGGCCTCCGCAAGTGAGCACGCGCTGCCCCTCCGCACCCCCGCTCTTGCTGCTTGTGCCGTGTGTGTTGCTCCCTGCCCGCACCGTTGTCAGAACGACTCTCACTGCCATCCCTCTTGCCCCCCGCCTGCCTTTGCATCTCACTTCTTGCCCTGTCTGGTGCTTTCTGGGCTGGTGTGGTTCGGTGCGGTGCAATCCTGTGGCGGTACCAGGAAGCTGCTGGGGTGGTCGTCATCAGCATCAGCGCACTACGAGGCGGGCCTGCCGCCGTCATGTCTGCTCGTGGTGGTGCAGGGCGCCAAGCAGCACCAGTCCCTGCCGGGCTCGGGGGGAGAAGCGCCCTTCTTCGTCGTCTCCCCCAACGCCTTCATCTTCTGTCGCTACAACGCTCCCACCGCCCCCGCCTCCGCCGCCCCCGCCTCCGCCGGCCCGCTGTCAGGCTCCGCCACGCCCGACTCAGAGCACCTCTCCGCGCAGCACCCCAATCCGCACCTCTCCGCGCAGCACCCCAATCCGCACCTCAACGCGCCCTCGCTCCACGCGCCTGGGGCGCTCGCCATGGCCGTGGCAGCAGGCGTGGGCACGAGAGCAGGCGCGGCGGGGGGCGCAGGGCACCAAGCGTCGCCGTCGCTGTCGCACGTGGAGGGCGCGCACGCGCTGCTGTCGCCGCAGCACGCGCGCTCGTCCAGCGCGCGCTTCTCCCCCGCGCAGGTCGCGCTGAATTCCGCCTCGCCTGCAGGGCCGGGCGCCGTGCGGGTAGCATGGTCGCAGGGCGCGTCGCCCATGGTGCCGCGCGGGGGCGTGGGAGGGGCGGGGCTGGGGCCGGGGATGGGAGCAGGGGCAGGCGGAGGCGCCAGGTTAGCAGGGACGGGCAGCCACAGCGGCGGCTTCCCTGCGGTTGCCTTGGTGGGTGCAGGGGGCGCTGCAGCGGGCGCGTGTGATGCGCCGCCACCCCTGTGCGCGGGGGAGTGCCGGGGAGGTGGGGCGTGTGTGGGGAACGGGGGGAAGGCGGTGGGCGTAGGGGCGGAGCAGCTGCGGCCGGGGGTGATTTACTCGTCTGTGGAGGGCAGCAGTGAGGCGCCGGGCAGGCTGGGCAGCAGCAGCGGCAGCACGGCGTTCCCAGGGGAGCTCAACGCCTCCGCGCTCTCCTCTCTGCAGGTGCTCCCCCTCTCCCCGCTATCAGCTCCTTCTCTGCTTACGTGCACTCCTCTCCATCCCATGCTGTGTGGCCGCAGCATGCCCCTGGGCGTCTTGTTCCTCGATGCTGCCGCCGCTCTCCCCTCACATCAATCCCGCCCTGCTCACCTGCGCTTCCCCCCTGGCTCCGCGCCCCTCAACTCTCCCGCTCTTTCTTCTCTTTTCCGTGGGAATGTGGCATGTGGTGTGTGGGGCATGGCATGGCGTGGCATGGCATGACATGGCATGGCATGGCACGGGATGCACAGGAGGAGCGGCTGGCGAGTCTGAGGGCCATGATGCCGGTGGACGCGTCCACGGGGCACACGTCACTCGCCGCCTCCGCCCTCTCCTCCATGGAGGTCCCCACCCTCTCTGCTGACTACTGCCCCCCTGGTGTCGCAGCAGCAGCCATTGCGGAGACTCTCGCCATGCACCACCACCACCACGCGCACCACCACCACGCGCACCACCACTCACTGCTGCCCTCGCCCGCCCCGCCCCACCTGTCATCCGCCTCCCCCATGGACGAGAACGACTACCACCGCAGCCTTTCCGACGCCGCCCGCCACAAGCCGGGCCTGCCGCCCACACGCGTGACGGGCAGGGACGCAGCGGGCGGCGTGGTGGGCAAGGGGGGGCTGCGGGAGGCAGTGCGGTCGAGCAGCGCCAGCGCCATGCCGCTGGACGCCGCTGCTGCCGCCGCCGCCGCTGCCGCGCTCGCCTTCTCCACGGCGTCCCCCGCGTCCACCGGCCGCCTCACCCCGCCCCTCCACGCCGGCCGC
This sequence comes from Closterium sp. NIES-65, assembly GCA_948144175.1. Classification (NCBI taxonomy): domain Eukaryota; kingdom Viridiplantae; phylum Streptophyta; class Zygnematophyceae; order Desmidiales; family Closteriaceae; genus Closterium; species Closterium sp. NIES-65. The sequence goes on along the minus strand of CANXME010002279.1, from coordinate 282,520 downwards.
GACAGCCCCGGCGGGCGTCGCGTGGCCTTCTGCGTGGCGCCGCACGGCGCTGCTGCTGCGGGCCGGCAAGGGGGTGAGGGGGGCGCGCACATGGGGAAGGCCGGGGCGGGCAGGGAGATGGAGGGCAACGGCGGTGCAGGTGGGGGCGGGGGCGGGGGCGGGGGTGGGGGCGGGGGGGGCATGCGGTCGCTGCTGGCGGACGAGCTGGCGCTGCTGGATGAGGAGGAGGAGGCCACTGGGGGCGGGGAGGAGCGGTGGGAGGGCAAATCCGTGAGCAGCAATAGAGCAGCAGAGGCGGGTGCGGACGCACGTGGCAATGACAACAAGTCAGAGGTCGGTCATGTCACCGCACCCGTACACTCAACACTCCATATCACCTCGCTTTTTGTACTTCTGTATCGTTTCCCAGTTTCATTGCCATTCCCTGCGAATCTTCCTACCTCTCCCATTTGCCCCACCGCGCCCCAACCCCTCGCTCTCTCTCCCTGTATGACCGCTGCTGCGAGCAGCGCTTCCTCTCACAGCAGCTGCGCGCGCTGCAGCTCAGTGGCCCGCAGACCATGCTCTCCGCCGACTCACCCGCCTCCGCACTGCTGCCCGCAGATGCAGCACAGGCGGGGGCGGCAGGGGCGGAGGCAGGGAGGATGGTGGTGGAGATGGAGCCGCCAGGGCAGGTGGGGGGCGCGCCCAGCAACCGCTTCTCCTCGCGCTTCTCCTCCTCCCGCCCCGCCGCCTCCGCCGCCGTCTCCTCACTGCTGCCGCCCGTCGCGGGCGGCTTCAGCACGGGCGGCGGGAGCAGTGCACAGAACGCCGGGGCGCACAGCATGGGGCAGATCGACCTGCGCGGGCTGGGGGCGGGCGGCGACGGGTTCGACTGCCGGCTCTTCACACCCAAGCAGCTGGAGAAGGCAACTCGCGGGTACGCGCGGGAGAACCTGCTGGGGCGCGGGTCGTTTGGGTACGTGTTCAAGGGCGAGATGCTGGGGTGCAAGGTGGCGGTGAAGCGGCTGGAGGGGCAGGGGTGGCAGGGGCCGGACGAGTTCCGCATGGAGGTGGAGGTGCTGTCGCGCATGCGCCACCCCAACATCGTGCTGCTCATGGGCTGCTGCGTCGAGGAAATGGCCCTCATCTACGAGTTCCTTTCGGGCGGCACGCTACAGGACAAGCTCGGCCCGCCAAAGACGCCCGACGCCGTGCCTCTGTCGTGGGTGGACCGGCTGAGAATCTTCTCGGAGATCTCGTCAGCGCTGCTGTACCTGCACCAGAACGAGCCGCCCATCGTGCACCGCGACTTAAAGCCCGACAACATCCTGCTGGACGGGCACATGATGAGCAAGATCGGGGACGTGGGGCTGGCGCGCCTGCTGTGCGCCGATGACGTCATGACCATGAAGGTGCGCGGCACGGCGGGATACATCGACCCCGAGGAGGTGGAGACGTGTGAGATCAGCGTGCTCTCTGACATCTACGCGCTGGGGCTCATCCTGCTGCAGCTGCTCACGGGGCAGCGCAGCGTCAAGGCCGTTCACCGCATGCTCGCCGACTGCACCGCCCGCCCCGCCAGGCCCGGGCAGCACCGGGCGGCGGCGGGTGCGGAGATGGTGCTGCGGTACCTGGACACGGCGGCGGGCGACTGGCGGCTGGACCTGGCGGAGCAGGTGGCGGCGCTGGCGCTGCGCTGCGCTGAGCGGCGGAGGGAGAACCGGCCGGACCTGGCGGAGGAGATCCACCCCACGCTCGTGCGCGTGGCGGCCGAGGCCAGCGCGGAGGAGCGCCGGCGCAAGAAGCGTATCGACTCGCAATTCATCTGCCCCATCTCCAAGGTGCGACTCGCAGTTCATCTGCCCCATCTCCACGGTGCGTATCCCCTGGGGCACAGGTTTGTTGGATTGGTATTCGCACGGTTCATCTGCCGTTCAGTGGCAGGCAAAGCGTGTGTGTGTGTGCGTGTGCGTGGCTTGTCTTTTGTTCCAATGTCAATGTCCCTGTCTGTCTCCATGTGCTCTGGGCATGGTTGGGTGTGTGCATGGGTGTTTGTGTGGGCATGGGTGTTTGTGTGGGCATGGGTGTGTGGTAGTACGGATGTATGTGTTATGCGGGCATGCGGGCGTGCGTGCATGGGCATGGGCATGGGCATGGGCATGGGCATGGGCATGGGCATGGTCATGGGCATGGGCATGGGCATGGGCATGGGCATGGAGCAGGAGATAATGAAGGACCCGGTGGTGGCGGCGGACGGCTTCACGTACGAGCGGCAGCACATCACCACGTGGATGGGCTCCTCCTCGCTCTCCCCCGCCACGGGGCAGCCCCTGCCGCACACGTGCCTGACGCCCAACAACGTTCTCAAGAACCTCATCGCCTCGCACAAGTTCCACTGACCACCCATCACCTGCACTACTGCCCCTTACGTTCCACTCTTGCCCCCCCACAAGTTTCTCTCACACCCCACAAGTTGCGTCAGTGCGCTCCCTGCCGTGCCGCACCGTGGGGCAGCGGAGAGAGCGACACGAGCCAGAGACAGGTCTCTCAAGGCAGCAGGTTGTTCCTCTGCCGTTTCGTGTGGTCAAAGAGCTGCCATCAATCGTGGTCGTTACGGAATCTCTCCCCAGCGTGAATAAGCACATGGCAGCGCGCATCTGCCTTCATTTATCTGCTAGGTCAAGCTTTCCTCCAACATCAAGCATGCTAGTGAAGCTGTAGTTAACTGCATGCGCTGCCCTCCCATCAGCCAGTGGTTGCTCATAGAAAGTTGCAATGATGAGACAGTCAGTCCGGACCGGACTGGTTACAGTGTTGGGTACTAGGAAGGAATGTGATACCCATGTAAATGAACCTCATCTCCGATGGTGGACACAAGACAATCTCAGAATGGAGGGTTCGTTCAATCCAAATAGGGTAACTCTGTTTAGCGATTTCTAGAGCCCTGAAAACTACCGTCATCGCCCGGATACAAGACTGTCGAATTGAAGACGGGGTGTCGTTAAAACGGATGTATCTTATAGATGGGTGTTCCTGATTATAAGACACCTGTTGGTGTGTACGAGTTAAGCCAGTGTAAGGTTAGGGGCAATCTTATGACGAGGGGGTATCTTCTAAACGGTTTTTTGTCCATTTATAAGAATTATAAGACACCCTAAACCGTCCCAATTACAAGACACGGGAAGCTTTTTTTTCTAAGGTATAAGATCATATATGTCTTCTATCCGGGCGATGACAGTACAAAAGTTGAACTGACTGAGCACATGCTACCGTACAAGGAACCAATCGTCAAGAACACTGGTGTACTAAAATAGTCTGATTGTCTGAAATCTCAGGCTATTTTCCTACGGATCCTGATTTTTCAGACTTGGTAAGATTTTCAAACATGAGTACCTCAGACTTTCTTGTTTTTGGATACTGAGTTTTTCAGAGTAGTGACTTAGCCGATAATGGGTCTTCATACTACAGGGAGTACGGATCCTGAAATGCGGATCTGTAATTTCTACGTACCGTACATTCCGCTACGTCATATGTTGCCAGTGTATGAACACACTTCATGGCGCTGTCACGCGCAGAATCTCTCCTTCCTTGGCAACTTGTGCCACCCTTTTCCCTTTGAAATCTGCCAACTTGGCTCGCTCTTTCACTCACGCGGGCTGGACCATCACTGCAGCTACGCGGTGTCAGTGAGGGAAACTCTGTGCTGGGGCAGCAAAGTTGGTTAGCGCTGCGCCCCACATGCTGCATTCGTGGCAGTGCCGTGCTGCAGTGGTTGTAGTGTGTTCTGAGTACTTCAGACTTGTGTTTTTGCGGAACCTGAAAAATCAGAGTAGCCATTTTCTGGGAAATATGCCTCAGACTAATTTTTTTCAGAGCCCCCATGTCAAATGTTGTAGCCTGTAGTGAGGTTTGTCTTAGGGGGTACAGAAGTTAGGGTTTGTCATATGTACCCCAACCAACATCAATGGAAACACCATTCCTCATTCTGACATGGTATCAGCTAGGTTAGGATCCTGTGGGATCCCGTTCCTCCGTTCTCCGTTCGTACCTCCCGAGCCTGATCCTACCTCTCGTTCGTACCAGTTCCGTTGTTACCGAGCCTAGCGCCCTTTCCCCCGTCGCTTAGCGCCCTTTCTCCCCGTCGCCTAGCGCCCCCCCCCCCCCCCGTCGCGTCGCGCCCTTTCCCCCCCCCCCGTCACGCCCTTTCCCCCCCCCCGTCACGCCCTTTCCCCCCGTCGCGTCGCGCCCGTTCCCCCCGTCGCGTCGTGCCCGCCTGTTCCCCCCCCGTCCCGTCGCCCTGTCCCGTCGCGTCGCCCTACCCCGTCCCGTCGCCCTGTCCCGTCCCGTCGCCCTGTCCCGTCGCGTCGCCCTACCCGGTCGCGTCGCCTTGCCCCGTCCCGTCGCCCTGCCCCGTCGCGTCGCCCTGTCCCGTCGCGTCGCCCTGCCCCGTCGCTTCGCTCCCGCCCTTTCCCCCGTCGCGTCGCCCTGCCCTACGCCCTGGCCCGTCGCCCTGCCCTAAGCCCTGGCCCGTCGCCCTACCCTAGGCCCTAGCCCGTCGCCCTCCCTAAGTCCTGGCCCGTCGCCCTACCCTAGGCCCTGGCCCGTCGCCCTACCCTAGGCCCTGGCCCGTCGACCTACCCTAGGCCCTGGCCCGTTGCCCTACCCTACGTACTGGCCCGTCGCTCTAGCCCGCTCTTTCGCTGCGACTGAGTCCTCTTCCCCCCCGGTTGTTACTCGCCTGTTCGTTCGCTTTAGTCCTCACTATGGCGACTCCGCGAGTTCTTCGTTTCGACGCTGACGGTAGACCCCTTGACTTTTCCGTCTGGCTTCTTCGCGCTCGCCGTCTGTTAGAGAGTCAGGTCCAGGGGGGCGAGACCCTCTGGTCACACGCTACTGGTGACCTCCCTGAGCCCCCCGAGCCTACAGCTTTAGGCCCTGCTCCTGACGACGCTGCTACGGCTCGCTTTGCCGGTCAGCGCGCTGACCGGACGGCTTGGACGTCGCGTGACGCTGCGGCCTGCATCGCACTCAGCAGCCTCCTCCCTGAGTCCGAGGAGGTCCACTTTACTCAGGTTCGCACCGCTGCTGCGTACCTCACTGCGATTAAGGCCCGCTACTCTACTCCCGCTACTGTCTCTCTTGGCCGTCTTTTCCTCCCGTTCCTGTTTCCTGATCTTGCCTCGTTTGAGCGCTCTGCTGACTTGATCGCTCACCTCCGCTCGCTCGACGCTAGTTACCGCGCTGCTTGCACTGAGGCACAGCTTACACTTCTTCCTCCCCCCATGGCGATCACTGTCTATTTCATCGCCACTAGCCTCCCTGACCGCCTTGCCTCCGTTCGTGACGCGCTTCTGCTGAAGCACCCTAGTGAGCTGACTATCGAGGTCCTTGAGTCTGCACTCAAGGACGTCGAGAGCAACCTTCGTTCGGTAGCTGCCGCCTCTGGTACTGTGTCCCCCCCACTCTTCCACGGGTGCATAGTCCCGCAGTTACCCACCTTCACTGCCTCTCTTGCCACTGCCGCTACTGACGCGACTGCGGCTGCTGTTACGACTGCGTCGCGGTCCCGCGGTAGGGGGGGCAAGAAAGGTGGTTCTGGTGGAGGTGGAGGCGGAGGTAGCGGAGGTAGTGGGGGTGCTGTTGCGACTGGGGGTGGTGGGAGTGCAGCGTCTGGAGAGACCCCTCGTGCAGCGGCTGGTGACTCCACTGCACCTGCTGGTGGCGGCGACCCCCGAGCTCGTCAGTCGCCTCCTGTACTGCCGGCCCCGCTAGGTGGAGCAGCGGCGTGGTACCAGGCTCAGCGTCAGCAGCACCTTCAGCAGCAGCAGCAGCCCCTTTCCTCCCAGCAGCCTCAGCAGCAGCAGCGTCAGCAGCTGGCTCCGGGGTCGGGGCTGCGTCAGCCCCAGCACGGTGCGGCTTACCCTCCCTGCCCCTACCAGGTTCAGACAGGTCCTCGTCGGGGCCACCCTTGTGGCCGCTTTCACCCCCCTGGTCAGTGCTTTGCTCAGCTTACTGACACGGTCCGGTTGACCTACGAGGTTGGCGGTCCTGCTCCTGACTGGCTTCCTCTGGTTCAGCGCTACGGCTCCGCTCTGTGGGGCATGTCTGCTGAGCAGTTAGTTGATCTGATTAGTGCTCCTCATGCTATGTATCCTGTTGTTGACTCTAGTGTTTCTGACTCTGTTTACTCTGGTGTTGTTAGCTTAGGTGCTAGTCTTGCTCAGTTGCCTGTTGCTAGTGTAGGTACTTGTGTAGACTCTAGACCAGCGACTACCTCAGGGGACGCTTCGCTGTTGTTCACACTGGACTCTGGAGCCTCCCACTGCTTCTTCCGGGACAGCACGACACTTACACCACTTCCTGCGCCTGTTTCTGTAGCGTTGGCTGATCCCACTACGGGACCAGTCACTGCCCGTCACACTACCACTTTACCGTGTCCTGCTGCTCCCTCCGGGTCTCTCACTGGGTTTCACGTCCCCTCGTTCTCCCGGAACTTGGTGGGCGTGCGACCCCTCGTGAGTCAGCACGTGGGTGTGTGGTTTGAGCCTTCTGGAGAGACTGCGGTGTGTGTTGACGGAGACTCTTACCAGCCTCTTACTACCTTTACTGCTGAGCCGGGCTCGGGTCTCTACACTCTTCACACTGGCCCGCGTGCGCCGCAGCAGCACCCGCAGCAGCAGCAGCAGCCGCAGCCGCAGCAGCAGCAGCAGCACCAGCGGCCGCACCAGCAGCCCCCCCTACTGCCACTGCCCCCGGTTCCCCCCCCCGTTCGGGTCCCCGTGTCTCACCAGGTTGCTTCGTCCCCCAAGGTGTCTGTGTCGTGTCAGGTTCCTACGTCTGTTCCAGTCGCTGCGTCGTGCTCCTGCCGGTCGCTTGCCCACCCCACCGTTCTGTGGCACCACCGGATGGGGCACCCGTCCCTTCCTCGTCTGCGCGCTATGTCTAGTCAGCGTCTTGTCCTAGGCCTCCCACGTGTCTTGCCGTCGCTGCCGCCTTCGCTTGCGCCGACGTGTCGTCCCTGCGTCGAGGGTAGGCTGCGCGCCACCCCTCACTCCTCCTCCCTTCGTCCGGCCACCGAGCCTTTTGAGACGCTTCACTTGGACGTCTGGGGCCCCGCCCCTCGTATAGGCCCTGAGCGCGAGCGTTACTTTCTGGTGGTCGTTGACGACTTCTCCCGCTACACCACAGTGTTCCCACTGGCGAAGAAGTCTGAGGTGACTTCTACGCTGATCAGGTGGTTGCTCACCACCGAGGACACTCGTGGTCGTCGTGTCAGCTGTCTCCACTCCGACCGTGGGGGTGAGTTTCGCTCCGGCATTCTCGCTGGATTCTGTCGCGAGCAGGGCATTCGTCAGTCCTGGACGCTTCCAGAGTCCCCACAGCAGAATGGGGTTGCTGAGCGCCGCATAGGCCTGGTCATGGAGATCGCCCGCACCTCCCTGACTCACGCCTGTGCCCCCCATTTTCTGTGGCCCTACGCGGTCAGGTACGCCGCGCACCAGCTGAACCTCTGGCCACGTGTCTCTCGACCAGAGGTTTCACCGACCAGTCTTTGGACAGGGTCCCCTGGTGTTGCGTCGCGGTTTCGTGTCTGGGGGTGCTTGGCTCTTGTCCGCGACACCTCCGCGGACAAGCTCTCGCCTCGTGCCGTCCCCTGTGTCTTCCTTGGTTTCCCTGAGGACTCCTCTGACTTCACCTTTTACCACCCTCCCTCTCACCGGTTCTTTGACTCCCGTGACGTCCGTTTCGAGGAGTCCACTCCGTACTACGTCAGGTACCCCAGTCGAGGTCTCCCGGTTCCTCCTCCCCCCCTCTTCCTGACTGCCGTTCCCCCTCCTGCTCCCCCGGTACAGCCTCCCCCCCCTGGTCCAGCCTCGTCAGGTGTGTCCCAGGCTACCCCTCCTCCTTCGGTAGCCCCTCCGGTACAGCCTCCCTCCCCACAGTCCTCCTCGCAGCGTGCCGCTGGTGCTAGCTCTCGAGAGGTTGGTGCGGCGCCTGTTCCTGTACCGGTTTCTGGTTCTGGGGGTGCTGGAGTTGGAGCTGGAGTTCGAGCTGGAGTTGGCACAGGAGTTTCTGGTTCTGGGGGTGCTGGAGTTGGAGCTGGGGTCGGAGCCGGAGTTTCTGGTTCTGGAGTTGGAGCTGACCCGGTGGGTACAGAGGACTCTTGTCGTCCGGGAGCTGGTGCTGGCCGCGCGGACACTGGGGGTGCTGCGTCTGGGGGTGAGGGTGCGCCTCCTTCGGGTTCAGGTGAGCCTGGTTCTGGAGCTGGTGTTAGTGCTGCCTCTGGGGGTGGTGCGCCTAGTTCTTCTGAGGTGGACTCTGGAGCTGCCGCTGCTTCGGACACTACTCCACCACCCCACCCCTACCCGACTAGGCACCAGGCTCGTGTTCGCCGTGCCCGTGACGAGCAGCTGGCGTTGGAGAGAGAGGAGAGGGAGTTACAGCAGCTGGAGGAGCAGCAGCAGCAGCTGGAGCCGCAGGAGCAGCAGCAGCAGCAGCAGCAGTAGCTGGACCCGCAGGAGCAGCAGTCCCAGCAGCAGCCGCGTTCGCAGCAGCAGCAGTCGCAGCCGTAGCAGCAGCAGCCACTTCCTCCTCCTGTCTCGGGTCTTCGGATCCTTGGTCTCCCCTCCCCTTCTCCTCCCTCCTCCGCCTCTCCTCCTGTCTACGGTCCCACGTTTCCTCCTCTTGACTCCTCCCCCGCTGTTTTCCCCAGTTCTCCGCCTTTGTCCTCTCCTCCTCCGTCTCGTTCTTGGGCTACTCGTCGCTCCCCTCGTGCTCGTCCCTCGTCTCCTGTTCCCTTCACTGACCTTCGTACTGCCTTCCTTCTTTCTAGTCCACCTCGTCCGTCTCAGTCTGTGCTTCCGTCTCCTCCTGAGTCGGCCCTCACTGTGTCGCTCCCTACTCCTGTCACTGACTACTACCGCACGTACCGTCCTGTTCTCTCTCGTGTTCTCGCCTCTCTTGTTACTCACCCTCGTGCCTCTGTGTCCTCTGTGTCCGCTCTTACTGCCGCAGTTACTGACTTTGCCTCTACCCGCCGCCTTGACTACGCCACCACGCTTGTGGCTGCTCCTCCTACCAGTCCTCTGGCCGTCGGGGGTGTGTCTGCCCTTGGCTGTGACGCCCTAGAGGACAGGCAGTTTGAGCTAGAGTTCCTGGCGGCCGCTTCCCCTCATCTCTGTGCCATGCTCCTCGCCCCTGAGGGTGACCCCGACGCCCTTGACATTCCGACTCCTCGCACTTACGCTGAGGCAGTGTCAGGGCCTTGGGCCTCTCAGTGGAGAGCTGCCATGGACGCAGAGATGGCCTCCTACAGATCCACAGGCACCTACGTCGATAAGGTTCCCCCCCCTGGGGCGAATGTAGTCGACGGCATGTGGATCTACAGGGTGAAGCGGCCACCGGGATCTCCCCCGGTCTTCAAGGCGCGCTACGTGGCTAGAGGTTTCAGTCAGCGCGAGGGAGTTGACTTCTTTCAGACCTTCGCACCTACCCCGAAGATGACCACTCTTCGGGTGTTACTACACGTAGCAGCACAGAGAGACTACGAGTTACACTCTCTTGACTTCTCCACTGCTTTCCTTCAGGGCAGTCTACACGAGGAGGTCTGGTTGCGTCGTCCCTCGGCCTTCACTGGCACTTTCCCTCCTGGGACCCAGTGGAGGCTGAGGCGACCTGTTTACGGTCTTCGCCAGGCCCCTCGTGAGTGGCACGACACTCTGCGTTCTACCCTCTCTAACCTTGGGTTCCAGCCGTCTTCTGCCGACCCGTCGCTGTTCGTTCGTCGTGGCTCCACACCGTTCTTTGTTCTGGTCTACGTCGACGACCTCGTTTTCGCCACTTCGGACAGGGTTGCTTTGGCAGACGTGAAGTCCGAACTGCAGAAGAGACACACGTGCACTGATCTTGGTGAGCTGCGCCACTACCTTGGCCTGCAGATCACCAGGGACAGAGCCGCTCGCACCATTACACTCTCACAGTCACACATGGTGCAGCAGGTCTTTCAGCGGTTCGGGCTTCAGCACTCCACCGTACAGCGCACACCTCTCGCTGTTGACCACAGACTCACTGGTCCCTTTCCTGACGAGCCGTTTGAGCCTAGTGGTCCCTACGCAGAGCTTGTGGGTTGCCTCATGTACCTGATGACTTGTACCCGCCCGGACCTCGCCTTCCCTCTCAGCATCCTTGCGCGCTTTGTTGCGCCAGGGAGACACCGTCCTGTTCACTGGACGGCAGCTGTGAGGGTGGCGAAGTACCTAGCGACTACATCAGGCGTGGGGCTAGTTCTTGGAGGGCAGCAGTCTGTCGTACTCACTGGTCACTGTGACTCCTCTTACGCTGACGACGCTGAGACTCACAGGTCTACTCAGGGGTACTGTTTCAGTCTGGGTTCTGGAGCTGTTTCCTGGCGTTCCACGCGCTCCTCTTCTGTCTCGACCTCTACAGCTGAGACTGAGATTTACGCTGGTGCCATGGCGGCACAGGAGTTACGGTGGTTGACCTTCTTGCTCGCCGACCTTGGTGAGCGGCCGAGCTCTGCACCGACCTTGTTTACTGACAACAAGGCGTCGATCCTCCTCTGTCGTGAGCCGCGACTGGAGAGCAGAGTGAAGCACATTCACGTCAGGTACTTTCTTCTGCGAGAGTTGCAGAGACGTGGACAGGCTCGCTTCGAGTTCGTGGAGTCCGAGGCCAACACTGCAGACATCTTCACCAAGGCGCTTCCGCCTTGTGACCACCAGAGGTGTTGTGTGCAGTTAGGCCTTGTTGACACAGGTTCTAGTCATGTGCAGACTTGAGTTTATTGCCTGCTTCGTCTGTACACTTGCTATATATACTTGTGATCTCTTGGAATGGCCTTGTGGCCACTGTTGCTTGTGCTCAGAGTGTGTGGTGACGTTGTGATCCACCCTGAGCTTTGTTTTCTTTTGGACTGGTCTTGTGACCGTACTCTTTTTGATTTTGCTAGACACCCCTCACTTACGCTATGGGGGTGTGTCAAATGTTGTAGCCTGTAGTGAGGTTTGTCTTAGGGGGTACAGAAGTTAGGGTTTGTCATATGTACCCCAACCAACATCAATGGAAACACCATTCCTCATTCTGACACCCCAGAACATCAGACTGGATTTTTTTTTAATAGTCAGCCCTGTGTACACCCCTCCTCCACCTGGATAGTCGGTATAAAGAATGCTAAGTCTGTCAAATGTTGTAGCCTGTAGTGAGGTTTGTCTTAGGGGGTACAGAAGTTAGGGTTTGGCCACCCCTCATATGTACCCCAACCAACATCAATGCAACACCCATTCCTCATTCTGACATGGTATCTGCTAGGTTAGGATCCTGTGGGATCCCGTTCCTCCGTTCTCCGTTCGTACCTCCCGAGCCTGATCCTACCTCTCGTTCGTACCAGTTTAGTTGTTACCGCGCCTAGTACCGAGCCTAGCATCATCTCCCCCGTCGCTTCGCGCCCGTTCCCCACGTCGCGTCGCGCCCGTTCCCCCCGTCGCGTAGCGCCCGTTCCCCCCCGTCGCGTCGCGCCTGTTCCCCCCGTCGCGTCGCGCCCGCCTGTTCCCCCCCCCGTCCCGTCGCCCTGTCCCGTCGCGTCGCCCTGCCCTGTCCCGTCGCCCTGTCCCGTCGTGTCGACCTGTCCCGTCCCGTCGCCCTGTCCCGTCACGTCGCCCTGTCCCGTCCCGTCGCCCTGTCCCGTCGCGTCGCCCTGTCCCGTCCCGTCGCGTCGCCCTGTCCCGTCCCGTCCCGTCCCGTCGCCCTGTCCCGTCGCGTCGCCCTACCCCGTCGCGTCGCCCTGCCCTGTCCCGTCGCCCTGCTCCGTCGCGCCGCCCTGCCCCGTCGCGTCGCCCTGTCCTGTCGCGTCGCCCTGCCCCGTCGCGTCGCTCCCGCCCTTTCCCCCGTCGCGTCGCCCTCCCTAGGCCCTAGCCCGTCGCCCTCCCTAGGCCCTGGCCCGTCGCCCTCCCTAGGCCCTGGCCCGTCGCCCTCCCTAGGCTCTGGCCCGTCGCCCTACCCTAGGCCCTGGCCCGTTGCCCTACCCTACGTTTTGGCCCGTCGCCCTAGCCCGCTCATCCGCTGCGACTGAGTCCTCTTCCCCCCCGGTTGTTACTCGCCTGTTCGTTTGCGTTGGTCCTCTCTATGGCGACTCCGCGAGTTCTTCGTTTCGACGCTGACGGTAGACCCCTTGACTTTTCCGTCTGGCTTCTTCGCGCTCGTCGTCTGTTAGAGAGTCAGGTCCAGGGGGGCGAGACCCTCTGGTCACACGCTACTGGTGACCTCCCTGAGCCCCCCGAGCCTACCGCTTTAGGCCCTGCTCCTGACGACGCTGCTACGGCTCGCTTTGCCCGTCAGCGCGCTGACCGGACGGCTTGGACGTCGCGTGACGCTGCGGCCTGCATCGCACTCAGCAGCCTCCTCCCTGAGTCCGAGGAGGTCCACTTTACTCAGGTTCGCACCGCTGCTGCGTACCTCACTGCGATTAAGGCCCGCTACTCTACTCCCGCTACTGTCTCTCTTGGCCGTCTTTTCCTCCCGTTCCTGTTTCCTGATCTTGCCTCGTTTGAGCGCTCTGCTGACTTGATCGCTCACCTCCGCTCGCTCGACGCTAGTTACCGCGCTGCTTGCACTGAGGCACAGCTTACACTTCTTCCTCCCCCCATGGCGATCACTGTCTATTTCATCGCCACTAGCCTCCCTGACCGCCTTGCCTCCGTTCGTGACGCGCTTCTGCTGAAGCACCCTAGTGAGCTGACTATCGAGGTCCTTGAGTCTGCACTCAAGGACGTTGAGAGCAACCTTCGTTCGGTAGCTGCCGCCTCTGGTACTGTGTCCCCCCCACTCTTCCACGGGTGCACAGTCCCGCAGTTACCCACCTTCACTGCCTCTCTTGCCACTGCCGCTACTGACGCGGCTGCGGCTGCTGTTACGACTGCGTCGCGGTCCCGCGGCAGGGGGGGCAAGAAAGGTGGTTCCGGTGTAGGTGGAGGCGGAGGTAGCGGAGGTAGTGGGGGTGCTGTTGCGACTGGCGGTGGTGGGAGTGCAGCGTCTGGAGAGACCCCTCGTGCAGCGGCTGGTGACTCCACTGCACCTGCTGGTGGCGGCGACCCTCGAGCTCGTCAGTCGCCTCCTGTACTGCCGGCCCCGCTAGGTGGAGCAGCGGCGTGGTACCAGGCTCAGCGTCACCAGCACCTTCAGCAGCAGCAGCAGCCCCTTTCCTCCCAGCAGCCTCAGCAGCAGCAGCGTCAGCAGCTGGCTCCGGGGTCGGGGCTGCGTCAGCCCCAGCACGGTGCGGCTTACCCTCCCTGCCCCTACCAGGTTCAGACAGGTCCTCGTCGGGGCCACCCTTGTGGCCGCTTTCACCCCCCTGGTCAGTGCTTTGCTCAGCTTACTGACACGGTCCGGTTGACCTACGGGGTTGGCGGTCCTGCTCCTGACTGGCTTCCTCTGGTTTAGCGCTACGGCTCCGCTCTGTGGGGCATGTCTGCTGAGCAGTTAGTTGATCTGATTAGTGCTCCTCATGCTATGTATCCTGTTGTTGACTCTAGTGTTTCTGACTCTGTTTACTCTGGTGTTGTTAGCTTAGGTGCTAGTCTTGCTCAGTTGCCTGTTGCTAGTGTAGGTACTTGTGTAGACTCTAGACCAGCGACTACCTCAGGGGACGCTTCGCTGTTGTTCACACTGGACTCTGGAGCCTCCCACTGCTTCTTCCGGGACAGCACGACACTTACACCACTTCCTGCGCCTGTTTCTGTAGCGTTGGCTGATCCCACTACGGGACCAGTCACTGCCCGTCACACTACCACTTTACCGTGTCCTGCTGCTCCCTCCGGGTCTCTCACTGGGTTTCACGTCCCCTCGTTCTCCCGGAACTTGGTGGGCGTGCGACCCCTCGTGAGTCAGCACGTGGGTGTGTGGTTTGAGCCTTCTGGAGAGACTGCGGTGTGTGTTGACGGAGACTCTTACCAGCCTCTTACTACCTTTACTGCTGAGCCGGGCTCGGGTCTCTACACTCTTCACACTGGCCCGCGTGCGCCGCAGCAGCACCCGCAGCAGCAGCAGCAGCCGCAGCCGCAGCAGCAGCAGCAGCAGCAGCAGCACCAGCGGCCGCACCAGCAGCCCCCCCTACTGCCACTGCCCCCGGTTCCCCCCCCCGTTCGGGTCCCCGTGTCTCACCAGGTTGCTTCGTCCCCCAAGGTGTCTGTGTCGTGTCAGGTTCCTACGTCTGTTCCAGTCGCTGCGTCGTGCTCCTGCCGGTCGCTTGCCCACCCCACCGTTCTGTGGCACCACCGGATGGGGCACCCGTCCCTTCCTCGTCTGCGCGCTATGTCTAGTCAGCGTCTTGTCCTAGGCCTCCCACGTGTCTTGCCGTCGCTGCCGCCTTCGCTTGCGCCGACGTGTCGTCCCTGCGTCGAGGGTAGGCTGCGCGCCACCCCTCACTCCTCCTCCCTTCGTCCGGCCACCGAGCCTTTTGAGACGCTTCACTTGGACGTCTGGGGCCCCGCCCCTCGTATAGGCCCTGAGCGCGAGCGTTACTTTCTGGTGGTCGTTGACGACTTCTCCCGCTACACCACAGTGTTCCCACTGGCGAAGAAGTCTGAGGTGACTTCTACGCTGATCAGGTGGTTGCTCACCACCGAGGACACTCGTGGTCGTCGTGTCAGCTGTCTCCACTCCGACCGTGGGGGTGAGTTTCGCTCCGGCATTCTCGCTGGATTCTGTCGCGAGCAGGGCATTCGTCAGTCCTGGACGCTTCCAGAGTCCCCACAGCAGAATGGGGTTGCTGAGCGCCGCATAGGCCTGGTCATGGAGATCGCCCGCACCTCCCTGACTCACGCCTGTGCCCCCCATTTTCTGTGGCCCTACGCGGTCAGGTACGCCGCGCACCAGCTGAACCTCTGGCCACGTGTCTCTCGACCAGAGGTTTCACCGACCAGTCTTTGGACAGGGTCCCCTGGTGTTGCGTCGCGGTTTCGTGTCTGGGGGTGCTTGGCTCTTGTCCGCGACACCTCCGCGGACAAGCTCTCGCCTCGTGCCGTCCCCTGTGTCTTCCTTGGTTTCCCTGAGGACTCCTCTGACTTCACCTTTTACCACCCTCCCTCTCACCGGTTCTTTGACTCCCGTGACGTCCGTTTCGAGGAGTCCACTCCGTACTACGTCAGGTACCCCAGTCGAGGTCTCCCGGTTCCTCCTCCCCCCCTCTTCCTGACTGCCGTTCCCCCTCCTGCTCCCCCGGTACAGCCTCCCCCCCCTGGTCCAGCCTCGTCAGGTGTGTCCCAGGCTACCCCTCCTCCTTCGGTAGCCCCTCCGGTACAGCCTCCCTCCCCACAGTCCTCCTCGCAGCGTGCCGCTGGTGCTAGCTCTCGAGAGGTTGGTGCGGCGCCTGTTCCTGTACCGGTTTCTGGTTCTGGGGGTGCTGGAGTTGGAGCTGGAGTTCGAGCTGGAGTTGGCACAGGAGTTTCTGGTTCTGGGGGTGCTGGAGTTGGAGCTGGGGTCGGAGCCGGAGTTTCTGGTTCTGGAGTTGGAGCTGACCCGGTGGGTACAGAGGACTCTTGTCGTCCGGGAGCTGGTGCTGGCCGCGCGGACACTGGGGGTGCTGCGTCTGGGGGTGAGGGTGCGCCTCCTTCGGGTTCAGGTGAGCCTGGTTCTGGAGCTGGTGTTAGTGCTGCCTCTGGGGGTGGTGCGCCTAGTTCTTCTGAGGTGGACTCTGGAGCTGCCGCTGCTTCGGACACTACTCCACCACCCCACCCCTACCCGACTAGGCACCAGGCTCGTGTTCGCCGTGCCCGTGACGAGCAGCTGGCGTTGGAGAGAGAGGAGAGGGAGTTACAGCAGCTGGAGGAGCAGCAGCAGCAGCTGGAGCCGCAGGAGCAGCAGCAGCAGCAGCAGCAGTAGCTGGACCCGCAGGAGCAGCAGTCCCAGCAGCAGCCGCGTTCGCAGCAGCAGCAGTCGCAGCCGTAGCAGCAGCAGCCACTTCCTCCTCCTGTCTCGGGTCTTCGGATCCTTGGTCTCCCCTCCCCTTCTCCTCCCTCCTCCGCCTCTCCTCCTGTCTACGGTCCCACGTTTCCTCCTCTTGACTCCTCCCCCGCTGTTTTCCCCAGTTCTCCGCCTTTGTCCTCTCCTCCTCCGTCTCGTTCTTGGGCTACTCGTCGCTCCCCTCGTGCTCGTCCCTCGTCTCCTGTTCCCTTCACTGACCTTCGTACTGCCTTCCTTCTTTCTAGTCCACCTCGTCCGTCTCAGTCTGTGCTTCCGTCTCCTCCTGAGTCGGCCCTCACTGTGTCGCTCCCTACTCCTGTCACTGACTACTACCGCACGTACCGTCCTGTTCTCTCTCGTGTTCTCGCCTCTCTTGTTACTCACCCTCGTGCCTCTGTGTCCTCTGTGTCCGCTCTTACTGCCGCAGTTACTGACTTTGCCTCTACCCGCCGCCTTGACTACGCCACCACGCTTGTGGCTGCTCCTCCTACCAGTCCTCTGGCCGTCGGGGGTGTGTCTGCCCTTGGCTGTGACGCCCTAGAGGACAGGCAGTTTGAGCTAGAGTTCCTGGCGGCCGCTTCCCCTCATCTCTGTGCCATGCTCCTCGCCCCTGAGGGTGACCCCGACGCCCTTGACATTCCGACTCCTCGCACTTACGCTGAGGCAGTGTCAGGGCCTTGGGCCTCTCAGTGGAGAGCTGCCATGGACGCAGAGATGGCCTCCTACAGATCCACAGGCACCTACGTCGATAAGGTTCCCCCCCCTGGGGCGAATGTAGTCGACGGCATGTGGATCTACAGGGTGAAGCGGCCACCGGGATCTCCCCCGGTCTTCAAGGCGCGCTACGTGGCTAGAGGTTTCAGTCAGCGCGAGGGAGTTGACTTCTTTCAGACCTTCGCACCTACCCCGAAGATGACCACTCTTCGGGTGTTACTACACGTAGCAGCACAGAGAGACTACGAGTTACACTCTCTTGACTTCTCCACTGCTTTCCTTCAGGGCAGTCTACACGAGGAGGTCTGGTTGCGTCGTCCCTCGGCCTTCACTGGCACTTTCCCTCCTGGGACCCAGTGGAGGCTGAGGCGACCTGTTTACGGTCTTCGCCAGGCCCCTCGTGAGTGGCACGACACTCTGCGTTCTACCCTCTCTAACCTTGGGTTCCAGCCGTCTTCTGCCGACCCGTCGCTGTTCGTTCGTCGTGGCTCCACACCGTTCTTTGTTCTGGTCTACGTCGACGACCTCGTTTTCGCCACTTCGGACAGGGTTGCTTTGGCAGACGTGAAGTCCGAACTGCAGAAGAGACACACGTGCACTGATCTTGGTGAGCTGCGCCACTACCTTGGCCTGCAGATCACCAGGGACAGAGCCGCTCGCACCATTACACTCTCACAGTCACACATGGTGCAGCAGGTCTTTCAGCGGTTCGGGCTTCAGCACTCCACCGTACAGCGCACACCTCTCGCTGTTGACCACAGACTCACTGGTCCCTTTCCTGACGAGCCGTTTGAGCCTAGTGGTCCCTACGCAGAGCTTGTGGGTTGCCTCATGTACCTGATGACTTGTACCCGCCCGGACCTCGCCTTCCCTCTCAGCATCCTTGCGCGCTTTGTTGCGCCAGGGAGACACCGTCCTGTTCACTGGACGGCAGCTGTGAGGGTGGCGAAGTACCTAGCGACTACATCAGGCGTGGGGCTAGTTCTTGGAGGGCAGCAGTCTGTCGTACTCACTGGTCACTGTGACTCCTCTTACGCTGACGACGCTGAGACTCACAGGTCTACTCAGGGGTACTGTTTCAGTCTGGGTTCTGGAGCTGTTTCCTGGCGTTCCACGCGCTCCTCTTCTGTCTCGACCTCTACAGCTGAGACTGAGATTTACGCTGGTACCATGGCGGCACAGGAGTTACGGTGGTTGACCTTCTTGCTCGCCGACCTTGGTGAGCGGCCGAGCTCTGCACCGACCTTGTTTACTGACAACAAGGCGTCGATCCTCCTCTGTCGTGAGCCGCGACTGGAGAGCAGAGTGAAGCACATTCACGTCAGGTACTTTCTTCTGCGAGAGTTGCAGAGACGTGGACAGGCTCGCTTCGAGTTCGTGGAGTCCGAGGCCAACACTGCAGACATCTTCACCAAGGCGCTTCCGCCTTGTGACCACCAGAGGTGTTGTGTGCAGTTAGGCCTTGTTGACACAGGTTCTAGTCATGCGTAGACTTGAGTTTATTGCCTGCTTCGTCTGTACACTTACTATATATACTTGTGATCTCTTGGACTGGCCTTGTGGCCACTGTTGCTTGTGCTCAGAGTGTGTGGTGACGTTGTGATCCACCCTGAGCTTTGTTTTCTTTTGGACTGGTCTTGTGACCGTACTCTTTTTTTTTGTTTTTGCTAGACACCCCTCACTTAGGCTATGGGGGTGTGTCAAATGTTGTAGCCTGTAGTGAGGTTTGTTTTAGGGGGTACAGAAGTTAGGGTTTGTCATATGTACCCCAACCAACATCAATGCAACACCCATTCCTCATTCTGACAAAGTCGCAGTCCCAACTGGTCTGTGCTGCATCAGAAATCCAGCTAGGTAGCTTTGGTAATCCCTGATGTCATACAACAGTGGAGCAAAGGCACACATCCAAAAGACCTGGGAGAACTTCCACTGAGGGTTGGTGAGGCTTATTTCCAGAGCGAAAATGAAAAAACATCGCACACCAAAATATGCAACAGAAAAGCCCCGGCCCTGGCCAAACTGATGTCCACCCACCGCATTTTGATTGTGAAAAAACGTACGGTACTCCTCGATTGGTATCTCTATGAGAGTTAATACGTAGCGTGACACACCCTCGACATTCAAGCTCACAGGAATGTCTCTTGCATAACTAGAGATGTTAGCACTGCAGTAACCCAAGGAGTGGATGAACTCGCATCACAAGCCACAAGTGCAACAGCCTGGGTCAACAGTCTGGGGAATTCACCCTCTACTGCTATAAATATCATGAATGGGATGGTCCCCATAGCCTATAAATCTTTAGCGCACAGCAATCCTACGACTCAAACCCTACAACTAAGCAGCGGCTCTTCTACAGCAGCCAGAGTGCCGCGGCTGCCTGTGGCATGCAGGAAGGTGAAGGAGTGCCGTGGTCAGAGGCGCTACATTGTGCAGCACCAGTTGAGGCGCTGCATTGTGCAGCACCAGTTGAGGCGCTGCATTGTGCAGCACCAGTTGAGGCGCACTGTGGACTCGCCTTCTCCAACACCATCGCATGCCAGCTGCCTCGCCACACACGGACACGCCTTGTCTTCCCCACACCGCTCTGCTGCACCCCACCTGCACCCTGCTGCACCAGCGTCCGCCATGGCCCACACTCGTGCTCCCAATCCCATCCCTGCTGCCCCTGCCTGCCATGCGCCTGTGCAAGCCCACGCCTTATTCCATCAACCATCACGCCGCACTGCGCACGCCCTCAGCCCTAAGCCATGCCCCATGGCCCACCCCGTGCCTGCTGCTCTGCTGCCCGCCACACCACCTTCACCTGCAGATGCGCTGCTGCCCCGCAGAGCGGCTCCCAACCCCCCGTGCATGCAGGGACGGCAGCGGAAAGATGCTGCAGAGGGCATGGGGCGGAAAGGGGGGCTGCCGGCAGTCTCGAGAGGAGGCTGCCTCGCACTCCGCGCTCAGCGGGTTAGCTTGCTCGCCTGCCGCTCCTGCACGCGCACGCGCAATTCTACCCTGCTACACGCGCTATTGGGGTGGCTGGGTGGCTGGCGGCTGGATGGCTGGCGGCTGGATGGCTAGATGGCAGGATGGATGGATGTGCGGATGATGGATGGGTGGTGCATGCACAGCGCGTCCACGACTTGCCCCACAACTGCTACGCTGGAAAAACAAAATGCTCAGCGCCTCGTGCGCCGTTCACTGGACCAGCAGCCCCAAAGCGGCAGCCGGCTGCAAAATAAATAGAATGGAGTGGCAGAGCGTACCCCCGCCTTCTTCCCGTGACGCGCGCGCGGCTATCAGTCCTTGGCGCACGAGCGTCTCTGCCACGCGAACGTGTGCTCCTCCAGGCCCTCGCTCACGTCGTGGGGCAGCGCGCGCATCCAGTCCCAGTCCGCGGCGACCTTGCGCAGCACGCGCAGCTTGGAGTCGAGTCCGAAGCAGCACGTGGCGTGCACCGTCACCAGCTCCGCCATCCGCGCGCCCATCTCGCAGAACCCGCCGAAGTTCGCCGTCGGCAGGTAGCGCACCGTGAGCGGCGTGGCGGTGCGCGTGAAGGGGTTGGCCTCGGGGCGGATCCAGTCAAAGATCTGCTGAATGCGGTGCTTCGGTAGCCTGCCGCGCACACGCCACGGGGAGGGGGAGGGAGGGGCGGGAGAGGGGGGGGGGAGGAGGGAACGGAGAAATAGTTTGAGTAGGAGTGAGAGAGCGGGGCCAAGCAGAGCTGGTGTGGGAGAAGCGGGCGCGGAAGCAGCGGGCAGTAGGAGGCAGGCGCGAGAGATGGCAGCATTGCGGCAGGGAGGGGCGAGTTGGGCGAGGGCGCTCACCGCTTGTGCCAGGCGATCCAGTCGTCGAAGAACTTGAGCATGCGCGTGTTGCTGCGCGCCGCGTAGAAGCCGCCGTTGCCCATCACCTTGCGCGAGTCGGCGTTCCACCAGTCGACGCTCATGTGCATGTCCTCGGGCGCGGCGAGCAGCAGCTGCGGCAGCGGGTTGCGCAGCCAGAGGATGTCGTTGTCCGTGAACACCACGTCGTACCCCAGCGCCAGCATGCTGCGCACCACGTGCACCTTGCGCCACACGAGGTGGATGTACGCGGGCGTCATGAAGTGCTTCTGGTCGCCGCTGAAGTCCTCCTTCTCCTCCGCGTCGTCCTGCCAGTCGAAGTAGCAGTGCAGCCCCAGCGAGCAGCACTCGTCGAAGCTCGCGTCGTCGTACGCCACCACCACCAGCCGATCCACCAGCCGGTTCAGTCCCCCCTCCGCTTCCGCCTCCCCCTCCGCGCGCGCCTGCTGTTCGACGAGGCGGAGGCGGTCGAGGAAGAAGTGCATCATGGGCGCCCACGCCTCCGACAGCGCCGTCACGATCACCGTGCGCGACAGCGACGACGCCGCCGACGCCTCCACCACGTTGTCGGCGGCCAACTTGCTGTCGCCGCCATCCTCTGCCGCCGCCGTCATCTGCTGCGGCGCCTCGGGGAACGGGCGATCCAGGTCCAGCAGCCCGCTGGGCCCGCCGTACTCCTCTTCCAACGCCGCCGCTAGCGCCGCCGCTGCTGACGGATCGCCGCCGGCGGCCGTTAATGCTCCGTCAAGCACCTCCTTGAGCGTTCTGACGACGACGGACGCGCGGGGATGGGGAGAGGGGCGGGACAATGGAGCAGATTGGGAAAAGAGGAGAGGCGCAGGGGAAGCAGCACGAGAGCCGCGCGAGCCGAAAAGCGCGTCACAATCGACAAGGCTGCGGCGATCAAAAAGTGACGGAACAGCAACACGCTCCACAACATAAAAACGCGCTAACAGCTTGCTCGAATCAATCTCAAGTGATTCACCACTTGAAACACGGACAGAGAAACGTGCGCGCAAGAGACGCCGTAGCGACATACCTGCATTTCGAACAGGTCGCGGATGGTTTACTGGTGAGTGGTTGGTCGGAAGGCGGTTGTTTGGCGGACGAGGCGGTAAGCGACGCGAGGAACGACTGTGGTGGTCTGTCGGTCTCGTCGAGAGCTCGTCGCGGCACGGATGTCGACGACGACGGCCACTCCAATTCCGGTCTTATCGCACCATTGCTGCGGCCAAGGTCTCGTATTTGGTTGCCGCACACGCCCTCGCGAGTCTGATCCAACATCACTCTCGCGGCCCTCGCTGGAACCGCCGCTACTCTCGGCTTCGCAGGGTGCAACCGGACGGCGACGAGCCCGAGCGACGCGACGGTGAAGACGGTTAGCAGCAGCCACAGGCGCGGCAGTCCAAAGTTCCGCATGGTGAGGCGCGGCCAGGAGGCGGTGGGGCTGAGAGAGATGGCGCAGAGCACGGACGCATACGGCGACGCGAAGTGCGACGACGCGGTGAGCGGGTGGGCGCTGCTGTGTCTGGAGGAGTGGAGCGAGTGCGGCGACCTAAGAAATGGGCTTAGCGTGGACAAACATCTACTGTCGCGCTCCAGCGGCCCTGGCTCTGTGCACGCTCCCATCTAGGAACCAGCAGATTGTCGATGTGAAGCCCTGCTGCCCGTCGTACTATGAGTCAAACCTAACTCACGCAGATGCACCTAGTAGTGAAGTCGTGTGCTTTAATTTTTTTTGAGGCTGAAACTTTGTAACTGAAGGTTATCCTGAGAAAGCAGAGCGTCAAGCACGGCAGGATTGATGCTGGCATGCAACTTATCAGGATGGTTGGTAATGTGGGAGCAGAGTTGACTCATCATGGGCAAAGCTTCAAGAAACTCTCGACGACAACCTCCGCACAGCTCTCCGCTTCCCTCCAGAATCAACTTGCCCTTCCTCACCGCCTCTTCTTGCTCTTGTTTGTTACTAACCCCGTTTAGGTTTCGGTGCCTTCGCACGGCTGTGAGTGACCACCACCACTGGCCAAGCCCGAGGAGGGCCACACAACACCACCCGCCGGAACGCAAATTGTGATCCGCTTCCTTGCCTCCGCCCGCTGCCACCTCCATGCTTGGCGCGCTGTTCCGCCTGGGTGCTGCCCATGGTCCGTGGATGCCTCGGCCCATCCATCCTTTTCGCGCCATACTTGTCCCCCCTAGAGCTGAGGGCGGTGAGCCGGTGGTGGTGGGCGAGGCACTGAAGTGGTCGCCGAACTAGGCTTCAGATAAAATATGCGAGGATGTAGGTTCGGCAAACGCTAGGGCTGCAAACGGACAATGAGCCTGGAAGAGGCACGGTGACACTGTGTACAAGCACGTACGTTGAAGCGCCAAGGCGTGGGAATACCCGCAACGGTTTGCGTTGTGGGGCCCCGACGCGGCTTGCCTTATAAACGCCTGAACCTGCCTGATTCTTATGGAACAACCCCTTCATATTCAGTCATGCATTATAAATCCTCTGCATGTTACAAACAGTTTGATGTGTAGGAAAGTTTCGAAGGTTGCAAAAGGCACCTCGACACGTCAGAGGCACTTCACATACCATTTACGCCCGGCTTGGACATAGATTGGGGGCGTAGAATGACTCTACCTGTGTTTACGGACCAGAAGTACTGATATTTATCTAAGGCCCTTTTGGCTTCGGCAGTTGAGGACCATTCTTGCCTATGCCATGCTTGCTGGATATGACCATAATAGAACGTCAAAACTCTGAACCAAAACAGGGCAACATAAAAACAGAAGTACTCTGTATTAAGGACTACTTTCTTCGTGCTGGGTGAGGGCTGGGTGAGGGCAATTGCCCAACCACCATAACTCCCTGCCCTGCTAGGCCTAGGGCTTTTCTATCACGACCAATCAGCTTCAGATAATGTGAACCACAGCGAGCACATAACACATAAGCACATATTATTATTGAATCGAGGACTGTGTCTTTTCCAATGTCTCTAAACACTTGATGAATGAGGAACATTTAGTCTAGTGTATCTCATATACCCCATGATTACCTATATTTGTTATTCAATACTTGGTCATGAAATAACGTATATTTTGGTTCTTGAATTTCGTACCTCAGTGTTGGTGCATATGTTGAAATCTTTGAACCTGGTTATCACGTTATTCTGCATGTGGCGAATCTAGCTATGCAAGTAAATAAGATAACTAAGGATGGAGAGTGGTAGATCCCTGTTGTTAAGGGGAGATTTACTGTTCATTCCGAACAGTACTTGCCAACTTACCCTTATCCTTATCTTCCTTGATTTCCTAGTGCCACGTGGCACTCTACTTTTCTTGGCTTCAATTCCTAGTCCCACGAAGTACTTTCCGACATTCGATCTTGCATGCTATATCAACCTTGATTGTACTTGCCATTATCAATCAATTCTCGTTCAACTCTTTCATTACTCAGTAACTCTCTCGCATATTTCGCCAATAGTTCTTTCGCCAAAGTCTTCCGCCACGTTTTCATCCTCGACTTAGTCGACCCCGCTAATTCTTTAGCGAATTTAGGCCGTCGGGCCTAACACTTGGTATCAAGAGCCTTCGCGGGGAGCGACTTCCAACGAGCGACCGTCGACGACGCCATCGTCCCGCAGTGCCGACTTGCAGACTTGGAGTCGTCGATCGAACATGGACGAAACCATGCACGCTCTCCCCCACGACATGGGCAACACGCTTGCCGAACTCATGCGCCAACTTCAAGAGTTGACGTTGGAAAATCGTCAGGTACGAGCTGAAATGCAACAGCTTCATGAATTGGCTTCTAGCCCCCATGGTCATGCCGCACCAACTCTTGCGCCCAACACGTCGACTGGCGCGGAAGCGCTGCCGGAACGTCGAAGCGTACCCAAGCCGCAGAAACCCGAGTCGTTCGACCCAAGTCAACGCGACGCGAACGTGCGGACGTGGCTCTTCATGCTGAACAACTACTTCGCCGCGAGCGGGGTGCAAGAGGCGGACGCGCAGCAGCGGATCGAGTACTCCGTTACGCTGCTGAGGGGCCCGGCCTTGGAGTGGTGGCGCCAACTCACGCAAACTGCTGTAAGAAGGGCTCAGACAGACGGACATCAACAGAGCGTGGGGCATGCAGCTGCAACTTCAAGCATAGGGAGTTTAGCTTTGGGTGTTACCACGGTTCCGACCACATGGGAAGGATTTGAAGCGGTGCTGAATGCTAGAAAGGCATAGTGCCAGCGTAGCGGAAACGTGTTTGTAGAAAAGAACAAGATAGAAATCTTGCATTGATCATTGAAAAGTAGAATGATGACACAATGTGTACTCAATGATGTGACACAGCAGGGTATATATGCATCCAGCTACCCCTCCAGAATGACCCATTCACACCAATAATGGTGTATCAATAATTGTACCCTCTACCCTCCAATAATGCTGACCTCCAATAATTCTGGCCCTACAATAATTGTGACAATTATTGGAGGAGCTGGAGGCTTATAAAGAGGACTACACTAAAACCAAACAGCACACTGGTATACAGTATTCGTTATACTGTATTCGGACTTCCAACACTCCCCCTTGCTGTAGGTTTTAGTGAATCCGTTTTCCTTGGAGGATGGGGTGGTCGAGGTGGTGTACCACCACAAGGTAGGGGTGCGCCCAAACCAAGCTAGGGTTTGGTGGTGGCCAAGCTGCTCGTCACTGTAGCACCTTTCTCCTCCCAAGCCTTTGGTGCTTTCAAACTCCAACCAAACCTCCTCCCTTGATGTTTTCCAATCCCTCCTTCCACTGGCGACTTTCCAGATCTAGATACAGCGCGTAGTGGCTGCTACTGAGGAAATAGTAGCAGCTCCATGACGAAATCTCCTCGTAACCATGGCGAAATGCGTAGATCGTCATGGCGGATTGCCCTTAGCGCACACCGAATTTCCGAAACCGTAGACTTGACTACACGCGATTGTCAGTGCTGCTGTCTTTTTCGCACGCCTCCTGTGCGACGACGCAAAACCGCAGTGGATGCGCGTCTGCGACCACTGCAGTCGCGGATGACGCGAATCGGTAGCAGATAACACAGGGTGTGCGGCTGGCGCGGAACTGCATTGGTGGGCGCACACTTCGCGCGACAGTTTCTCCCCATGCTTTGGCAATCATGCCAAGTTTGCTCAAACTTCACCTATGTTGTCATGTGATGCTCCCCATACACTCCAGCCGGCACACGGTAGCAGTCGGAGTTGCCGAACTCCATCAGCTAAAGAGTTGTGCATGCCGACGCACTCCAAGTATCCCAAACTCTGCACTCCACGTATGCAGAAATGTCCACTCCAAGTATGCAGTGCTGTGCACTCCAAGAATGTAGCGCACTCCAAGTATGCAGAGTTGTGCACACCAGGTACGCAGTGCTCCCATGTATATTATCCACTCTTCCCTCAGGTGGTACCGTTCATCTGCTGCAACCAATACCACAATACCACTGAAGCACGACGTATGACGACCGGTTGCATTCATTCTTCCTGCTCCCCCTGCCTATTTGGCAACCCTTGGTGAGTAGGTCTTCCCCTTATGCTTCTTGACTCCATGTCCCACACTTATGCCACCAGACATACTCCACACCCCACCTCCCGCCACCCATGTGCTTGTAGTGATCCGCGTACACAGCTACAAGCACATGAGTGAGTGTGGAGTTAGGTGATGCCATGTTGTGCCGCACCGTTCGAGGTGGCCGCACAGATGAGTACAACACCAGAATCCTTGACTTGATGATTGCCTTGACCAACCAGCAAATTGCAGGTGAGATGCTGCTTGCTTGGCGTGTCCACCTCATTTCCCACATCATCATTTTCCACTCCTTCCGAAATGGAAACACCAGTCACAGGTACGCCATCAGCTGTACCTCCGCTTCCTTCAAGTGCACTGACTTCATCAGCTACATCAGCTCCAGGTAAGTCTTGTTTTGCATATTCTGCTCCTTCGCCTTCGTGTCCTTCAATGGTCGAGAATGCAGGAACCGAATCCACTACGGACCTGTGGCCTCCTCCCCCTGAAGTCCACACCACACAGTGGGGTGAGACTTCATCCGTATCAACATCATGTGCCGGATTCCGCACGATGCAGGCTTTGTGCGCCAGGCGGTATGGGACAGATGCATGTGCAGACTTGCCACTCGACTGCATCCCAGGTGTGCGGAAATCCGTGCTCCCATGTGCATCAATATGCACACCAGGTGTGCGGAAAAGGGTAACCCCTTCACGATTAACCTGATTCGATGACGCATCATTACGCGAATGTCCAGGAGCATGGGCGGATGTAAGTGCATGCGCATATTGCACCACGAGCACTCCATCCACGTTCTTAGCAAGTCCAATCCGCACGTACTCCTCTCCATCTTTCATGGTGACCTCCGCGTCTCCATTAGCAATTGTATTGATGTGCGCTCCCTTTTTCAGCAGCTGACAATAGGAGAGCAGGTTACTCTTCAAGCCAGGTGCGTATAGGACGTCAGTGTACCGAACTGTTGTCCCATCAGGTGCCGTTGCTCTGATCGTTCCTGTCATCTTGCTGCTCAGCTCGCTCCCATTAGCAAGCTCCACATAAACAGGTTCGTCTAGCTCCCTTAACTCTTCAAACCAGCTCTTGTCCGAAGTCATGTGCTGGCTGCATCCGCTATCCAGCATCCAAGATGACGCTTTAGCTGGCAGTAAGGTAGCTTGTGACGATCCCACCATTCCAATGCACGTAACAGTACGTTGTTTGTCTTCCCCGGTTGCCCCTTGCTGTTTTGATGCATTGTTGTCACGTTTGGGGCTGCAACTCCTTCGTGGGGAGGACGAACGGCTGTCGCTGGTGTGCAGTTTTGCCTTTCCGCGGGTATGCGGTTCCCACCTTTGTGGTGTCCACCCAGGGGGTGCCTTGGTACACTTGAAGAAGGGGTGGCCTGGCTCCTTACAGTACCAACACACGAGAGTTGAGCGACCCGCACCTCCATTCTTGCCTTGCATTTTCTCCCCAATTGACCCCTCCTTCCCGTTATTGCCCTTAGCAGTTGGAGAAGGTGAGCAGTCTCCACGTGCTTGTCCAACCATGCGAGGTGGACGCCGGTCACGGTTATCCTTTGTGATGAGATCGTGATATCTCTGCTCCCGAATCATCATCCGCTGCAAAGTGAAGCTGTCCGTCACGTTGTGTAGCATTGCCGAGTGCCTCATCTCCTCCCAATGTGCCGGTAGTCCGGTGAGCAGATTTAAGGTGAATGCGTCCTCATCCACCATCTTTCCCGCCAACGCCAACTTGTCCCGAATCGCCGTTGCGCGGTTCACATACTCCTCCACCTTCTCTTGATTCCCCATTTTCAGGTTGTCCAACTGCTTCATGAGAGAGACCTTCGCCACCGAATCTTTGGCCTGGTAAGTGTCCATCAAATACTCCCATGCTTCATAAGCCGGGCTGTAGGATTCCTGGAACATGTCTAGTTGTAGTTGAATCGTGGCGCTCACGCTGTGCAATAGGACCCAAAAGGCGAGTGCCGCACGCTGGGAGTAATCCGCCTGTAGCATTTCCAGCCGCCCCATAGCGTCGTCAATGTCACCATCTCCAATGGTAACCGGATACTGCAGGGTCACAAAGAACTCCCACAGATTCGTGACCCGGGCGTTCATACGAAACCGTAGTGCCCATTCACGGAAATTTGAGCCGTCAAACGGAGTGGTGGTGAATGCCTTGTCCACTGTTGCTCCCACCATTTTGCGTGACAGTCGTTCCTTGTCTTCGTCCGTATATTCACGTGGTGCGGGGTCGAAGAGAGTAGGCATGGTTGACGGTCGAGGTAGCTGTACCGTGCGCCGCATATCTCCATTCTGTCCACCAAGTTGACGTTCCAGCACTTCCACTTGATCCCGTCGCATGACACCACTTGACTGCATTCCGTACCCCATCCGCCCCATGCTGTCCACAGAGTGTGCGCTGATTGGTGGACGATGTGCACGTGGAGGGATGATGTTGTCGCCATGAAGGTGAGACCTGGGCATGGGAAGAACTCCAATGGGATGAGAGTTAGTCGCAAGTCGTCGTAGTGGGGGAGCACCAATAGTGTAGGAGGCAAATCCCACACCTTCCACGCCCACTTGACCACTTCTGTCACCCTGATGCCCAATCTGTCCACTTCTCATCCCACCAAACACTGCACTCCGATACTCATCATTCCTCCTCCGTGCTTCCCTTTGCATGGATGATTGAGGTGCGGAATTGGCGATCTCCTCTCCTTGGACGGATGCATCCCTCCATTGGGATGACTCTCCTCCTTGAGGTATGCCCATTTCCCCTTCACCATCAATTCCTGCATGAACATTTGCACGAGTTTGGTTAGTACGTGGAGTGCTTGAATGAGATTGTTCATGGGTGGACGGATTGCTGAACTCATGAGAGATTTTTGCTCTTGGCTGGATTGTCATTCCAAACTTGTCCCTTAACGAAGCTTGGAGAGTTGGTGGTGCCCTTGCAATCATGCTTTCCAGGTGCTCATGCTGAGCCATGATGGCTTCTTCAAAAGCCGCATATCCAGGATCCACTTCGCCATCGAAGTGCGCCATGACCTTGACAAAACCGTCCACCAAGTGTGCGGTAAACGCGCAGTTGTAACCAACAGCGAACACCAGGTGTACGAAAGCGTAGACCAGGTGTGCGGTACTCCGACTGTATGCAGGTACCTATCCAAACTGTATGCCAGTAAATTCCTGAACCAGTTTTGGCAGCATGCCCCCTAGAGTAGCTCTGATACCATGCTAGAAAGGCATAGTGCCAGCGTAGCGGAAACGTGTTTGTAGAAAAGAACAAGATAGAAATCTTGCATTGATCATTGAAAAGTAGAATGATGACACAATGTGTACTCAATGATGTGACACAGCAGGGTATATATGCATCCAGCTACCCCTCCAGAATGACCCATTCACACCAATAATGGTGTATCAATAATTGTACCCTCTACCCTCCAATAATGCTGACCTCCAATAATTCTGGCCCTACAATAATTGTGACAATTATTGGAGGAGCTGGAGGCTTATAAAGAGGACTACACTAAAACCAAACAGCACACTGGTATACAGTATTCGTTATACTGTATTCGGATTTCCAACACTGAAAAGTAGGTTCGATTTGGTGAACGCCTCCGAATCTGCTAGGAAGCGTCTGCGTCATTTCCGACAGTTAGGAAACGTCCAGGCGTACACACGACGGTTCTTGAGCATCTCCAACGAGATAGACGATATCACGGAAGCAGAGATGCGCGATCGCTACCTCAAGGGGTTGAAGCCGGACATAGCAGAAGTTATAGCGATTCATGGGTTGTTCACCTTCAATTCAGTTGTCGCAGCAGCAGAACGCGTCGACGCAGTACGAAGCCGACGGGGTCGTGACGATCGCGATAGGGGATACAACAGACCGATCAACGACGCTCGATCGAAGGACAGACCATCGCCCACGGAGATTGGTGCAGTAAACAGCGACGGCTCACAGAAAACGGGATTTACGGGGAACTGTCACTACTGCAAAAAGCCGGGACACATGAAGCGGGACTGCCCACAGCTTAAGGAGCGGCAGCACGGAAACGGAAACCGCCAGTAGATAGCGGGTCGCTAGCTGGTGTGGAGGTTCCCGTACCCGCCACGTCTACCAACGTAGAGGAGACGGCTTTGCAGCAGTCATCTACGGAGAACGAGGTAGACACTGTTGACCGACCAGTCGTGCTTCTAAAGAAGCTTCGTGGAGTTCCCGTTAAGATTCTCGTAGATAGCAGAGCTAGCCCACGCTCGTCTCTTCTTCATTAGTCAGTCGTCTCCATCTTGAAGCAGATTCGGCAGTCAACTTCAAGGACGCGCGTATGGTAGATGGGACGCCACTTCACATAGGACCAGTCATTCGCAAGTTGCGCGTAGTGTTAGGACCAATCATGGTTAGGCGTGACTTCGGCTCTGCCACACTGGACGGTTACGGCTTCATCTTTGGTAGGGATTGGCTACGGACGGTTAGAACTCAGTTCGATTGGGCTCAGGGAAGCTGCAGCGTCAAGGTAGACGGGGAGTTTCGGGAGCTGCCACAATGGAGCGATGGGGCCACATCATCCACAGCTATCATTAATGCTGTTCGTGTGCGACACTTGGTGAAGCGTGCGGCTCGGATCTTCGCGGTTTTCCTTGAGAAGGTGGAAGCTGAGGAGGGGAAAGGAGGGAGAGCAGAAGTTGGTGCGAAGGCGACTCTTCCTACTCAGGTGAGTGCACTATTAGTAGAGTTCGCAGACGTCTTCCCCGACGAGTTGCCCCCAGGGTTACCTCCTAGCCGAGCAGTAGACCATCGAATAGAGTTGGAGCCGGGGAGCAGGCCAGTAGTGTGAGAGTACGACGGCTTATGCCAGCTATGCTTGCTTGCCTTTACTTTATCATGCTATTTCTAGCATAGGATAATCATATGCATGCATGAATTGCTTGATTTCCTAGGCTAGGTGCTTTCCTATATTTTATTATAGTTATAGCTGTCAGAGGTCCACTGGTGATCCCCGATTGATCCTGGAGAGGGTTACAGGCGCGTTCGCCTGGGGGGTTATGGGCGCACTGACCCGCTACTGAAACAAGCCCTTTTATCCCAATGGTCTAGTGGTTGGGATTCTGAGATGGTATCCATAGCAAAGGTCTCGGGTTCGAATCCCGATGTGTGCACTTCGGGCATCCCAGTGCCCGGGGGTGTCAGAGGTCTACTGGTGATCCCCGATTGATCCTGGAGAGGGTTACAGGCGCGTTCGCCTGGGGGGTTATGGGCGCACTGACCCGCTACTGAAACAAGCCCTTTTATCCTAATGGTCTAGTGGTTGGGATTCTGAGAATAGCACCGAGCTAGGTTGCGTGCACCGAATTCTGGCATTTTCGGTTGCCACCGAATTGTCTTCTACCGAATTCGGTAAGGATCCGTTCGGGACGCTACGCGGCCCGCGGAACCTTCGCGTAACACCTAGTTACGGGGCCTTGTGTCGAGCCTATATATAGCCTCGTGTTGTACCCAGGTGATCATTCAATTCGACTCAATTCTCATTCTCTTTTCTGAGCTCGATCCTAGATCCTCACACTTGGTAATCAGAGCCCGTTTACACGCGAAGTTTTTTCGACCGCTAAAACCCAATCTTCAAAAACCGCGAGGGCGACGCAGTTAAACATCAATTTCGGGTACGTAAAACCGGTTCCATGTTTTTCGCTCCCCCTCGATTCGGTTTTTTGGACGCGTTGATGTCAGGCATGGAGGGCCAAGGCGACAACTACGCGACTACGTGCGACATCGCGAGCCTCCGCACCGACATGGAGCAGACGCAGGCGACGCTTCGTCGGCTCGAGGCTTTTCTGACAAGCCAACCAGGGTTCGCCACCGCAGCAGCAGCGACCGCAACGACTGCAGCACCGAGAACTCCAGCAGCATTGGCGACACCGACATTTCACGGACCAATGGCACCACTGTCGCCGAACGTCGAAGCAGTACGACCGAGGCTCCCGGAGGCATTCGATCCAAGCGCGAAGGGATCCGACGTCTGGCGATTCGTGGCCACCCTCGAAATTTACTTCGAGGCCATTGGCTGTTCGACCCCGCAACACGACGCAGCAAGGATTCGGCTCGCAGCGACACAGTTACGTGGACCGGCTCTCGAATGGATTTACTACACCGACGTAGCCCGCGGAAAGAAAACGTGGCAGCAGTTTCGGGCAGATTTAATTGAGCGTTTCGAACCAATTAATACAACCTACATGGCGCAGCAGCAGATACACCAACACAAACAATACAGTAGTGTAACACAGTATACGCAGCAGATGGAGTTACTGTTCAACCGCATCACCGACCAGATCGAAGGCGAAAAAATCCAGGCGTACACCGAAGGGTTAAAAATGGAGATTCAGCGGCAGGTGATTGCGGCGAATTACAACAGCTACAGAGACATCGTGTGTGTCAGAATATTATCTTATGTTCTAGCCTGTAGTGGGGTGCTCTATAGCGAGTACAACCCTTCTAGGGTTTGCTATTTGTATCCTCATTCTTGCTAGTTCAATCCTCTTTCTTTCTTCAAACTTATCATGCTATCAGAGCAGGTCGATCCCCTTGGATCGATCCTGTGGGTGGGTTACCACCTCGCTTCCGCTGCTACTTTTTCCTCCCGCCGTGCGCCCCGAGGCGCGCGGCGGTTTTCTGCCCGCCGTGCGCCCCGAGGCGCGCGGCGGTTCTCTGCCCGCTGTGCGCCCAGAGGCGCGCGGCGGGCGTCTGCCTCGCGGCGTTCGCCGCGTCCCGCTCTGGAGGCGTCGCGACGGGCGACGGGGACCCGTCGCGGCCCCGCCGCCCTACTCCGGTCGCGGCCCCGCCACCTTCGGTCGCGGCCCCGCCACCTTCTGTCGCGGCCCCGCCACAGACCCGTCGCGGCCCCGCCACCTCCGGTCGCGGCCCTGCCGCCTCGCGTCGCGGCCCAGCCGCCTTCGGTCGCGGCCCCGCCAACTCCGGTCGCGGCCCCGCCAACTCCGGTCGCGGCCCCGCCAATTCCGGTCGCGGCCCCGCCAACTCCGGTCGTGGCCCCGCCACCGACCCGTCGCGGCCCCGCCACCGACCCGTCGCGGCCCCGCCGCCCCACTTCGTGGCCCCGCCGCCCCACTTCGCGGCCCCCCCCTCCTCCTCGCCACGACAGACGACGGGAGGGGCGAGCTGTGGGGTGGCGGGTATGGGGGTGGCCGGTGTGCTTTCCTCCCTTTGCTCCTCCTCCTCCTTTGTCTCCCACTGCTGCAGCTGTCGCTGAGGGGGGTGGCTGGGTGGGAGACTGGGGTTTAGGGTTTAAGGGGGGTGCGTGGAAGTGGAGCTAGCGGTGTAGCAGCGGGTGTGTATCAGAGGGGTGGGACTGTGTGCGGGAGGATGAGCGGAGGTTGCCAGTTTGTCGTCAGCAACACCTGTAGTCCGGGGCGCTGTCCCGGTAGCCCAGTGAGCTAGACTTCTACGCCAGCCGCCCGTGGGTCCGTTGCCCGTCTGCCGCTACTTGAGCCGCGGGGCCTGTTACTCCTGTAGTCCGAGCGCTGTCCGGTAGCCGCTGTGCCAGTCCGCCTCCTGTTGCCCGTGTGTCTGCAGCTTCAGCCGTCGCCTCCTATCTCCTTTCCCCTCACTCTCTCTCCTCCTCCTCACTTGCCCGTTGTGACTACCACTAGCTTTGCTCATAATTGTGAACTCTAAACTATTTCTTCTTGAACTTGTGCTCAGATTGTGTGGTGACATTGTGATCCACCCTGAGCTTGTACTGCTTTGCCTGCTCTGCTGATTACACCCCACTTTGGCTATGGGGGTGTGTCAGAATATTATCTTATGTTCTAGCCTGTAGTGGGGTGCTCTATAGCGAGTACAACTCTTATAAGGTTTGCTATTTGTATCCTCATTCTTGCTAGTTCAATCCTCTTTCTTTCTTCAAACTTTATCAGTGTGTTCTGCCGAGTGATACGACACGCTGACTCGAGGTCAACCCGAAACACGACGCTTCACGCCGAACCGTACATTCGGCACAGAGGGATCGGCACCCCCCACGTTCGCCGAACCGATGGATATAGACAAATACAACGCGAAACAGCAGCCGACAAAATGCGAATTTTGCGGCGTAGCAGGACATTAGTTTTTGTCGTGCTACAAAATGAAGAAAGCATGTGCGACACTCCGGGACGGAAACAGTGGAGCACCCCCGAAGTAAAAAAACGAGAATCGCCAGTAGCCGCGGATCGACCTGGCGATCGCGTAAAGATCCGAAAAGCAGGAAAAGGCGACGATGTGGCGACTTCGGAGCGGGTGAAAAAAGGAGAAAATGATGGCTCGAATTTAAAACGTCACGACCGGGCGGCATCAGGGGAAATCGCCGAGGCGAATGGAGGCTCCGCGAAAAAAGACTCTGCACCGACCGGGAAACTCCAGCCGAACACCCACGAAAGTAAGAATTCGTTAAAAGTATCCTATAAAGATGCTCTAACGAAAAATATTGCTTCTCGTGGTTTTCAAGCCTTCAAAAAACTCAGGGGAGGTTTAGAGGCCAAGAAAAAGCCTTTAGAAATTATTCAGGTACCTGAGAAGTTGGGCAAAGTACTACGGAGCGTAGAAAAGGGTCGTGAGTTCCGTGCAGTTAATATTCTCTCCCCGCAGCACAGTGTTAAGGCTCCCCGTTGCCCACAGGTGAAGCCTACACAGCTGCCAAGGCTTAGAGAAGACATCCAGGCTCAGGACAAATTATACAAGCCTCGGAAAATCCTCCTACCCCCCAGGTGAAGTTGGAATGCGCTCAGTCAAGTATAGGAAAAAGGGAAGATATTAAGCTTGATGTACCCTATGATCCTATTAACGAGACCCTCTTTGGCTACTCAGCACAGCAGAAACCACTACTCCTCGAGGTGTTATGCAAGAACATGAAGGAGCACGGGGAGCATCTACGGAAGGTGTTCGAGATCCTGCGGAAAATCAAGTTTTACGTGAAGCTGTCGAAGAGCGACTTCGCCCTGAAGAAGGTGCAGTTTCTCGGGCACATGGTGAGTGCCGAGGGCGTACACGTGGACCCGCGGAAGATCGAAGCCGTCAAGAAGTGGAAAGTACCGGAGAATGTGAAGGAGTTGCAGCAGTTCCTAGGCTTCGCCAACTACTACAACAGGTTCGTGCCGTAGTACGCTAAGATAGCAGCGCCACTCACCGACCTACTGAAAAAAGATACGCCCTACAAATGGGATACCCCTCATCAGCAAGCCATGGAGCAGCTACAGACAGCACTGACCACAACGCCAGTACTCATCTTGCCGGATCCAGACAAGGACTACGTGGTGGAAGCAGACGCTAGTGACCAAGCAGTCGGAGCAGTACTGATGCAGGATCACGTACGCGGTTTACAGCCCATCGCCTACCTCAGTAAGAAGCTTCACGGAGCAGAACTGAACTACCCCATCCATGACAAGGAAGCCTTAGCGATAGTCGTGGAGGTGTTACCTAGAGAGAGCCAAGACTACAATCTATACTGACCACTGCAGTCTCAAATACCTAAAGTCGCAGCCGACGCTCTCACGACGACAGGTGCGGTGGGTGGACTTCCTGGAAACTCACTTCCACTACGACATCGTCTACAAGCCCGGGCTACACAACAAGGCAGGCGCGTTGAGCCGCCCTGGACATGTAGCTGGCATCCAGCTCGACGGGATGAACCCTCTGCTCAAGGGTCTATTTCAACATGGATACTCCATGGACGCAAAGATCGCTACAGCACAAACAAAGAAGGTGTTACAGTGGGAGAAAGACTTAACTCTAAGGAAGGCTTCAGGAAAGATTTGGGTACCGAATTACGCCCCGCTACGGCAGATCCTATTGGAGGAGTTTCACGACGTACCATATTCGGGACATTTCTGGAGCAACAAAACGTTAGCAGGGATAGCGAAGTATTACTACTGGCCCGAGATGGCAGCAGACGTGCAGCAGTTCGTCACCTCTTGGGACACGTGCCAGCGGATGAAGAGTAGCAAGCAGAAAAAAGCAGGGTTACTTCAGCCTCTACCCATACCAGAGCAGCCATGGCAGGTCGTTAGCCTCGACTTCATCACCGGACTTCCTTCGACCTCACGGGGGCACGATTCCATCTTCGTAGTCATCGATAAGTTCTCCAAAATGGGTCACTTCATACCGACCAACGCCACAGCTACAGCTGAAGCAACTACTTGCCTCTTCTTCGACCGCATCATCACCATCCATGGCATCCCCGCTACACTCATCTCCAGCTGAGACCCAAAATTCACCAGTAAGTTCTGGAAGGAGCTCATGGGACTGTTGGGGACAAAGCTTGCAATGTCTTCAGCATACCACCCCCAGACTGACGGACAGACAGAGCGACTCAATCAAGTGGTTGAACAATAACTGCCCACAGCTTGCAAGGACAACGCCAGCCACTAGGACACACAGTTACCGACCCTAGAGTTTGCTTACAACAACGCATCACATGCGGCCACAGGGAAAACTCCTTTCTTCCTGTGTTACGGACGGGAACCACTCACACCACAGCAGCCAACCACACCGGCACACGTCGAAGCCGCACATGACTTCGTCACCACCATGCGGCAGCTATGGGAGAAAACTCAGCGACGACTCACCACGATGCAGACATCCCAGAACCAGTATGCCAATCGTCAGCGACGAGATCACTCAGTAGCAGTCAGAGATCAGGTGCTTCTTGACACGCGCAACTTGAACCTGTCTCACCTCCCATCCAAACTCCGGCCTCGCTTCTGTGGTCCTTTTCTTGTTGAGGCACAGGTGACACGAGTTACATTCCGTTTGCGCTTACCAGATACGTGGAAGCTTCACAACGCTTTCCATGTGCAGCTACTGAAACCCTACAAGGACCCCAACCAACAGTTCCAGGGACGGCAGCTACCGCCACCTCTACCTGTTCTTGTGCAGGATGAACCCGAGTACAAGATCGAGCGCGTTCTCTCTCATCGGCGCCGCGGCGGCAAGACCCTCGAGTTCCTCATACGTTGGAAGGGATACGACCCCACTGAGGACGGTTGGGTTGCAGCAGCTGATATGGGCAACGCACGCCGCGCTCTCAAGGACTATCTTGTCAAGCAGGGTGTATCTCACGCCACCCAGCTTTAAGGGGGGGGCGTGTGAGAGTACTACGGCTTATGCCAGCTATGCTTGCTTGCCTTTACTTTATCATGCTATTTCTAGCATAGGATAATCATATGCATGCATGAATTGCTTGATTTCCTAGGCTAGGTGCTTTCCTATATTTTATCATAGTTATAGCACCGAGCTAGGTTGCGTGCACCGAATTCTGGCCTTTTCGGTTGCCACCGAATTGCCTTCTACCGAAATCGGTAAGGATCCGTTCGGGACGCTACGCGGCCTGCGGAACCTTCGCGTAACACCTGGTTACGGGGCCTTGTGTCGAGCCTATATATAGCCTCGTGTTGTACCCAGGTGATCATTCAATTCGACTCAATTCTCATTCTCTTTTCTGAGCTCGATCCTAGATCCTCACAAGTAGCAAAGCCGTAGTGGAGGTTGAGTCCGGCGGAGACAGAGGAGATGACGCAGCAGGTTAGGCACTTTCTCGCGCAGGGGTTCATACAGCCATCTAGATTGCCTTGGGTAGCACCGATCCTTTTTGCGCCTAAGAAAGACGGAGGGTTACAGATGTGCATAGACTACCGCGCACTGAACGCCGCCACCTTCAAGAATAGATTCCTAGTTCCGAGAGTAGAGGATCTTTTCGATGCAGTGCAGGGTGCTAGAGTCTTCTCAAAGATCGACCTTCGTTCGGGTTGTGAAAGTTAGAAGAGAGAAGAGTATTGCACTAGCAAGAATGAGGATACAAATAGCAAACCCTAGAAGGGTCGTACTCGCTATAGAGCACCCCACTACAGGCTAGAGCATAAGATAACATTCTGACACACCCCCATAGCCAAAGTGGGGTGTAATCAGCAGAGCAAGCAAAGCAGTACAAGCTCAGGGTGGATCACAATGTCACCACACATTCTGAGCACAAGTTCAAGAAGCAATAGTTTAAGGTTCACAATTATGAGCAAAGCTAGTGGTAGTCACAACGGGCAAGTGAGGAGGAGGAGAGAGAGTGAGAGGAGAGGAGATAGGAGGCGACGGCTGAAGCTGCAGACACACAGGCAACAGGAGGCACACTGGAACAGCGGCTACCGAAACAACGCTCCGGAATACTGGAGTAACTGGCCCCGCGACTAAAGTAGCGGCAGACGAGCAACGGACCCACGGGCGGCTGGCACAGCTGGCTACGACTGGGCTACCGGAGCAACTCCCCGTACTACAGGTGCTCCTGGCGACACGACGGCAACCTCCATGCAGCTTCCCCAAACTATCCCACTCCCCCTGGCACACACCCGCTGCTACACCGCTAGCTCCACTCCCCCTTCACCCCCCCTTAGTACCACTCCACCGGCTCCAACACGTCCACCCCCCCTCAGCGGCAGCTGCAGCACAGGGAGACGGAGGAGGAGGAGGAGGAGGAGCAGGGAACGGCACACAGTGAGGGCACCCCCATAACCCTCACCCCCAAACCCTAATTCAGGAGAATGGGGAGTAGGAGGAGTGGGGCGCCAGTAGAAGCACGGGGGGACAGCGGGGAGTGCATGGGTATCGAGAAAGGGGCCCACCACGGGCCTGGTGCAGACGCTCGACCCGCGCGCAGGCAACCCGAGCCGCGCGCGGGCCTGGCGCCGTCCGTACGGGCCGCGCGCGGGCCTGGCGCCGCCCGTACGGGTCGCGCGCGGGTCTGACGCAGCCCATACGGGCCGCGCGCGGGCCTGGTGTAGCCCGTACGGACCGCGCGCTGCCTGAACGGGCCGCGCGCAGGCCACGACGGGTGACAGAGGGCGACGCGCGGGTCCCGGTTGCCCGTCGCGGCGCCTCCAGAGGGCGACGCGGCGAACGACGGGGCAGAAGCCCGCCGCGCGCCTCGGGGCGCACAGCGGGAAGAGAACCGCCGCGCGCATCAGGGCGCACGGCGGGCCGAAAACCGCCGCGCGCCTCGGGGCGCACGGCGGGAAGAAAAAGTGCCGCACATCACGGGGCGTGCGGCTCAGAGAGTAGTGATAGAAGTTGCAGCGGAAGCTAGGAGGTGGTAAGCCCACCCACAGGATCGATCTAAGGGGATCGACCTGCTCTGATAGCATGTGAAAGTTAGAAGAGAGAAGAGAATTGCACTAGCAAGAATGAGGATGCAAATAGCAAACCCTAGAAGGGTTGTACTCGCTATAGAGCACCCCACTACAGGCTAGAGCACAAGATAACATTCTGACACGGGTTACCACCAGATTCGCGTAGTTCCAGAGGACCAGCACAAGACGGCGTTCCTAACGAAGCACGGGTTGTACGAGTTTAGGGTTCTACCGCTCGGATTGACCAACGCCCCAGCGACGTTTCAGACGCTCATGAACACCGTCCTCTCCGATTTCCTAGGGTCGTTCGTTGTAGTTTACCTGGATGACATCCTAGTGTTCTCTAAGACGAAGGAGGAGACGTGCATTACTTGCAGAAGGTCTTTGAAGTCTTGAGGAGGGAGCAGTTGTACGCGAAGCAGTCGAAGTGCGATTTCCTCCTCCTGGAGGTCGAGTTTCTAGGTCACGTCGTTTCCGCTAGTGGCATTAGGACTGACCCGAAGAAGATCGCAGCAGTACAGGATTGGATAGCACC
The DNA here is from genome assembly GCA_948144175.1 of Closterium sp. NIES-65. Lineage (NCBI taxonomy): Eukaryota > Viridiplantae > Streptophyta > Zygnematophyceae > Desmidiales > Closteriaceae > Closterium > Closterium sp. NIES-65. The sequence goes on along the minus strand of CANXME010002279.1, from coordinate 242,795 downwards.
GACCTCAGTTAAGGAACTGCTGAGCTTCCTCGGTTTCGCGAATTACTACCGTCGTCTCGTTCAGGTTTACGCTTCCATTGCTAGTCCACTCACCGACCTACATCGGAAGGGCGTAGAGTTTCTTTGGGGTCCAGCGCAGCAGCAGGCGTTCGAGCAGATGAAGCAGACGCTCACGTCTTCACCGACACTGTCGTACCCTGATCCCACTCGTCCATACGTTGTAGTGACCAACGCTTCAGATCAGGCCATAGGAGCAGTGCTTCTTCAGGACCAGGGACGCGGGTTGCAGCCGATCGCGTACGAGTCGCGTAAGCTTAGGGGAGCGGAGTTGAACTATCCCATACACGACAAGGAGGCGCTTGCGATCATCCATGCGTATAAGGTGTGGAGGTGCTACCTAGAGGGGGCAGATAGTGTGATACGCACGGACCATTGCTCGCTTCGCTTTCTCAAGTCACAACCGCAGCTGAGTCGTCGCCAGGCTAGATGGATGGAGTTCATGGAGGGGAGTTTTCACTACAGGATAGAGTACAAGCCAGGCGTTCGCAACCCAGCAGATCCGCTCACTCGCCCTAGTTGCCAGCTTGCTAGTCTCAGAGTCACTGCCGGCCATCCACTTCTCACAACACTCTTCGAGCACGGTTACACAGTAGATCCCGACTTCACACCACAGCCACCCGCAGGAGCAGAGGTGCATGGTAGTGTCTACATACGGAAGGGTACCACACAGATTTGGGTTCCTGCCTACCGCCCTCTTCGACAGCTCTTTCTCTCAGAGGCGCACGACGTAGTTAGTGCAGGGCACTTCGGAGCAGATAAGACGACTAAGACGCTTAGTCGCACGTACTTCTGACCAGGGCTTGCAGCAGACATAGAGGATTACATTCGCTCGTGCGACAGGTGTCAGCATACGAAGTCCTCGCCAGCGCAAGGCAGGACTTTTGCAGCCGATTCCACCACCCGACCGCCCTTGGCAGGTAGTTACGATGGACTTCATCATGGCTTTACCGCGCACAGTTAGGAGTCACGACGCCATCTTCGTGGTAGTGGATAAGTTTTCTCGAGCAGCGCACTTCATCCCCACGCACGGCAAGGTCACAGCAGAGGAAGCCGCGACGCTGTTCGTAGATAACGTAGTCCGACTGCACGGGGTTCCAGATTCCATCATCTCAGACCGCGACCCTCATTTCACTTCGAAGTTCTGGAAGCAGCTTTTCGCACTGTTTGGGACTCGCTTAGCCATGTCGTCTGCGTACCATCCAGAGACAGACGGACAGACCGAGCGTGTGAAACAGACCTTGGAGCAGATTCTTCGCAGTATCACGATGCACGACGCAGCCGCATGGGACAAGAAGCTGAGCATGGCTGAGTTCGCCTACAACAACACGCACCACTCGTCCACAGGCATGTCACCGTTCTTCGCACTATACGGTCAGCACCCCAATGTCCCCACTCATGTCGATCTCACACCCACAGTCCCTCGTGCGGACAACTTCCACCAGCATCTCACCTTCATTCATGATCACATGAGGAAGCACCTTGAGCTCGCAAATGCACGCATGGCACGCACCACCAACCGCAGTCGTCGTGAGGTGTCGTTTTCAGTTGGCGACCGTGTCCTTCTCGACAGCCGCAACCTCCGATTGCCACAGGACAGCAAGCTTCGCCCTCGTTTCATTGGTCCATTCGTCATTGAGCGCGCACTAGGTCCAGTCGCATACCGCCTTCGCCTTCCCGCTCATTTCCGCATGCACCCGTCATTCCACGTGTCGCTTCTTCGTCCTTACACCGATCCCAATGCCACCTTCTCGGGCCGTGACCGCACTCCACTGCCGGTAGCTGTTGACACCGACGAGCCCGACTACGAGATCTAGCGCATCCTCAGGCACCGTCACTGTCTCCAGGTGGGTGTCACTTTCATCGACTTCTTGGTTCGTAGGCGTGGTTACGACGCAGCAGACGACAGCTGGGTTCCTTCGTCCTCGCTGTCTCCCGACAACGCTTGCCTCCAGGCGTACCTCCAGTCTGCAGGCGCCGCGGACGTCGGCTCCTTGGGAGGGGGTAGTGTTAAGGGGGGATTTACTGTTCATTCCGAACAGTACTTTCCAACTCACCCTTATCCTTATCTTCCTTGATTTCCTAGTGCCACGTGGCACTCTACTTTTCTTGGCTTCAATTCCTAGTCCCACGAAGTACTTTCCGACATTCGATCTTGCATGTTATATCAACCTTGCTTGTACTTGCCATTATCAATCAATTCTCGTTCAACTCTTTCATTACTCAGTAACTCTTTCGCATATTTCGCCAATAGTTCTTTCTCCAAAGTCTTATGCCGCGTTTTCATCCTCGACTTAGTCTACCCCGCTAATTCTTTAGCGGACTTAGGCCGTCGGGCCTAACACCTGTTATGGAGATTCTTCCTAGTGCAGTACGATGTCCTACTGACAGAATGAAGAGTTTGTGTCCAGTGAGGCGTGTCCATGCCACCCCTGCCCGAGGTCAGCGAATAGGAGCGGTTGGAGCTTTAGCCGGGCAGCTAAGGTGGCACAAGTGTTGGACGAAAGGGCACCAGGTTCTGGGAAGTCACGCAATAAACTTATGTTTCGCTGCCCGTGAATCCATCACTCGTTCCTGAATCCTTCCCTCCAAATATTTCCCGCCTGTCCCTCCTACCCGACGGGCCCCATCACCGTCTGACAATAAAGATCACGATTCATGTCTGCGAGGTTTTGTTCACCCTGCCATCTCGAATCTCGACCAACGTCGGGATCTCCGCTCCCCAACTGCTAAGTACACTTAGTCCCATCCTTCCCGGGTGAATCCTTCAGCGATACGTCCTTAGGAAAGCCTGCTCCATTTCCCACTCTAGACAGACCCGGAGCCGCTACATGGCTCCTAATGCCATGTCGCAACCATCGCAGCCCTCATCAGCCGGAAGAGCTTCCGGCAAGCAGGCGGTTCCGTTCAAGCCGGATCTGACGAAGCCGTTGGTGTTCCAGGTGGGGTATCTGGGGGAGCACTACGACGACTGGGTGCACCAACCCATCATCAGCAGAACGGGACCGCGCCTCTTCGGGCCGGACTGGATGGAGTTCTTCACGCAGACGCACTGGTGGATGATCCCGCTCGTCTGGCTTCCCGTCATCGCCTTCGCCGAGTACCGCGCCGCGCTCGCCGGCACGCCCAAGGTTCTCGTCGCGCCGTTTTTCGCGCTGGGGCTGGTGGTGTGGACGCTGATGGAGTATAGTCTACACCGCTTCTTATTCCACTACCGCACGACGGGCTATTGGACCAACACGCTGCACTACCTGCTGCACGGCTGCCACCACAAGCACCCGCAGGACCGCTTTCGCCTCGTCATGCCGCCTGTGCTCTTCGCGACGCTGTCCACCGTGGTAGCGATACCGTTCTTCGTGGTGTTCCCGGGGTTCCTGGTGTGGCCCGTGTACGCGGGAGCCATCTTCGGGTACATTTGCTACGACATGACGCACTACTTCGTGCACTTCGGCGTGCCGCTCGAGCTCGAGTGGATCCGCTTCCTGCGGCGCTACCACATGGCGCACCACTTCAAGGTGTACAACGCGGGATTCGGCATCACCAACTCCTTCTGGGACAAGGTCTTCGGCACCTACCCCGCCGACGACCCCAAGAAGGCGGACGCGGCCAGCAAGGCGGACGCGGCGGGCAAGGCAATGTAGGGTTGCTGCCGCCCTGTAGATTGATTCACGGTTCGGGTGCTGCGGTAGGTTTTCTATTTCTAGGCTGAAATAGTGATTCCCCGAGTGCCAATGGTTCAGAGATGAGCATAGGATGAACATAAATGGCTGTTGCTAGCCTGTACTCTACATGATCTATGCGTGTGTCGTTTGTGCCAGGCCTGTCGGCCATTGTTGATGCTCTGCACCCCTTTTTCCACACCCAGCTGGTACGGGGCATGGCCCTTTCAGAGGCTCCCATGTTCCCAAACCATAAGGATACTACGCTTTTAGGCTCTGTGCTGGTAGCCCCGGATTTGATGAGAATTAGAGTGCTGTGCATTGCTCTACTATGCATCTTTCAAAGCTGGATCATGTCACTTCCAAAGTGGGCATTTTCTGTTCGGGTTATTAGTTGAAGGTCGATCAGTTGCGTTGCAGCCAGGAGAGTTGAATGTGAAATTTGGCTTCAGTGGGCACTGTGTTGCTCTAGATTTGAACGATTTTCTTTCTGCTACCTATACACATTAGAAGCTACAGTAGTCTACCAAACAATGGACCCTGCCAACCGACCAGGTTGGCACTGCAACCACTCCTGCAAGCAGGCAAGTCAGACAAGATCAGAAGCCAATTATATCGCGCAACGCAAGGAAGGCCGGCACGGCTTCTTGGTCGAATTTTCTGGCAAAGAGAAAGCAGTGTGTGGGCCGGCCTGCCACTGTGCATGGCCGTGAGGGCGACTGCTTGAGGTAGCCCACTGTTTCAGCTGGTGGGAATCGACTCCGCTGCAACACAGCAAGACAACCGGACGGATCAGTTGAAACGGTCAAGACAGAACCAAAAGGCACAGACAGGACTCGTCAAGGACTGGCAGGCAGGTGAAGAGATGGAGGGGTGGGGACGTACTTGCAAGGAGAGGATGAATTCCCTGGTGACTTGACTCGTGCTGTAGCTCATGGGGTGGCTGGACGAGGACGTGAACCAGTGCACGTACAGCACACTGCGCGGCTCCACCGCCTTCCGGTCCAGCATCTGAACGGCGGAGAGGACAGGCAGGAGGGAGAGAGCAGCAGGCAATGGTGAGGAAGGCAGCGCGTTTCAGTTAACTTCAAGTGCAGAGAACGACAGCAAGTCAGGAACGTGCGAGGTGTGGGGTGACAGTGGGCTTAGGAGCTTACAGCAAGGATGGTTTGAATGTAGCTCTCGTCGGGAATCTGCAAGCAGCGCACAGGCAAGACACGCATGGAGAGACCGAGGGCAGAAAGAATGCGAGTGTAAGCAAGCAAGCTAGTTTGGGTGGAGGGAAGGGCGAGGCTCAAAGGCGAAATGGGCGATGATGCAGCGTGGGAGTGGGGAACATGTGAGAGGCGCATGGGGGCAGTGGGGCGCACCTCAGCGTTGGTTTTGACGAACGTCTCGTAGAACTTGCTGTCCTCCACCACCTTGGCTGCATGCGCTCGCGTCAGCGCGAACCACTGCACACGTACACGCGCATGGAAGGTGGGCGGGAGGGGAACAGGTGTAAGCCACAGGGGAGGGATAGTCAAAGTTGAGCCGCAGCAGAGGTGCCTGTTGAGTCGACTCAAATGGTCAAACAGAAAGGAGCTCACAGCAACAAGCCTACAGCCCAAGCGCCTCACCTGCGCCCCCCAAGCGCCTCACCTGTGCCCCCAAGTCCCTCAACTGTGCACCCAAGTGCCTCACCTTCGCCCCCCCAGCGCCTCAACTGTGCCCCCCACGCGGCTCACCTGCGATCCCTTTTTAAAGTCCTGGCCCTTGATGACCGGCGCCATCTCCTTGCGGTACCGCCACACGCTCGCGTGGCTGCTCGCGCGCACGGGGAAGGGAGGGGAGAGGAGGAGGATCGGGAAGGCGAGGTGGACAGGGGAGAGGACAGATGGTTAGCCGGAGGGACAAATGGGTGGAGCAGAGAGCATTAGCGCGGATGAGAATCAAAAGAGCAAGGTGAGAGAGGTGAGGCGGGAAGAGAGAGGGATTGTTTGTCACGTACTTTGGTTCAAGAAGATGTATATCCTTTGTTTTTCCTCGTCTTTTCGCACGCTACGACTTCACACAAGCTGGCTACGGTGCGCTACCTCGTAACGAAGCATACCTTGTAACGAAGCTCTTGTCGGAGGCCATGAGGTAGTCGAAGACGTGCGTGAAGTTGAACAGCGGCAGACACCTGCGCCAACCGCGGCGAGGTGCAGCGGCGAGCAGGGTGGGGAGGGAGGCGAGAACAAACAGGGGGCGGCGGGAAGGGGGAGGGAGGCGAGGAGGGAAGCATTGAGGCGGTATGCTTGGCACATGCGCTTATCATCCTAAGCCTGCCAATCGGCTGGTGACACGTGCTAAGAGAGCGCGCTACACTAAATATCAATCCGCGAGAACTTCGCCACGACTCCCTCCCCACCCTCCCCCGCAAGGAGCACAACTCCACCCCCTACAATCTCCACCCCTTTCCCGCACTCACGACTCCGACAGCAGAACGAAGCGCTGGTTGGCGGGATCCGCAAGCGCCGCGGCGAGCAGCCGGCGCTCCGCGCGGATGAGGTTGGGACCGCCCCACGTGATCTGGAGAGGGGGAGTGGGGGGATGGGGCGCGGAGAGGAGGGAGAGTGAGGAGGAACGCGAAGGAGTACGGAACACGACGGGGCGAGGCAAGGCAAGACGGTACATGACACGAGTGAAGTGGTTCCATGATGACGCGCCACTTCGAGCACTACTGGAAGCGAGAAACGCGAGAAAGTGGACGGAGAACCTGCCGTGGGGACGCCTGGCAGACGAACTCCGGCGAAGAGAGGGGCCTGCGGAATAGCCGAGAGTGCGGGCGGGCTTACAGGAACGCTGGGTATTTGGCGGCCGCGAAAGACGGAAGAGTTGACGTGCTTGTCGCATTCGTAATCGGCGGTGGAGGCGTGGATGTAGATGGAGTAGCGCCCCTCGTGGCCCTGCCGCGCGCACATTGGGGGGCAGATGGTACGCGGAGTGAGGGAGACACGGAGAGAATGAGATAACGGCGAGCGGAATAGCACGATTATGGCGACGAGACGGGTTCTCCGCTCGGTGCCGTGCCTCATAAGTGAAACCTAGCTTAAAACCGGTGGAATGGAGTATGCGAAGTCCAAACAACAATCCCTGGAGCAGTGACTGAAGGCGGGCATTTAATGCCACGCACACGAGAACTAGCATCGCCGCCACCACACGATCGCAGAAGCTGCGAGGCGGAGAGGCACGCGCTGGCACACCGCGACCCGAAAAAAAAAGAGAAAAATATGCGAAGGCGGATAGGCGGCTAACACCAAGGTGCGATAGGGAAGAATGTTGTCGCGATTGTCGCACAAGCAGAGCCACGCGCACCTGGAAGAATCTTTGCCAGACTCGCTCGAGCGGAAGCGGTCCTCTGACGAGAAAGAGGAACGCGATCTTGGGCTGCACGGCCGCGAGATCCGTCTGCGTGGGCTGCTCCATGGCTCGCCGAAACATGTCCTGATCCACCGCGTCGATGTTCCCCGTGTCCCACTCCGTCCGCGCCTCCGACCCGCCGCCTACTACCAGTAACCCCAGGTACACTACCCCGGTGGCTATGAGTAGATACGACACGTTGATCACTAACATCGACCAAATGCGAGCCCGCGGGAATCGGAATGACACACGCAATGCCATGGTTTGCTCTGCCTGAAGTGGGCTGTTAGACGCGTGGTTAACAAAGGCTGAAGCTGAATAATCTCAATAGACAGTTTTGGTGGTTTTTTCAAGAACTTCAGTTAGGAGCAAACGGTGGACGTGGGTCAGGGACACGTGGCTGGCAGAGAGTGAGGTAAAACTGCTTATCTAGGTGGCGAAGCTGCAAGATATTACTCCCTGAATCAGGTAAAACTGCTTATTTAAGTGGCGAAGCTGCAAGAAATTGTCCTCTAGAACACATTCATGAAAGATGCACCAGTGGCGAGTCGTGAGGTATAAATTGCTAATATACCTGGCCAGGCTGGTGAGCAGTGATCAGAAATGTGTTCATGAACGATGGATGCACTGGTTGCAGTGGGTGGAGCAAAGCAGCTGAGCGTTTACCACCCGAGACTGAGACGAACTTGGGACACTGACCAGTGGGAGGAGGGAAGAAGAGGAACAGCGAGGCGTAGAGCAGAGAGAGCTGCGTGGAGTTGGGGGAGGAGGGGCGGGCGAGGCGGGTGATGTGGGTCAGGCGGGTGCCAGGTGTGCACGCCTGACTACACTTTTGCCGCCGCTTCTGACTGGCCTCGGGTTTGGTTGGTCATTCCGGTCCGCTGATTGCCCTCGGGAATGCCGCCACGGCTGTCTCTCCGCCCTTGCGGTGGCGCACGGCGCTGCTCCAGCAGAGCATGATCAGCCTTAGCGCTCACGGATAGCGCGCGCGTGAGTTCCAGGCGGACGGCGGCGCACTCCTATAATTGCGTGTCCATTGCGCGAATGGGGATGCTTCCTTCCCTGCCTAGGCAGACCCACGAACGAGTCAGCTTCGGCACTCCCCTTACCCCGCACTGCTTCCCTTCCTTCCCTGCAACAGCATCCTCCGCGGTGCTGTTCCCCCATGCGGACCCTTTCGCAAGGACGACCAGCAGAGACTGTTCCAGCCCCGGGGGACTTCTCTGCCAGACTTCGGGGTCACCGCTGTTCCGAGCCAATCAAATTCAACCGAAGTGGAAAGCCAGGCAAGTTTTAGGTTCGGTGGCTTATATGGGACGTGGTTGCGGGGACGGGGGGAGTTTTGGTTGGGCAAGTCGGTATTGGCACACACGTTTGTGAAGTCTTATTGTACGCGGTCAGCGGGAGATCCCGAATGTGCGGCCCAGCAGGGCAGAGGACGTTCCCAAGGTGATGGAATGTTCCGCACGGTGGAAAACCCGCCCCTGCTACATCTTGGTCGTTCAGTTCTATCGGAACTAGACTTCCTAATACGCGTTACAAATCACGACTCACATTTATCTGTTTCTGAATCAACTTTCGCGAGCAACTAAAATCAGGAATGGCTGCTTAACTAGAATTTAAGACATGATGTACAATTAGTATCCAGACCCATAATAACCTCCTGGAGGAGGTCCTGCACCTGGTGCCCCCGCATTTGGACCTTGCTGCCCGCTGCCATAACCAGAATAATAGCCTGCATTGGCTGCACCAGGGGCAGGTGGTTGCTGGTAACCGTTTGCTTCATACGACTGGTACTGCCCAGCACCTGGCGCTCCTGCCCCAGCTGCCCCTGCACCTGGCGAAGGGTTGGCACCGGGGGGGTACTGCTGCTGGTGCTGGTGCTGGTGTTGCTGTTGCTGGTGATAATTGTAGCCAGGAGCAGCGCCCCCTGCTGGTGCTGCACCAGGAGCAGAGTACCCACCGCCATAAGCCTCGGGATGGGGTGCAGGCTGGATCCATGCACTGCCAGCAGGGGGAGCAGCAGCAGAAGAGTTGGACGTAGGGGCCAAGTAGCCATAACCTGGGTTCTGGCTGTACTCGTTTGCTCCACCCTGCCCTCCGTAGCTGTGCTGTGCGCCCTGCTGCTGCTGCTGCTGCTGCTGCTGCTGCTGCTGCTGCTGCTGCTGCTGCTGCTGCTGCTGCTGCTGCTGCTGCTGCTGCTGCTGCTGCTGCTGCTGCTGCTGCTGCGGCTGCTCCTGTGGCGGAGGCTGCTGCTGGTACTGCTGCCAACCCTGGTTGCCAGTCTGCTGCTGCCCATAGCCCTCATAGCCGTACCCCCCTCCTCCCTGACCCACTCCCTGACCCTGTGGCACCGCCTGAGCCTGTACCTGACCCTGGGGTTGCACCTGACCCTGGGGTTGCACCTGACCTTGCGGCTGCCCATGGGCTTGAGATGGCGCCTGCTGCTGTGGCTTCTGGGGCTGTTGCTGCTGGGGGCGGGGCTGAAGCTGCGGCTGCAGTGGGGGCCGGGGCTGGGCGGGGGGAGGTTGGAACTGGTGGGGGTGCTGCTGGCTGAGCTTGAGGTACACCTGGGCGCGCTGCTGTGCCTGCCGCGACGACAGGCTTGAGGTCAGCGCTGTGAACCGCCCGCGGATCTCCTCCATGCGCTGCCGGGGGGAGGGGGGGGGGAAGGGTAGGGGACAGAATGGCGGGCAGAGAGAGGATGAGGAGGAATGTGTGGTTGAGAGAGGCAACTGGACCTGCGGCTTCAAGGTGAAGCACATAACACAACCTCAACCTACCATCTACACCAAGGACATAACCCTCCACCACACAATCCCTTCCCCCTCACCGTTCCCTAACTTCCCATCCCCACCCACCCCCCCACCCTCTCTCTTCCCCCATCGTTTCCCCCGTCGCCTCCCATCCAGCCATGTGCGCACCAGAGTGTGGCGGTCCGTCTCCTCCTTCTCCTCGCGCGCCTGCGCCTGCTGCAGCGCGCTCGCCTCCGCCGCCACCACGGCCTCTAGCTCCTCCACGGACGACGGCAGCGGGCCCTGCGGCGGCAGCTGCAGCATCGGCATGCCTGGCGGGTGGAGGGGATGGGTGTACGGGCGGGGCGGCAACGGGAGGGCGCGGGGGATGAGCGGAGCAGCGCAGAAACGGGACGGCGGGGAAAGGAGAGAAGCAATTGGCTGTTCATCAGCAATAAGTCGATGAGAGGTAAGAGCGTGCAGCAGGCCATAGCTATGGCTATGTTCATGCCTATAAATATGACTTTGGCTGCGGCTGTGGCCAATGCCATACATGCACGCACTCACCTGCACCACCCATACCACTCGATTCTACCTGTCCCCCATACGCGCCCATGGCGCCCCCAGGCAGCATCGGTCCCATTGGTCCCATCGCCCCCATCGGCCCCATGGGGCCAACCGCGCCCATCCCCCCCATGGGCCTCACTGCGACCAGCGGCCCCCCATCCGCCGCCATCCCCGCTGCGCCCACCATCGCTCCGCTTGCCTGCCGCTGCGCCTCGAGCTGCGCCGCGATCAGCCTCAGCGTCGCGTCCTCCGCCTCCCCCCCAATCACCATCTCCGCCTCCCCCGCCGCCTCCGCCGTCGCCGCCGCCCACATGCGCTGCTGCTGCTGCAGCTGCTGCTGCGCGGGGTCGTGCGCCAGCGCCGCCAGCGCCATCTGCACTGCCGCCGGCCCGCCCAGTATCCCGCCGCCCTTCCGCAAACTATCCAATTGCAGCTGCTCAATATACTCGCGCACCACGCTCTCCCCCGCCGCGAGCGTGTCGCGATCGGTCGCAGAAATCTTAACGATAAACGCGCCGTCGCCGACGGCGAGATCGTCTTCGAGCTGGATGCGGCAGTTGGTCTGCTTCTCCAGGCCCTGCACCACCATGCCCGCCGTGCCGATTATCCGCGACCGCATGCGCCGGTCCGCCACCCCGATGCTGATTGCGAACGGGTGCGCCGCGGACGGCGCATGGCGCTTTCCGCCGCCCCCCCGCCCGCCCCCCTCCCCGCCAAACCCTCCACCTCCGCCCCCGCCGAGGGTGGTGGGGCAACCCTGAAGGAGGAGTCGGGAAAAGGATCCGATGGGAGTAAATCAGAAAGTTGCGGTGAACGGAGGGAAAGTTAGGGTTTTGAACGAGGCGCGGATGCTATCAGTGCGCTACGCCTCAGTCTAATCGGCACGACGACTCGCCAGGGCCTGCGGCGGTAGCGATAATAGCGATGTATGACGACGTTTAACGACGCTTACGACAGCCTTGGTCAGTGAATACCCTTCTTTTTATTTAACATAGCGTTTAAGACGCCGAGATCCCTATCAATGTCGGCCCGCGGCGCTTCGACCTTCCGCAAACTCCCCCCTCCACTCTATCCCCCTAATTCCCTGCGCAGCTCCGCCTCCGCGCACCTGAGTGGGGTGCCCCGCCTCTCCGCAGATCTTGCATGTGAGGTCGTCTTCGCGCCGCTTCTTCCAGTTGCGCTCCGCCGCCTTCGCCTTCGCCTCCCACGCCTTGCTGTACTTCCCACCGAAATCTGTCGGTACGTCCGTCCCCGCATCCTCGCGCTGCCTGCCGACCTCCGCATCGTCCCCGCCCTTCCGCTTCTCCGCCTTGACCGCCGCGTGCGCCTGCGCGGGCGCTGTGTAGCCCTTGGCGTAGACGCTCTTGAAAAACTCGTCGTCGTCGCCCTCGCCACCCTGCACACCGGCCATCGCGCCGGTTTAGCTGGCCTAGCGGGTGCCGAGTAGCAACGGTGGCGGAAACAGGAAACTTTGAAACGGGAAAGTGATTGAACCCGCTTTTTGGACGCGTGATGTACCGTAATCCCCCGTATAAAGGATCCAGTAGATAGGATAGGATCTGTTAAGTCTGAGAGGAGACATAGAAGTCTCTGTAGTGACCTTGTTGAATAATAATTGAAAGAGAACAACATGATTTGAAAGATAGGAGTACAAGGGATTAAATAGAAATCTAGCTAGCCATGTACTCTGAGGGGTACATTCTCTTATTAACTGTATTGCATGGCTACAGTAACCGCGACTATTGCTATCCTCGACAGTTACCATGTTGTAGTGAATTAACTGTCGCGCGGTTACTGGATCGTCAAAGGTCACGATCGTTGACTTCCTCAGACGGTTGACCTTCGGGTGACCCTCGACATTCCGCGTGCTCTATATGAGCTATTGCGGCATTGGTACAGTGGAGCAGCTTCGGGAATGCTTTATATAACCTTTCGGTTGTTTCAACACTCCCCTTCATTCCTGAAGGTGGGCCATGTGGGATTTATTGGCGATCCCGCATAGGTCGGTGCAGCGTTGGTACTGTTGACGTGGCAGTTTCTTCGTCAGGAAATCAGCTGCCATGTCACCAGTCGGGCAGTACGTCAGCTTGACTTTCCCTTGGTCAATTTCATCCTTCACGAAGAAATAGCGAAGGGCGATGTGCTTGGTGCGGTTGACGAAGCCGGACTTGTTCGCGATCTTTATCGCGCTCTGATTGTCGCAGAGTAACGTGAAGTGCCCGTTCATCGTCACTTTCGCCTCCTACAGGAGCTCTATCAGGTACAGTCCTTCGCGAACAGCTGCGTTGGCTGCGATAATTCTACTTATGCTGACGAAAGAGCGATGAGTTCCTACTTCTGAGAGTTCCTGGAGATGAGTCCCGCTGGTTGGAGTTGGAAAATGAATCCTGTGCGGGAGCGTCGGTTATCCAACGTGGTCGGCATCTACGTAGCCATGGAGCTATAGAGTAGCGGTGAGATTAGCTTCGTAGGTGAGACCAACGTCGGGAGTGGAGATGAAGTACTGTAGTGCTCGGCGTAGATCTAGTAGATTCTCCCCTTCAGGTCGCTTCAGGTACTGTGCGAGTTGGCTTGCGACGTAAGAGAGATCGGGCCGGCACGTGACGGCGGCGAATAGGAGACATCCCAGCTGCTGCTGATAGAGACGATGGTTGTCGGGAGAGAGAGGTGTGGTGTCTGGCTCGTGGGTAGGAGGAGGAGTGCGATAAGGGGTGGTGAGGTTGATCGGTGCGATGGCGAATCGCTTCGCGAGTGTTTCGGCGTACTTGGCGGCGGAGAGGTGAATGGAGGATGCGGACAAAGTCATATTGAGGCCGAGAAACTGGGAGACGTTGTGGTTTACTGTCACCTCCAGCTTCTTTTTTATAACAGCCTCAAACTGGTCCAGCAGCTCCGTGTCGTCGCCGGTGTAGAGAAGGTCGTCGACGTAGGCGACGAGGAGGATAAATTTCCCGCGCGATTCTCGCCTGTACATTCTGAGATCGTGCGGCACCTGATTGAAGCCGAGCTCAAGGAGGACGGAATGGAGGTACTGCTGCCACAGACGAGGTGCCTGCTTGATTCCGTAGAGGGATTTTTGGAGGAGGCACACAGCGCCATCGTTTTCTTCGAATGCGTGCGGTTGCTCGACGAAGATTATGGCATCGACGGGGGCGTATAGGAAGGCGCTGCCGACGTCGCTTTGCCTTAACGGTCGCTGTTTGATGGCGGCGATGCAGAGAAGAATCCGCACCGAGGTGTGGCGGCCGACTGGAGCGTAGGTGAGAGTGAAATCCACCAGGTGCGTTTGTTCAAATCCCCGTACCACCCAACGCGCCTTGTATTTGCTGACCGAGCCATCTGCGAGAGTTTTAATGCGGAAAACCCATTTTCCGCTGAGAATTTTTCTCCCCTTTGCCGATGACCGAGGGACTAGTTTCTAGGTGCCACGTTTCTTCAGCGACGCGATTTCGGCGGCCATGGCTGCTCTCCATTTTTCACTGTCGGGGCTAGACAGGGTTTGGCGAACTGTGGTTGGTTCCTTGGGCGAGGTGTGGCGAACAGCGACGACGAGGCCGAGAACACGGAGACCGGTTTCGTAAGTCTTTTTGTAGTGAAGTCGGTCGTAGTCATGGAAGCTGGTAACTTCCACCACGTCGTCATCGCTGTCTTGGCGAGGCAAAGGCTGTCCTGGGACGTGTTGGGTTGTGGTAACTCGGCATCAGGCGATCTGCGCGCCTCACTGTTGTAGTCATGAGCCTCGCTTGTTATATCGTCAGGATTGGGTTGGTGTAGAGGTACGAATATCAGAGTCCCGAATTGGCTTGTGAAGGGGATGCTCGGAGCGGAGTCCATTGGGGTGATATCAGGTGCGTCGACATCCTCGGCCAGGTCAGTTTCGTCGTGTGACGTGGCGAAGCCGCGGTGGCCCTTGAAGAGCCTCTAGGGCAGTTTGTCGGCTTCCTGGTGCTCCTTGAAAAGGGGCAGAGTTAGCTTCTCGTAGAAGATGCAGTCACGTGATTTCGTCACCTCGTGTGTTGCGTAGTCCAGCACGATCCACGCCTTGAATTCTTTTTCGATCCCGAGGTGGATGCCCCATCGTGCCCAGTCAGCAAATTTTCCGGTTCTCGCAGTGTGGGGTCTGTACTGTACCATGCAACCAAACACCCGAAGCAGGCGTGTATCTGCTTTTCTGCCCATCCATGCCCGGTAGGGAGAGTTGTTGTTCTCGAGGCTTCGCGAGGACAACAAGTTGTGCAGCCGAACAACGTGATTCATCGCAAACGGCCAGTATTTTGTTGGGATGGCCGACTGCTTCATCAGGGCCCTCATCCCCGTGGCGAGGCTTCTGTTTGTCCGTTCTGCTACTCCTTGCTGTTGGTGAGCGTAGGTCAGGGACACCAGGTGCTCCATCCCCTTCTGCTTGAGGAGCTCCTTGAACTCGTCTGAGAAGAACTCCAGTGCTCCGTCCGTCTGCCAGATTTTGAGTTTGAGACCGGACTGTCGCTCAGCCCGCTTCATCCACGCAATGAAGCACTCGAAGGACAGAGACCTGCTGTCGGTGTTGACGGCCCAGACGTAGCGCGTAGATGCGTCGATGAAGGTAAGTGTGTACTGCTCCCCGTCGAGCCTGTGAGGATCTAGGATCGAGCTCATAAAAGAGAATTGTAATTGAATTGAATGCTCACCTGGGTACAACACAAGGCTATATATAGGCTCGACACAAGGCCCCGTAACCAGGTGTTACGCAAAGGTTCCGCGGGTCGCGAAGCGTCCCGAACAGATCCTCCCGAATTCGGTAGAAGGCAATTTGGTGGCAACCAAAAAGCCAGAATTCGGTGCACGCAACCTAGCTCGGTGCTATAACTATAATAAAATATAGGAAAGCACCTAGACTAGGAAATCAAGCAATTCATGCATGCATATAATTATCCTATGCTAGAAATAGCATGATAAAGTAAAGGCAAGCAAGCATAGCTAGCATAAGCCGTCGTACTCTCACACGTCCCCATCTCAAAGCTGGGTGGCGTGAGATACACCATGCTTGACAAGATAGTCCTTGAGAGCACGCTGTGCGTTGCCCATATCAGATTCTGCAACCCAACTATCTTCAGTGGGGTCGTATCCCTTCCAGCGTATCAGGAAATCGAGGGCCTTGCCGCTGCGGCGCCGATGAGTGAGAACGCGCTCGATCTCGTACTCGGGTTCATCCTGTATGAGAACAGGTGGTGGGGGCGGTAGTTGCCGTCCCTGGAACTGTTGGTTGGGGTCCTTGTAGGGCTTCAGTAGCTGAACATGGAAAGCATTGTCAAGCTTCCATGTATCTGGTAAGCGCAAGCGGAATGTAACTGGTGTCATCTGTGCCTCAACGAGAAAAGGACCACAGAAGCGAGGCCGGAGTCTGGATGGGAGGTGAGACAGGTTCAAGTTGCGTGTGTCAAGAAGCACCTGATCTCCGACTGCTACTTAGAGATGACGTCGCTGACAATCGGCATACTGCTTCTGGGAGGTCTGCATCGTGGTGAGTCGTCGCTGAGTCTTCTCCCATAGCTGTTGCATGGTGGTGACGAAGTCATGTGCGGCTTGGACGTGTGCCGGTGTGGTTGGCTGCTGTGGTGTGAGTGGTTCCCGTCCGTAACACAAGAAGAAAGGAGTTTTCCCTGTGGCCGGATGTGATGCGTTGTTGTAAGCGAACTCTGGGGTCGGTAACTGTGTGTCCCAGTGGCTGACGTCGTCCTTGCAAGCCGCGCGTAGTAACTGTTCAACCACTTGATTGAGTCGCTCTGTCTGTCCGTCAGTCTGGGGGTGGTATGCTGAAGATATTGCAAGCATAGTCCCCAACAATCCCATGAGCTCCTTCTAGAACTTACTAGTGAATTTGGGGTTTCTGTCTGAGATGAGTGTAGCGGGGATGCCGTGAATGGTGATGATGCGGTCGAAGAAGAGGCGAGCAGTTGCTTCAGCTGTAGCTGTGGCGTTGGTCGGTATGAAGTGACCCATTTTGGAGAACTTATCGATGACTACGAGGATGGAATCGTGCCCCTGTGAGGTCGAAGGAAGTCCTGTGATAAAGTTTTTGGCTAACGACCTGCCATGGCTGCTCCAGTATGGGTAGAGGCTGAAGTAACCCTGCTTTTTTTTGCTTGCTGCTCTTCATCCGCTGGCACGTGTCGCATGAGGTGACGAACTGCTGCACGTCTGCTGCCATCCGAGGCCAGTAGTAATACTTCGCTATCCCTGCTAACGTCTTGTTGCTCTCGAAATGTCCCGCGTAAGGTACGTCGTGAAACTCCTCCAATAGGATCTGCCGTAGCAGGGCGTAATTCGGTACCCAAATCTTTCCTGAACCCTTCATTGCCGCTAGGTAACACCTCCACGCCTTGAAGGCTATGACTATCGCTAAGGCTTACTTGTCATGGATGGGGTAGTTCAGTTCTGCCCCGTGTAGCTTCTTACTGAGGTAGGCGATGGGGTGCAAACCGCGTACGTGATCCTGCATCAGTATTGCTCCAACTGCCTGGTCACTAGCGTCTGCTTCCACCACGTAGTCCTTGTCTGGATCCGGCAAGATGAGTACTAGCGGTGTAGTTAGTGCTGTCTGTAGCTGTTCCATGGCTTGCTGATGAGGAGTATCCCATGTGAAGGGCATATCCTTTTTCAGTAGGTCGGTCAGTGGCGCTGCGATCTTAGCGTACTGCGGCACAAACCTGTTGTAGTAGCTGGCGAAGCCTAGGAATTGCTGCAACTCCTTCACGTTCTTCGGAACTTTCCACTTCTTGACGGCTTCGATCTTCCGCGGGTCCACGTGTTCGCCCTCGGCACTCACCATGTGCCCGAGAAACTGCACCTTCTTCAAGGCGAAGTCGCTCTTCGACAGCTTCACGTAGAACTTGTTATTCCGTAGGATCTCGAAGACTTTCCGCAGATGCTTCACGTGCTCCTTCATGTTCTTGGAGTAGATGAGGATATCGTCCAGGTACACTACTACGCACTTGTTCAGCAGGGGTCGTAGGATATGATTCATCTCTGTCAAACATTATATATGTTCTACTTGTTTAGGCTACAGTGGGTTAGCCTATAGGAGGTACACAATTCTAGGGTTAGGTACTTGTACTGTTTTCACTGTTAGTTCATCATCCCTGTTCATTCATTTCAACATGGTATAGAGCAGGTCCTTCCTAGGACCGATTTTTTAGGGCCCACCACTACCTACCTACCTACCTACCTACCTACGCCCTAGGGCGCCTCGGTTTTCACGGCCCTCTAAGACCCCGCGACCCGCGACCCGCCCCTTAGCGACCCGCGACCCGCCCCTTAGCGACCCGCGACCCGCCCCTTAAGGCCCCGTCGGCCCACGCGCTCGCCCCTAGAGGCCCCGAACGGCCCACGCGCTCGCCCCTAGCGGCCCCTATCGGCCCCGCGATCACCCCTAACGGCCCCGTCGGCCCCGCGCTCACCTCTCTAGAGGCCCCGAAAGGCCCCGTCGGCCCCGCGCTCACCTCCCTAGAGGCCCCTTACGGCCCCGTCGGCCCCGAGCTCACCTCCCTAGAAACCCCGAACGGCCCCGTCGGCCCCTAGAGGCCCCTTTACGGCCCCGCGCTCACCTCCCTAGCGGCCCCGAACGGCCCCGTCGGCCCCGCGCTCACCGCCCCTAGAGGCCTCGAACGGCCCGTAATCGCCACAGCCCAGGACCGAACCGAGCCGCCCAGGACCGAACCGAGCCGCGCGACCCGAGCCGAGCCGCGCGACCCGAGCCGAGCCGCGCCGCCCTACCTAAACCGAGCCGCCCCACCTACTTCATCCTCCTACTCCTACTGCTACTCCTACTGCTCCTATGGCTAGCCCACAGGTGCTAGTTTTCGATGCTGAGGGCCGCCCAGTGAAGTTTGACACCTGGCTAGACGACCTGCACCTCTATCTACAGCTCACAGCCAAGGACGACATCTCACTGTACGACCACGCCCTAGGCCATGTCACTGCCCCTGCTGCTTCTGCTGACAGCACTGCCCGCTCACAGTGGCAGACTCGTGATGCCCACGCTCGCTTCGCTATTCGCAACTCCCTGCCGATAGATGAACGCCAGCACTTTGGCCAGCACAAGACTACACACGCACTGTAGACAGCTGTCGTTGCTCGCTACTCCTCACCTGCCTTTGCCGCCCTAGGCCGTCTCTCCCTCCCCTACCTGTTTCCCGACCTGGCCTCGTTCCACACAGTCGCTGACCTCGTCACGCACCTCCGTACTAGTGAGGCCCGCTTCTGTGCAGTTATGCTTGATGAGTTCCTTGCCACGCACCCCCCACCACTCTGGCTCACTCTCTACCACCTAGTCACCCGCCTCCCAGACACTCTACGTGCTGTCAGGGATCACTTCCTAGCTCGCTGCCCCACTGAGCTCACCATTGCCCTCCTCGAGAAGGAACTGCTTGCAGCTGAGGCTAGCATCGTAGCTGTAGGTGCCTCTCGTGGCGACCCCCGTACCCCGTTCTTTGAGGGGTGTTCTCCTTCCCCCCTTCTTCCCTCTGTCGCCTCTGCTGCTGCTGTCGACCTCCTTGGTGCTGAGAAGGTCGGGACTGCGTCTGCTTCGAGCGGGCGCCGCAGCGGCAAGGGCAAAGGGGGCAAGGGCGGTGGCGGTGACGGCGGGGGAGGCGGTGGTGGGGGCGGTGGCGGCGGTGGGGGTGGTGGCGCGACTGGAGGGGCTAGTGGCGGCGATGGGGGTGGTGGCGGCAGCGGCGGGGGAGGTGGCAGGGGCGGAGGCGGTGGTGGGGGTGGCGGTGGACGCGGCGGCGGCAGGGGTTGGGGTGGTCGAGGAGGTGGCGGGGGCGGTGGTGGTCGTGGAGGCGCTGGCGGTGGCTAGGGCTAGCAGCACACTCCGTCGCCCCAGGAGGTCCGTGAGTGGTACTCACAGCACGGGGGGGGGGGGGGGGGGGGTGGCTTTAGCTGCACGTACGTCATTCGCACGGGTGACTGCACTGGTCAGCCGTGTGGGGGATCACAAGCCACACAGCGCTGCTTCGCTCGTCTCAACGATGCTTGGCGTGTTCAGTTCTCTCAGGCCACTGAGCTGCCCCGCTGGGTTGATCTCATGAGGAAGGGGATTGATATCTATGCTCTAGACTTTGATGCTATTCTATCTGCTATGTATGTGATGTCTACTAGTGGAGAGGGTGCTGAGTACCTGTGTGTGCCGCCCGACCCAGGCATTAGGTCTAGAGCGTCTGCTGCTCCAGGTACTCGCGTGTCTGCTCCAGGTACTCGCGTGCTGGTGAGGCCACAGCTCTAGGTGCTTGTGCGTCTGCCCCCCCTGGTACTGAGTCGACTGCAGCACTACACACCTTCACACTGGACTCAGGTGCTTCTCGCTGCTTCTTTCGTAACCGCACTGCCCTTGAGCCGCTTGCTCGGCCAGTTGCTGTCTCCCTCGCTGACCCCTCTGGGGGTCCGGTCATTGCGACCTCCTCAACTTTCCTTCCCTGTCCTGCGGTCCCGTCGGGCACACTTTCAGGTCTCCACCTCCCCTCGTTCTCTACGAACCTGGTGGCAGGATGTGCGCTCCAGGACGGGGGCGTTCACCAGTTCACCCCTGCCTACGAGCGCGTGACACACTGCACGTGTGCTCGTACGGGCCGTCACTTGGCTACCTTCGCTCGGCAGCCGGGGTCATACCTGTACACACTGACCACTGAGTCCCCTCAGGTCGCTGCGTCTGCGTCTGCGTCTGCGTCAGGTCAGGTGTCGGCCCCCTGCTCGTGTCGCTCTCTGGCACACGAGACTGTCCTCTGGCACCACCGCCTTGGTCACCCGTCTGTGTAGCGACTTCGTGCCATGCACTCCCGGTACCTTGTCTCTGGCCTTCCCAGGGTCCTTCCTCCCCTCCCTCCCTCACCTGCTCCTCCCTGTCTTCCCTGTGTCGAGGGGCGGAAGCGCGCCGCTCCTCACTCCTCCTCGTTTCCCCCGACGACTGCTCCCTTGCAGACGCTCCACATGGACGTGTGGGGCCCAGCCTGCGTCCGTGGTCAGGGTCAGGAGAGGTACTTCCTGATAGTTGTTGACGACTACTCGCGCTACACCACGGTCTTCCCCTTGCGCACCAAGGGTGAGGTCCCTGATGTCTTGATCCCTTGGATCCGCAGAGCTCGTCTCCAGCTCAGCGAGCGTTTCCACTCGGACTTTCCTACCCTGCGCTTGCACTCTGACAGAGGTGGTGAGTTCTCCTCCGGCCTCTTGGCAGCCTAGTGTGCTGAGCATGGCATTGAGCAGTCGTTCACGCTTCCGCCCTCACCACAGCAGAATGGGGTTGCGGAGCGCCGCATTGGCCTGGTCATGGAGGTCGCCCGTACCTCCTTGATCCATGCGGCTGCCCCCCACTTTCTGTGGCCGTTTGCGGTCCGGTACGCTGCGCATCAGCTCAACCTCTGGCCCCGTGTCTCCTTGCCGGAGACCTCGCCCACACTGCTGTGGACGGGGAAGGTTGGTAATGCGTCGCGTTTCCGGGTCTGGGGATCTCGAGCTTTTGTCCGCGATACGTCTGCGTACAAGCTCTCCTCCCGTGTTGTTCCCTGCGTCTTCCTCGGCTTTGTCCCGGACGCGCCTGGTTGGCAGTTTAACCACGCCACCTCTCGCCGAGTCTTGCCCTCTCAGGACGTCACTTTTGACGAGTCCGTCCCCTACTACCGCCTCTTCCCCTAGCGCACTGCCCCGCTCCCTCCCCCGCCTCTCTTCCTCGCGCCAGGTGCTGCTGTCGTAGACCCCCTCCCCCCTCAGGGTGCCGCTCCCTCAGGTGTGTCTCAGGTAGACCCGGTTGAGCCTGTTGAGGTGGCTGTCGACTCTAGCCCTGCTGCGGGTGCGGAGCCTGGGGGTGCTGAGCCTGGGGGTGCGGAGCCTGGGGGTGCGGAGCTTGGAGGTACTGAGCCTGGGGGTGCTGAGCCTGGAGGTGCTGAGCCTAGGGGTGCTGAGCTGCAGAGTCCTACACCTGGAGGAGCCCTCTCCTCGGAGCAGCTGTGTGAGTGGTACTTACAGTACTGCAGCCTCAAGAGTGGTACCTCTGGAGCCAGGCGTACTACTGGGACTGGTGCTAGTGCTTCTCCTCCTAGTCGGGAGCTACCCTCCCGTGATCGAATCCGTGAGTGGTACGAGCGGCGCTGCACTCTTCGGAGTGGTGCGCCTCGTGTCGCGGACCCCGCTCCTGCTGGTGCTGCTGCTGGTGCTAAGGACCCGGGCGTTGGAGCTACGGCTGGTATTGAGGACCCGGGCGTTGGAGCTGCGGCTGGTGTTGAGGACCCGGACGCTGGTGCTGCTGCTAATGCCTAGGACTTGGGCGTTGGAGCTACGGCTGGTGTTGACGACCCGGACGTTGGTGCTGCTGCTACTGTTGAGGACCCGGGCGTTGGAGCTGCGGCTAGTGCTGAGGACCCGGACGCTGGTGCTGCTCCTGGTTCTGAGGACCCGGGCGTTGGAGCTACTGCTGGTGCTGAGTACCCGGGAGTTGGAGCTGTTGCTGTTGCTGAGGACCCTGGTTCTGGAGTCGCTGCACGATCGCGGCCGTACTTCGTTCCGCTCCTTCAGCAGGTTCTTGGTCAGCTCCCTCCTCCTTGTCCTCCTCCCCCCTTAGGGTGTCCTCCGTCTGTCCAGCTGCAGTCGCAGCTACCGTCTACCTCCTCTCTCCGGGGTCAGACTCCCATCGTGCTGCCAGTCCTACTATCCCGCGTCTCCTGGCTACTATTGTCTCTGACCCTTCCTTTGAGTCCGCTGCTGCGTCTGCCTTAGTTGCTGAGCTTGTCGACTTTGCTGCCACCTGACATCTAGACTACGCCGCTAGCCTAGTTGCTGAGTCTAAGTCTGTCTGTCCTCCGTCCGTTGGGGGTGAGTGTGCTCTTGGCACTGACGTCCTTGAGGACAGGCAGGAGGAGTTTGAGTGCTTTGCTGCCGCTTTGCCCCATCTCGTGTCCATGCTTGTTGCCCCTGAGGGAGACCCGGATGCACCAGACATCCCGACCCCACGCTCTTACGCAGAGGCGATGGCCGGTCCCTACTCCTCTCACTAGCAGTCAGCCATGGACACAAAGATGGCTTCCTGGAAGTCCACAGGCACCAACGTCGACGAGGTTCCCCCGCCTGGGGCGAACATCGTCAGTGGCATGTGGATTTTCAGGGTGAAGCGGTCGCCGGGCTCTCCGCCTGTCTTCAAGGCGCGTTACGTCGCACGAGGCTTCAGTCAGCGAGAGGGAGTGGACTTCTTCCAGACCTTCTCCCCGACCCCGAAGATGACCACTCTTCGGGTTCTGCTGCACGTCGCCGCTCAGCGTGACTACGAGCTCCACTCTCTTGACTTCAGCACTGCTTTCCTACAGGGCAGCCTGCACGAGGAGATCTGGCTGCGCCGCCCACCTGGCTTCACTGGGTCGTTCCCTCCTAGTACCCAGTGGAGCCTCCGACGGCCAGTCTACGGTCTCCGCCAGGCGCCCCGTGAGTGGCACGACACACTGAGGACTACGCTTGCGGCTCTTGGGTTTGCGCCTTCTACTGCTGACCCGTCGCTGTTTCTACGCACCGACGCCTCATTGCCGCCGTTCTACATCCTCGTGTACGTAGACGACTTGGTCTTTGCCACTGCGGACACTGCCGCACTCGCCCATGTGAAGTTGAAGCTGCAGAAGAGACACACGTGCACAGACCTGGGTGAACTGACAAGCTATCTTGGCTTGCGGATCACCCGGGACAGAGCACGGCGCACCATCACCTTGACTCAGTCACATATGGTGCAGCAGGTCCTTCGGCGCTTCCGCTTCACGTACTCCTCGCCTCAGCCCACTCCTCTGCCTAGCGGTCACTCGCTCTCAGCTCTGCCTTCAGATGAGTCCGTAGAGCCGAGTGGCCCGTATCCAGAGCTTGTGGGTTGCCTCATGTACCTGATGACCTGCACTCGACCTGACCTTGCATACCCTCTTAGCATTCTTCCACGCTATGTCGCTCCCTGCCATCACCGGAAGGAGCACATGGATGCTGCTAAGAGGGTGTTGTGCTACTTGTGCAGTACGTCGAGCATGGGGCTAGTGCTTGGAGGGCGACTCCCAGTTGTTCTCACTGGGCACTCAGATGCTTCTGGGGCTGACGACCAGGCTACTCAGCGGTCGTCTCAGGGTTACACCTTCAGTCTTGGCTCTGGTTCACTTTCTTGGTGTTCTACTCGCTCTTCTTCTGTTCTCAGCTCCAGTTGTGAGGCTGAGATCTACGCCACAGCCATGGCGGCCCAGGAGCTACGCTGGCTCACCTACTTGGTGACCGACCTTGGAGAGCGGCCTCGTTCTCCTCTAGTGTTGTACGTCGACAACAAGGCAGCCATTGCCTTGTGTCAGGAGCACAGACTGGAGCACAGAACGAAGCACATTGCTCTGCGCTACTTCCTTGCTCGAGAGCTGCAGCGGCGTGGTCAGCTTTGTCTGCGTTACGTGGCCTCTGAGGCCAACACTGCTGATGTGTTCACCAAGGCGCTTCAGCCTTGTGACCATCAGCGCTATTGCACTCTTCTAGGCCTTGTGCCTACTGGACCTCACTTGCTTACTTCTTGAGTTTGTTTGTACTGTGATCTCTATATATATATACCTACATGTTTACTCTTGCTAGGTTGTGATCATTTTACCTCTTGTTCTATTATAAACTTGCATGTGAACTGGTCTTGTGACCACTTGCTTGTGCTCGGAATTTGTGTGGTATCCTTGAGATCCACCCTGAGCTTGTTTTGCCTTGCTTTGCCTTGACTGGTCTTGTGACCCCCAGTTCTCCCCCACTTCGTATATGGGGGTGTGTCAAACATGTCAGTAAATCTGCACTGTGGATGCCCGATTGATCCCTGAGAGGGTTCCAGGCGCGTTGCCTGGGGGGTTATGGGCGCACTGACCCGCTATTGAAACAAGCCCTTTATCCCAATGGTCTAGTGGTTGGGATTCTGACATGGTATCAGAGCGGTCTCGGGTTCGATTCCCGGTGTATGCACATGTAGGCCGTTGCCGCTGTGCTTAGTCCTGGGCCTCTCTGTGTGGGGGGGTGCTAGTAGATCTGCACTGTGGATGCCCGATTGATCCTGGAGAGGGTTACAGGCGCGTTGCCTGGGGGGTTATGGGCGCACTGACCCGCTACTGAAACAAGCCCTTTTATCCCAATGGTCTAGTGGTTGGGATTCTGACAAAACATTATATATGTTCTGCTTGTTTAGGCTACAGTGGGTTAGCTTATAGGGGGTACACAATTCTAGGGTTAGGTACTTCACCTGTTTTCACTGTTAGTTCATCATCCCTGTTCATTCATTTCAACAATCTCTGCCTGGAACATTGCTGGTGCGTTGCAGAGTCCGAACGGCATCACCAAGTATTTGTAGGAGCCGTATCTGGTACGGAACACCATCTTGTGGACCGAGTTGTCTGCCATCTTGATCTGCCAGTAACCCGACCGTAGGTCCAGCTTCGAAAAGACTGTTGCACCACGCAGTTGATCGAGTAGGTCGTCTATGCGCGGTATGGGATATTTGTTTTTAACTGTCTGTTTGTTCAGTACGCGGTAGTCGATGCACATACGTAGACTGCCGTCTGGTTTTGGAGTGAAGAGAACTGGTGCACCGTAGGGAGAGGTGGATGGGCGGATCAGTTGTCTGTCCGGTAGATACTCTATCTGTTTCTTCATGTCTGTCACCTCGGTCGGACTCAGTCGGTATGGTGCGCGTGAGACGGGTTTCGCACTTGGTTCCTCCTGTGAAAGAGAGAACGAGAATGAAATGACTATGAAAGAAGTGAGTACAAATAGGAAACCCTAATTGGGCTGTACCCCCTATGGGATACCCCACTATAGCCTACACAATAGTATAAGCTATATAGTTCTGACACACCCCCATAGGCAAAGTGGGGGAGAACAAGGGGTCACAAGACCAGTCAAGCAAAGCAAAGCAAAGCTCAGGGTGGATCACAAAGTCACCACACATTCCGAGCACAAGTTCAAGGCCACATGGCCAGTTCACATGCAAGATCATATATAGAGATATACAAGAGTCAAGTAAGCAAGAGCAAGAGTATATATAGGCGAAGGTACAAGCAAGGTCAAGAGGAGAGCAAGTGAGGCAAGACAGGCACAAGACCCAACTGCGTGCAACAACGCTGATGATCACAAGGCGCAAGTGCCTTGGTGAAGACATCAGCAGTGTTGGCCTCAGAGGCCACGTACGCAAGTCGCAACTGGCCACGCTGCTGTAGCTCACGAGCAAGAAAGTAGCGGAGAGCAATGTGCTTCGTTCTGTGCTCCAGTCTCTGCTCTCGACACAAGGCCAGCATGGCCTTGTTGTCTACGTACAGGACTGGAGGAGAACGAGGCTGCTCTCCAAGGTCGGTCAACAGGTAGGTGAGCCAGCGTAACTCCTGTGCAGCCATAGCCCCGGCGTAGATCTCAGCCTCACAACTGGAGCCGAGAACAGAAGACGAGCGGGTAGCCCGCCACGAAACAGAGCCGGAACCAAGGCTGAAGGTGTAACCCTGTGACGACCGCTGCGTAGCCTGGTCGTCAGCCCAAGAAGCGTCCGCGTGCCCAGTGAGGACCACTGGACTGCGCCCTCCAAGCACTAGCCCCATGCCCGACGTACTGCACAAGTAGCGCAACACCCTCTTCGCTGCAGCCATGTGCTCTGGTCGGTGTCTCCCAGGAGCAACATAGCGTGCGAGAATGCTAAGAGGGTATGCAAGGTCAGGTCGTGTGCAGGTCATCAGGTACATGAGGCAGCCAACAAGCTCTGCATACGGGCCACTCGACTCTACGGACTCATCCGAAGGCAGAGCTGAGAGCGAGTGGCGAGTAGGCAGAGGAGTGGCCTGAGGCGAGGAGTACGTGAAGCCGAAGCGCTGAAGGACCTGCTGCACCATGTGTGACTGAGTCAGGGTAATGGTGCGGCGTGCTCTGTCCCGGGTGATCTGCAAGCCAAGATAGCTGCGCAGTTCACCCAGGTCAGTGCACGTGTGTCTCTTCTGCAGCTCGGACTTCACGTAGGCGAGTCCAGCAGTGTCAGCTGTGGCAAAGACCAAGTCGTCGACGTACACGAGGATGTAGAACGGCGGCAGAGAGGTGTCGGTGCGCAGAAACAGCGACGGGTCGGCAGTAGAAGGAGCAAACCCAAGTGCCGCGAGCGTAGTCCTCAGTGTGTCGTGCCACTCACGTGGCGCCTGGCGGAGACCGTAGACTGGACGCCGGAGACTCCACTGGGTACCAGGAGGGAAAGACCCAGTGAAGCCAGGTGGGCGACGCAGCCAGATCTCCTCGTGCAGGCTGCCCTGCAAGAAAGCTGTGCTGAAGTCGAGAGAGTGCAGCTCGTAGTCACGGTGAGCAGCAACGTGCAGCAGGACCCGAAGAGTGGTCATCTTCGGGGTGGGGGAGAAGGTCTGAAAGTAGTCAACCCCCTGCCGCTGACTGAAGCCACGAGCCACGTAACGCGCCTTGAAGACAGGCGGAGAACCCGGCGGCCGCTTCACCCTGAAAATCCACATGCCACTGACGATGTTCGCCCCAGGGGGGGGAACAGCGTCAACGTAGGTGCCTGTGGACTTCCAGGAAGCCATCTCTGCATCCATAGCTGCCTGCCACTGAGAGGAGTAGGGACCCTCTATCGCCTCCGCGTAAGAGCGCGGAGTCGGGATGTCTGGTGCATCCGGGTCTCCCTCAGGGGCTAGCAGTACAGACGCGAGACGAGGTGAAGCGGCGGCCAGACACTGGAACTCCTCCTGCCTGTCCTCAAGGACGTCCGTGCCAAGGGCACACTCACCCCCGACGGACGGAGGACAGGCGGACTCAGACTCAGTGACAAGACGGGCAGCGTAGTCTAGACGACAGCGCGCAGCAAAGTCGACAAGCTCAGTGACAAGGGCAGACGCAGCAGACGACTCGAAGGAAGGGTCAGTGACAGCTGTAGCAAGGAGACGCGTGACAGTAGGACTGGCAGCACGAAGGGAGTCCGACTCCGGGTCGGCAAGAGCAGGAAGAGAGGAAGCAGGAGGAGAAGGCAAAGGGGCACGCAGAGGAGCAGTGGACGGACGCAGTGACATCCGGTGCGTGCCAGGGACAGGAGGAGGACGCTGACGCGACCCGCGACCACTAGCGCGCTCAGTACGAACAGGCGACACAGGACGAGACGCAGGCTCACGACGCTCAGTAAGACCTCCAGTCGGACCAGTGTAGGGAGACGGAGCAGGCAAAGGGGAGGCAGGCTGTAGCTGTGGCTGTGACCGGACAGGCTGCGGACCCTCTAAGGGAGGAGGAGGAGGAGGACCAAGAACCTGCTGCAGGAGCGGAACGAAGAAAGGTCGGGGCCGCGCGGCGACACCAGAAACAGCAAGAAGAGTACCAGCAGCCCCGGCAGGAGTACCCACTCCAGCAGCACCTCCAGCAGCACCACCAGAAGCTCCAGAACCTCCAGCAGCAGCACCAGGAGCACTGTCAGTCGGACCGCCAACGGCAGGCTCAGCGCCAACACCCTCAGTAGCACCAGCTCCAGGAGAACTCTCAGACCCAGCAGCTCTAGCACCCACAGTATGAGCACCGGCGGGACGCGAGGCAGCAGTACCCTCTGCAGCCGAAGAACCACCAGCACCAGCAGCACACCTCCAGCGCCTGGCAAACCACTCACGCAGCTCCTGCGGGGAGAGTGGCTCCCGGCGAGACGAAGCACCCCCAGGCACAGCACCCCCAGGCTCAGTACCCCCAGGCACAGCACCCCCAGGTTCGGCACCTCCAGGCTCAGCACCCCCAGGCTCAGCACCCCTAGGCACAGCACCCCCAGGCTCAGCACCCCCAGGCTCAGCACCCCCAGGCTCAGCACCCCCAGGCTCAGCACCCCCAGGCTCAGCACCCCCAGGCTCAGCACCCCCAGACTCCGCACCCCCAGGCTCAGCTCCCGCAGCAGCACCAGAGTCACCAGTGACCTCGACAGGCTCGACCGCGTCTACCTGGGACACACCTGAAGGGGCAGGACCCTGAGGGGGGAGGGGGACTACCGAGGGGGGACCTGGTACCAGGAAGAGCGGGGGTGGGGGGAGGGACGGAGTGCGGTAGGGGAAGAGGCGGTAGTAGGGTACCGACTCGTCGAACGTGACGTCCTGGGAGGACAGAACACGTCGAGAGGTGGGGTGGTAAAACTGCCACCCAGGGGCGTCGGGGGGGAACCCCAGGAAGACGTAGGGAGAAGCACGAGGGGACAGCTTGTCCGCAGACAGGTCGCGAACAAACGCCCGAGATCCCCAGACCCGGAACGCCGACGCATCGCCAACCTTCCCCGTCCACAGCAGAGCTGGGGAGGTCTCCGGTCGAGAGACCCTGGGGTGGAGGTTGATCTGGTGCGCAGCGTACCTGACCGCAAACGGCCACAGAAAATGGGGACCTGCCGCATGCATCATGGACGTACGAGCGACATCCATGACCATGTCAATGCGGCGCTCAGCAATCCCATTCTGCTGTGGTGAGTCCGGAAGCGTGAAGGTCTGACGGATGCCTCGTGCACGACAGTAGGCACTCAGGAGGCCAGAGGAGAACTCTCCGCCTCTGTCCGAGTGCAGACGCAAAACAGGGAAGTCAGAGCCAAAGCTCCTCCGAAGCTGGAGACGAGCTGCGCGGATCCAGTCGATCAACACCGCAGTGACCTCACCCTTGCTGCGCAAGGGGAAGACTGAGGTGTAACGCGAGTAGTCGTCAACCACCAGCAGGAAGTAGCGCTCCTGACCCTGTCCATGGACGCGGGCTGGGCCCCACACGTCCATGTGAAGCGTCTGCAACGGGGCCTCTGTCGGAGGAAACTGGGAGGAGTGAGGGGCAGCACGCTGGCGCCCCTCGACACAGGGGACACAGGTAGGGCCAGGGCCCGGAGGAAGGGGAGGGAGAGACCGGGGAAGACCAGACACAAGGACTCGCGAGGCCATGCCTCTGAGCCGAAGCAGAGAGGGGTGGCCAAGGCGGTGGTGCCAGAGGAGGGTCTCGTGAGACAGACGACGACACGAGCAGGGGGCAGACTCAGGACCAGACCTGGACGCTGCAGCAAACACCTGACCAGACGAAGGGACCCTACCAGACTCAGCACCTGGAGGAGAAGCAGTGGTCAGTGTGTACAGGCTCGACCCTGGCCGACGTGTAAACGTAGCCAGGTGGCGACCTGTATCCGCCTCCGTGCAGTGGGTCACCCGCTGACGAGCAGGGGTGAACTGGTGGACACCCGCATCCTGGAGGTCAGCACCACTCACCAAGTTCGTCGAGAACGAGGGGAGGTAGAGACCAGTCAGGGTGCCAGTGGGGGCCGCCGGACACGGGAGGACAGTGGAGAAGCGAGACAGGACAGGCCCCCCAGAGGGGTCAGCCAGGGACACCGCAACCGGCCGACTCAGCGGCGTGAGAGTGGTGCGGTCCCTAAAGAAGGAGCGAGACGCTCCAGAGTCAAGGGTGAAGGTGTGAGAGGCCGAAGCCGACACAGTACCTGAGAGGGCAGACTCACCAGCACCTGAGAGCACAGACGCACTGGCACCTAGAGCAGCAGCCTCACTAGTACCTGACGCGGCAGTACCAATGCCCGGGTCGGGCGGGAAACACCGGTAACAGTCATCCTCATCACTACCAGTCACAGCATACATAGCAGAGAGAATAGCATCAAAATCAAGATCATAAATAGCTACACCAGCCCTAGACAGCTCTCCCCAGCGGGGGATCTCAGCGGCCTCCGGAAACTGCTGACGCCAGGCGTCGGTCAGGCGGCCAAAGCAGCGGCGGGCTGTGTGGGCGCCTCCACACCTCTCCCCTGCACGGTCACCTGTGCGAAGAACGTAGGGGCAGGGACTAAGCGCACCACCACGCTGACGCTGCAAGTACCACTCACGGAGCTGCTGAGGGCCGGGGACGGTGCGAGAGCGCTGCTGCTGCTGTGGCTGCTGCTGCGGCTGCTGCTGTTGCTGCTGCTGCTGCTGGCGCTGACCACCCCCAGAGCTGCTCCGCTGGGACGAGCCACTCCGACCCCCGCCTCCACCGCCACCCCCGCCTCCACCGCCACCCCCGTCTCCACCGCCACCTCCCCCACCAGGACCGTCGCTCCCACCGCTCCCACCGCCTCCTCCGCTACCACCTCCGCCGCCACCTCCGCCTCCACCGCCGCCACCAGTACCTCCACTCCCGCCACCACCCCCACCGCCACCCACACTCCCCCCGCCACCCCCACCGCCTCCTCCACCGCCCCCTCGAGCTCCACCCGCTCCCTTGCCCCCCTTGCTCTTGCCAGAGCGGCGTCTGCCGCCGGGGGCAGACGCCGCGCCGACCGACTCAAAACCAGTGAGGTCGGCCGCAGCGGCAGAGGCGACAGAGGGCAGCAGGGGGGAAGGACCACACCCCTCAAAGATGGGGGTGCGAGGGTCACCCCGAGAGGCCCCTACAGCGACAATACTCTTCTCAGCCGCTAGCAGGGACTCCTCAAGGAGGTCGACAGTGAGAGTGGTGGGACAGACAGAGAGAAACTGGTCCCTAACGACACGAAGGGACTCAGGGAGACGGGTGACGAGAAAGTAGAGGGTGATGTACATGGGAGGAGGGTTCGCAGCGCGGAACTCAGCAGGAAGGGCAGCGCGGTAGCGGGTGTCACTAGCACGGAGGTGGGTAACGAGGTCAGTGACAGTGGGAAAGGAAGCGAGGTCAGGGAAGAGAAACGGTAGCATGAGGCGGCTAAGGGTAGCGGAGGAAGGGGAGGAGTAGCGTGCAACTACAGCGTCGTACAAGGCCTGAGCGGTCTTGCACTGACTAAAGTGGGCACGCTCAGAGGAAGGGAGGTGGCGACGCACAGCAAGACGTGCAGCAGCATCGCGGGTCGCCCACTTGGAGCGAACGGCAGAGTCAGCATCAGCAGGTGGGGCAGGAACAGTGCCAGAGACAAAGTCAAAAAGAGAGACCTCATCTATCGCATCACACAGTAAGTACAGCTGCAGGTCTTCAATCCAGACGGCAAAGTCAATGGCCCTCCCCTCAGCGTCAAAGGTAAGAACATTGGGGGTGGCCATGGCAGCAGCTGGAAGTCTCACCGGGCTGGGAGAGTCGGGTAGGTCAGCAGCAGAAGAACACAGCTCAGGAACAGCAGCACGGCGGGTCGGGCGGCTCGGGCGGCTCGGGCGGCTCGGGCGGTTCGGGCGGCTCGGGCGGCGGCTCGGTCGCAGCTCAGCGGCGGCTCGGGCGGCGGCGGCTCGGCGGCGGCTCGGCTGCTGCTGGGCGGCTCGGCGGCGGCTCGGGCGGCGCAGGCGGCGGCGGCTCGGCGGCGGCCCGGGCGGCGGCTCAGGCGGCGGCGGCTCGGCGGCGGCTCGGCTGCTGCTGGGCGGCTCGGCGGGGCCGCGGAGCAGAGGGCGGCGGTGCCGCTTAGGAGAGGGCGGCGGGGCCGCGTAGCAGAGGGCGGCGGGGCCGCGTAGTAGAGGGCGGCGGAGCCGCGTAGCAGAGGGCGGCGGGGCCGCGATCGAGGGGCGGCGGGGCCGCGTAGCAGAGGGCGGCAGGGCCGCGTAGCAGAAGGCGGCGGGGCCGCGTAGCTGAGGGCGGCGGGGCCGCGACGTAGGGCGGCGGGCGGGCCTTCGAAGTAGGGCGGCGGGCGGGCCGGGACGTAGGGCGGCGGGGCCGCGACGTAGGGCGGCGGGCGGGCTGTCGAAGTAGGGCGGCGGGCGGGCCGGGACGTAGGGCAGCGGGGCCGCGACGTAGGGCGGCGGGCGGGCCGTCGAAGTAGGGCGGCGGGCCACGACGTAGGGCGGCGGGGCCGTCGAAGTAGGGCGGCGGGCAGGCCGCGACTTAGGGCGGCGAGGCCGCGCGATAGGGCGGCGGGGCCGCAAGGTAGGGCGGCTCGACGGGTCGCTAAAAAAAAAGGACGCGCGCCTCGGGGCGCGCTTCGGTGGGCCCAAGAAACAGTCCCTAGTAGGGGACCTGCTCTGATTCCATGTGAAAGAGAGAACGAGAATGAAATGACTATGAAAGAAGTGAGTACAAATAGGAAACCCTAATTGGGTTGTACCCCCTATGGGATACCCCACTATAGCCTACACAATAGTATAAGCTATATAGTTCTGACACCTCCACGATCTCGTGCTCATGGGTGCGTGCTGGAGGTATGCTTGCGGGTAGGTCGTCGGGCATTATATCCTTGTACTGCTCCAAGACCTCCTTCACTGCTGCAGGTAGCTTTGAACTCGGCTTCTCCTCCTCTGCTGCTACCATAACCATTGCTAGGTAGCCCGTGTTACTCTCGTTCACCGTCCGTTCAAACCGTGCTAGTGTCGTTTCAGGAACGTTCCCTGTATCCGTCCACCTTCGCAGCTCCACTTGTTTCCCGTTGTTGTAGATGCACGCCTTCCTGTTGATCCAGTCGATCTCGGGGTTGAACCGCTTCAGGAAATCTCGCCCAAAGATGAAGTCTAAACCCTTGATGTTCGTGATCGGCAATGTTTGCTTCCACCTCATCGCCCCTATGTGCAGCTGCAGTGATGCTTCGCTATGGATGGGGAGTTTCGTACCGTCCACCATCGTTGCCGTGAACTTGGTCTCCTCTGAAGATTCTCCAATCTTCTCCAACGTCCCGCGGTCGCACACCGAGTGAGACGCACCGCTGTCAACCAGTGCCTGGAGGCGTCGCTCGTTGCACATCACTTCAAGAAGTAGTGGTTGTTGCCGCTCTGAGTAACCGTAGATGGTCGCGCTTATAGGATCGTAGGGTACGTCGAATAGATCATCCCTCGGTCCTGCGCTCGAAGATGCTGACTCCATATCGGTTTCCAACTGAATAGGGCTGGAAGGATTTATCCGAGGCCGATTCAGCTTCGTCTTGGCCTGGAACCCTTCCCTTAAGCCTTGGCAGCTGTGTAGGCTTCTCCTGTGGGCAATGGGGAGCCTTAACACTATACTGCAGGGAGAGAATGTTAACTCCTTGGAACGCACAACCCTTTTCAACGCTCCGGAGTGGTTTGCCCAACTTCTCAGGTACGCGAATAATGTCTGAAGGCTTTTTATTGGCCTTGAAATCTCCCCTGAATTTTTTAAAGGCTTGAAAACCTCGAGAGGAAATATTCTTACTCTCGGGGGTGGTCGGTTGGAGTTTCCCGGTCGGTGCAGAGTCTTGTTTCGTGGAGCCTCCATTTGTCTTGGCGATTTATCACCGCTTTCCTCCATTTTGCGATTTATAGGAAGATTTGCGACGAAAAGAAATGAATTTTAGGCGCTGGTCATCTTACTGTGAGTCGAGTCGACTGCAGAAATGACGAGGACTGATTCTGTAGTTTGCGTAATTCTCCCTTGATATGAATTCGCGTCCGATCTTGGCCGTTGAGAAGAAATTCGATCCGTCGCTCCAAATTCCAACTTTTTTGGGCAAAATTCTCGAGGCCGTTGAGATTCGAATCGATCTGACGGTCGAAATTCCAACTTTTTCGCAACTGGATCTGAGGAGTGTTCGAAAACCGGTTCGAGGGGACGTTAGAAAATAGCACGGAAATGGTTAACGTACCCGAAATCGGCGCCTTCCGTCGTCGCCCCCGCGGTTTTAAAAGCTAGGTTTAAGCGGTCGAAAAACTTTGCGTCTAAACAGGCTCTGATTACCAAGTGTGAGGATCTAGGATCGAGCTCAGAAAAGAGAATTGTAATTGAATTGAATGCTCACATGAGTACAACACGAGGCTATACATAGGCTCGTCACAAGGCCCCATAACGAGGTGTTACGCGAAGGTTCCGCCGGTCGCGAAGCGTCCCGAACAGATCCTCCCGAATTCGGTAGAAGACAATTCGGTGGCCACCGAAAAGGCCAGAATTCGGTGCACGCAACCTAGCTCGGTGCTATAACTATAATAAAATATAGGAAAGCACCTAGCCTAGGAAATCAAGCAATTCATGCATGCATATAATTATCCTATGCTAGAAATAGCATGATAAAGTAAAGGCAAGCAAGCATAGCTGGCATAAGCTGTCGTACTCTCACAGAGCCCCTCCTGGCTGAGCACCATAAAATCGCAGTAAACCTTGTCCAGCGGCTTGTAGCGTTCATACCCTGGGGGCAAGTCGGGAAACGGATGGTGATTGAGCGACGTGGTTGGGCAGACGATGCATGGTGGGTTAGGTGAGCCCGCGGTGAGAGAGCCGTTTCAAAGAACGAGGAGCACGTCGTTGTCGAAGACTCCGGCCTTGAGCGAGTTTTTGATCGTGGCGTGGGAGGGATGGCCGAGCCGTTGGTGCCATGTTTCTGGGTCCGCACGGTAACTGACCGTCTTCTGATAATATTTTTGTCATGCTTCTTCATCGTTTGCCTCCCCTTCAGGGCCTGCGTCGGCGGCGTTGTCGGTATCGGTGGCGAGCGCTCGAATTGCCTTTCGCTCCAGAAGCCCGCGGGGAATACTGATGACGTCGTCTGTGTCGTCTCCGGTGACGAGCAGGCACTGGTTGGGCCACTCCCGAACTGGGAGTCCCGTCATGGGGATTCTTAAGTTACTGTATACAGCGCCGATGACCTCAATTTCTTGTGGTCCTTGTACTGGCGGCTCCGGCTCTTTGGTGGGTTCAGGTAACTCTGTTGGTTCTCCCATTAATTTGTAGGTCTCTTTTTCGTCTGACTCTTCTGGCATTGGCTCGAGTGTGTCAGGGGCGTATTGATCTGGGAGAGGTGGACCTCCCCAGCAGGTGCCGCGATTTGCCTAGTATGGGTCGACGACGGCGACTTCCGCTGGAGGAAAACCAGCTGTTTCGGTGTGCCCTTGTTCAGCTTCGGTCGAGGTGCCCCATCCTCCTTCGTCGTCCGGTATGACTTCAGCTGTCTCTGCTTCTCCGACTGCTTCACCTTCTGTTGTACCAGCTTCCTCTGCTGGGGCAGGGGAAGTCTCCCGGCCGGTCGCGCCAACTTCTTCTTTCGTTGAAACGGCGTCCCACCCGCTCGCGACTGCTTCTTCTGGAGTCAAAACTTCTCCCCAGGATCCGAGCGCGGGCTCGGAAGTGTTCCGGCCCGTGCTGCGTGACTCCGTCGTCTTGTTTTCTTCGGTTGCAGGTTCTGACATGCCGCTGTCTTCTTCCATTGTGGCAGGTCTGGTTCCTGCAGGGTTGGAGGTCGAGGCAGTCGGGGCTGTGCGCAAGCGCAGGAGGCCGTCGGAGGCAGGTTGCTCGAGATCCATGTCGTCAGGATGTGACCATGTTGGTGGCTCTGTGGGAGTTTTTTTCAGTAGCAGTGTGCGGTGGGAATCGCCGGTGGTGCCCTGAGCTGAAAATTGCAGCACGAAGACTCCATCGTTATCTATCGCCTTTCCGATGTAAGTTTCTTTGTGGAAGAGCTCGAAGGTCTTCTCCTTTCGATTGCTGCGAATGTCGATTCCGCACCGCATGAGTTGCGCTGACGAGTGCAAATTGTATTGTAGGTCAGGTGCGACGAGGACGTCTCCGATGTGAATGGTGAACTTCGTGTCATTGGCCTCGAGGTAGATTTCGCCTATCTCATATGCCTTCATTTTTCCGTTGTTGGCGGCGGTGATTTCGCAGGGCCGACGCATACGCCGTGAGTTGCTGATAAACTTTGGCGATCCCACCATGTGTTGCCCGCAGCAACTGTCGAGGTACCACGTGTCCAAATCCTCATAGCGCTGACGGGCAAGGTTGGCGATCTTGGGTGTGACGATGCAATCAAGGTCGCCGGCGTACGGTGAGAGGGCAAAATATCTGTTTGCGGAAATGCTCGGCGGCGATTCCGAAGTAGGAGGGGGGAGCTCGAAGTCAGGAGGAATGTCTGAGGGGTGAGAGGACCAGGTAAAGACTGTTGGATCATTGTTTGTGTTGGGCGCAACGGGGTTGATGGGATCGTCGCGAGCGAATGTTACTCGATCCTAGTAACGGAACCCTCTGTTGCGGCGAGCCATGCAGCTTATGATTGTCCCTTTTCCTTTGTCCTTCGCCGTGATGAGCGCAGGAGATTGAGAAGTGCTGGCGACAGAAGGAGGCGACACAATGGCGGAGGGCTTTATTTGCGCCGATGGTTGTTGGTTGGAGGCGTTGCGTCACTCATCAGCGGCCTGACGCTTGTGGCACTGGTCGATAGTGTGGCCAGACTTCTTGCAGTATTTGCAGAAGGCTCCCTTCTTTCCGCGTTGCTCCCCTTTGTGATGCTCCTGTGTAGAAGACTAATTTTTCTCGTTTGATATTCTTCTCGTTGTACAGGTCGATCTCCTTCTGCTCCGAAAGAAGCGTGGCGCATAGAGCCGACTCCGATATGGTTGCTCGGGCGCGTAGGAGTGACTGGCACTGTCGCCAGTCTAGGCCGAGGCCAGAGATGACCATCGAGATGAACATGTCGTCGGGGACAGTCCCACCGCATTTCTTGACTTGGTCGCGCAGATTGTGTTGAGATTAGAGAGAGAATGTGTGCAATATGAAAATGAAAGGAGTACAAGTACCAACCCTAATTGGGTTGTACCCCCTATGGGCTACCCCACTACAGCCTAAATATATGCATCATCTGACACACCCCCATAGGCAAAGTGGGGGAGACCAAGGGGTCACAAGACCAGTCAAGCAAAGCAAAGCAAAGCAAAGCAAGCTCAGGGTGGATCTCAAGGATACCACACAAATTCCGAGCACAAGGTCAAGGCCACAATGTGAAGCAAAGAAAACAGGAATGAAATGACTAAGGAAAGATTGGGTACAAATACAACCCTAGAAACCCTGTACCCCATATGTGCTACCCCACTATAGCCTACAGCAAATATGTCATATAAATCTGACACACCCCAATAGGCAAAGTGGGGGAGAACAAGGGGTCACAAGACCAGTCAAGTAAAGCAAAGCAGAGCAAGCTCAGGGTGGATAACAAAGTCACCACACAGTCCGAGCACAAGAGCAGGGCCAGAGGCCAGTTCACATGCAGGAGTACACACATATATATATATAAAACTAGACAAGCAAGAGCAGGTATATATATGTCACAGTACAAGTAAAGTCAAGAGGAGAGCAAGTGAGGCAAGACAGGCACAAGACCCAGCTGGGTGCAAAAGCGCTGATGGTCACAAGGCGCGAGTGCCTTGGTGAACACATCAGCAGTGTTGGCCTCAGAGGCCACGTACGCAAGTTGCAACTGACCACGCTGCTGCAGCTCACGAGCAAGGAAGTAGCGGAGAGCAATGTGCTTCGTTCTGTGCTCCAAGCGCTGCTCTCGACACAAGGCCAGCATGGCCTTGTTGTCTACGTACAGGACTGGAGGAGAACGAGGCGGCTCTCCAAGGTCAGTCAGCAGGTAGGTGAGCCAGCGAAGCTCCTGTGCAGCCATGGCCCCGGCGTAGATCTCAGCCTCACAACTGGAGCCGAGAACCGAAGACGAGCGAGTAGACCGCCACGAGACAGAGCCGGAACCAAGGCTGAAGGTGTAACCCTGTGACGACCGCTGCGTAGCCTGGTCGTCAGCCCAAGAAGCGTCCGCGTGGCCGGTAAGGACCACTGGACTCCGCCCTCCAAGCACTAGCCCCATGCCCGACGTGCTGCACAGGTAGCGCAATACCCTCTTCGCTGCAGCCATGTGCTCCGGTCTGTGTCTCCCAGGAGCAACATAGCGAGCAAGAATGCTCAGAGGGTATGCAAGGTCAGGTCGTGTGCAGGTCATCAGGTACATGAGGCAGCCAACAAGCTCTGCATACGGACCACTCGACTCTACGGACTCATCCGAAGGCAGAGCTGAGAGTGAGTGGCGAGTAGGCAGAGGAGTGGCCTGAGGCGAGGAGTACGTGAAGCCGAAGCGCTGAAGGACCTGCTGCACCATGTGTGACTGAGTCAGGGTAATGGTGCGGCGTGCTCTGTCCCGGGTGATCTGCAAGCCAAGGTAGCTACGCAGTTCACACAGGTCAGTGGACGTGTGTCTCTTCTGCAGCTCGGACTTCACGTAGGCGAGTCCAGCAGTGTCTGCTGTGGCAAAGACCAAGTCGTCGACGTACACGAGGATGTAGAACGGCGGCAGGGAAGTGTCGGTGCGAAGAAACAGCGACGGGTCAGCAGTAGAAGGAGCAAACCCAAGAGCCGCAAGCGTAGTCCTCAGTGTGTCGTGCCACTCACGCGGTGCCTGGTGGAGACCGTAGACTGGCCGTCGGAGGCTCCATTGGGTGCCAGGAGGGAAAGTCCCAGTGAAGCCAGGTGGACGGCGAAGCCAGATCTCCTCGTGCAGGCTACCCTGCAAGAACGCAGTGCTGAAGTCGAGAGAGTGAAGCTCGTAGTCGCGCTGGGCTGCTATGTGCAGCAGTACCCGAAGAGTAGTCATCTTCGGGGTGGGAGAGAAGGTCTGAAAGTAGTCAACTCCCTGGCGCTGACTGAAGCCACGAGCAACGTACCGTGCCTTGAAGACAGGTGGAGAGCCCGGCGGCCGCTTCACCCTGAAGATCCACATGCCACTGACGATGTTCGCCCCAGGAGGGGGAACCGCGTCAACGTAGGTGCCTGTGAACTTCCAGGAAGCCATCTCTGCATCCATAGCTGCCTGCCACTGAGAGGAGTAGGGACCCTCTACGGCCTCCGCATAAGAACGCGGAGTCGGGATGTCTAGTGCATCCGGGTCTCCCTCAGGGGCAAGCAGTACAGACGCGAGATGAGGTGAAGCAGCCGCTAGACACTGTAACTCCTCCTGCCTGTCCTCTAGGACGTCCGTGCCAAGAGCACACTCACCCCCGACGGACGGAGGACAGACAGACGTAGACTCAGCAACAAGACTAGCAGCGTAGTCGAGACGACAGCGAGCAGCAAAGTCGACGAGCTCAGCGACTAGAGCGGACGCAGCAGTGGACTCAAAAGAGGGGTCAGTGACGACAGTAGCAAGCAGACGCGTGACAGTAGGACTGGCAGCACGAAGAGAGTCCGACTCAGGGTCGGCAAGCGCAGGAAGAGAGGACTCAGGAGGAGAAGGCAAAGGGGCACGCAGAGGAGTAGTGGACGGACGCAAAGACATCCGGTGCGTGCCAGGGACAGGAGGAGGACGCTGACGCGAACTGCGACCACTAGCGCGAGCAGTGCAAACAGGCGACGCGGGACGAGACGCAGGCTCACGACGCTCAGCAAGACCTTTAGTAGGACCAGTGTAAGGAGAGGGAGCAGGCAGTGGAGAGGAAGGCTTTAGCAGGGACTGTGACTGGACAGGCGGTGGACCCTCTACTGGAGGAGAAAGACCAAGAACCTGCTGCAGGAGCGGAACGAAGTACGGCCGAGGCCGCGCGGCAGCTCCAGACGCAGCAGGGACAGCACCAGCACCCTCAGCGACAGCACCAGCGCCACCCACACCTCCAGCGGCAGGACCAACAGCAGTAGGCTCAGCACCAGCGCCCTCAGCAGCTCCAGCTCCAGGAGGACCCGCAGGTCCAGCAGCTCCGGGACCGGTAGCACCCGCACCCTCGACGGTCGAAGAAGCTCCAGCTCCAGCTCCAGCAGCACGCCTCCAGCGGCGAGCGAGCCACTCGCGCAGCTCCTGTGGAGAGAGGGGCTCCCGGCGAGACGCGGCAGCAGGAGAAACCCCAGGCTCAGCAGCTCCAGACGCAGCACCCCCAAGCTCAGCAGCTCCCAGCTCAGCACCCCCAGGCTCAGCAGCTCCCGACCCAGCACCCCCAGACCCAGCACCTCCAGGCACAGCACCCCCCGGCTCAGCACCCCGAGGCTCCGCACCCTCCGCAGTAGCATCCTCAGGTCCAGCACCCCCAGCAGTAGCACCCCAAGGCTCAGCACCCCCGCGCACAGCACCCCCAGAGTCAGCACCCCCAGGCTCAGCACCCGCAGCAGCACCAGAGTCACCAGTAACCTCGACCGGGTCAACGGCGTCTACCTGGGACACACCTGAGGGGGCAGGAACCTGAGGGGGTAGGGGGTCTACCGGGGGGGGAACCGGCACAAGGAAGTCCGGGGGAGGGGGGGAGGGAAGGAGTGCGGTAGGGGAAGAGACGGTAGAAGGGGACTGACTCGTCGAACGTGACGTCCTGGGAGGACAGAACACGACGAGAGGAGGGGTGGTAAAACTGCCACCCTGGGGCGTCAGTGGGGAAGCCAAGGAAGACACAGGGAGCAGCACGAGGGGATAGCTTGTCCGCAGACAAGTCGCGGACAAACGCTCGAGATCCCCAGACACGGAACACAGACGCATCGCCAACCTTCCCCGTCCACAGCAAGGCTGGGGACATCGCAGGCCGAGAGACCCGGGGGTGAAGGTTGAGCTGATGCGCCGCGTACCTCACCGCAAACGGCCACAGAAAATGGGGGGCAGCCGCATGCATCATGGACGTACGAGCGACATCCATGACCATACCAATGCGGCGCTCAGCAATCCCATTTTGCTGTGGTGAGTCCGGAAGCGTGAAGGTCTGGCGGATCCCCCGTGCACGACAGTAGTCCCGCAGAAGGCGAGAAGAGAACTCTCCGCCTCTGTCAGAGTGCAGACGCAGAACAGGAAAGTCCGAGCCGAAGCTCTGCCTGAGCTGGAGACGAGCCTCGCGGATCCAGTCGATCAGCACCTCAGTGACCGCACCCTTGCTGCGCAAGGGGAGGACTGTGGTGTAACGCGAGTAGTCGTCAACCACCAACAGGAAGTAGCGCTCGTAACCCTGCCCACGGACGGGGGCTGGGCCCCACACATCCATGTGAAGCGTCTGCAGGGGAGCCTCTGTCGGGGGAAAGTGGGAGGAGTGAGGAGTAGCCCGGAGGCGACCCTCGACACAGGGGACACACGAAGGTCCTGGCCCGGAGGGGAGAGGAGGGAGAGACTGGGGAAGACCAGAGACAAGGACACGGGAAGCCATGCTCTGAAGACGGGGCAAGGAGGGGTGGCCAAGACGGTGGTGCCACAGGAGAGTCTCGTGAGACAGGAGGCGACAAGAACAGGGGGCAGACTCAGGACCTGACCGGGACGCAGCAGCAAGCACCTGACCCGACGCAGCCACCTGACTAGACGCAGGGACAGGAGGAGACTCAACGGTCAGGGTGTAGAGACTCGACCCCGGCCAACGCGAGAACGTGGCCAGGTGTCGGCCTGTGCGTGCCTCCGTGCAGTGGGTCACCCGCTGACTCGCAGGAGTGAACTGGTGAACCCCCACATCCTGCAGGTCCGCTCCACTCACCAAGTTTGTAGAGAACAAGGGAAGGTACAGACCCGACAGGGTGCCCGAAGGGGCAGCCGGACACGGGAGGACAGTGGAGAAGTGAGACAGGACAGGACCCCCTGAGTGGTCAGCAAGGGAGACCGCAACCGGCCGGCCGAGCGGCGTAAGGGTAGTGCGGTCTCGAAAGAAGGAGCGAGAAGCTCCGGAGTCAAGTGTGAAAGTGAGGGAGGACGAGGACGACGCAGTACCTGAGAGCGCAGTCTCACCAGTACCTGAGAGCACAGACGCACTGGCACCTAGAGCAGGAGCCTCACAAGCACCTAGCGCAGCAGTACCAATGCCCGGGTCGGGCTGGAAACAACGGTAACCCTCATTCTCCTCACTATAATCCACAACATACATAGCAGCAAGGATAGCATCAAAATCAAGATCAAAGATCGCTACACCAGCCCTGAGAAGCTCATCCCAGCGAGGGATCTCACTAGCCCCAGGGAAGTGCTGACGCTAGGCGTCCGTCAGGCGGCCAAAGCAGCGCTGGGTGGCGTGGGCACCCCCACACTGCTCACCCGCGCGGTCGCCGAAACGAAGAACGTAGGTGCAGGGACCAGTACCCCCACCCCTCTGACGCCCAGCGTACCACTCACGAAGCTGCTGAGGCGAAGGGATGTCTCGCGAGCGCTGCTGCTGCTGCCGCTGCGAGCGCTGGCCACCACCACCGCCGCTACGCTACTGGGTACCACCTCGACCAGCCCCACCTCCTCCACCACCACCGCCTCCTCCGCTGCCGCCTCCACCGCCTCCACCTCCGCCGCCTCCACCACCGCCGCTGCCTCCACCACCACCGCTGGCACCACCACCACCGTCTCCTCCACTGCTGCCACCACCACCACCACCTCCACCACCAGTCCCGCCGCCACCCCCACTCCCTCCGCCGCCACCGCCGCCACCGCCACCGCCCCCTCCAGCTCCACCCGCGCCCTTGCCCCCCTTGCCCTTGCTGGAGCGACGTCTCCCACTAGGGGCAGACGCCGCGCCGACCGACTCAAGACCAAGCAGGTCGGCAGCAGCAGCAGAGGCAACAGAGGGCAGCAAGGGGGAAGGAGAGCACCCCTCAAAGATGGGGGTGCGAGGGTCACCACGAGAAGCACCTACAGCGACTATGCTCTTCTCCGCTGCGAGGAGGGCCTTCTCGAGGAGGTCGACGGTGAGGGTGGTGGGACAGACTGCGAGAAAGTGGTCCCTGACGACGCGAAGGGAGTCAGGGAGGCGCGCGACTACGTAGTAGAGAGCGATGTACATGGGGGGGGGGTTCTTAGCGCAGAACTCAGCAGGAAGGGCGGCGCGGTAGCGAGTGTAACTAGTGCGGAGGTGCGTAATGAGGTCAGCGACAGTGGGAAAGGCAGAGAGGTCAGGAAAGAGGTAGGGAAGCATGAGACGGCTCAGTGCAGCTGTGGCAGGGGAGGAGTCGCGCGCAACTACAGCGTCGTACAAGGTCTGAGCACTCTTGTACTGACTAAAGTGCGCACGCTCAGAGGTAGGGAGGTGGCAACGCACAGCAAGACGTGCAGCAGCATCGCGGGTGGCCCACTTAGAGCGGAAAGCGGGATCAACATCAGCAGGAGGAGCAGGAGAGGCGCCAGAGGTGAGGTCAAAGAGAGAAAGGTCGTCAGCCCTGTCGCACTGTAAGAACAGCTGCAGGTCGTCTAGCCAGACCTCAAAATCAATGGCGCGACCCTCAGCGTCAAAAGCTAGGACACTAGGGGTAGCCATGGCGACGACAGCGAAGCAGTGAAAGGAGTAGGGAAAGAGCTCGCAGTGTCAGTGGGACTGTGCTCACCAGGCAGGGCAGGTCGTGCAGCTATGCAGAAAGGCGGCTCAGCGACCGGGCGGCTCGGGTGCACAGCGGCTCGGTTCCCGGGCGGCTCGGCGGCTGGGCGGCTCGGGCGCAGGGCGGCTCGGCTCCCTGGCGGCTCGGCGGCTGGGCGGCTCGGGTGCAGGGCGGCTCGGCTCCCGGGCGGCTTGGCGGCAGGGCGGCTCGGGTCCCGGGCGGCTCGGCGTTGGGCGGCTCGGCTCCCGGGCGGTTCGGCTGCTGGGGCGGCTCGGCCGGGAGATGCAGGGGCGAGGCCGTCAGGTGCAGCGGCGGGTCGACCGGTGCAGTGGCGGGCCGGCAGGTGCAGCGGCGGGCCGGCAGGTGCAGAGGCGGGCCGGCAGGTGTAGCGGCGGGCCGGCAGGTGCAGGCGGCGGGCCGTAGGGTGCAGCGGCGGGCCGTAGGGTGCAGCGGCGGGCCGGCAGGTGCAGCGGCGAGGCCGTCAGAGGCGGCGGGCCGCTGGGTGCAGCGGCGGGCCGGCAGGTGCAGCGGCGGGGCCGTCAGGTGAGGCGGCGGGCCGGCAGGATGCAGCGGCGGGCCGTAGGGTGCAGCGGCGGGGCCGTCAGAGGCGGCGGCGAGGCCTCGGCAGTAGAGGCGGGGCCGCGTCAGGGGAGGCGGCGGGGCCGCGTCAGGGGAGGCGGCGGGGCCGCGTCAGGGGAGGCGGCGGGGCCGCGTCAGGGGAGGCAGCGGGGCCGCGTCAGGGGAGGCGGCGGGGCCGCGTCAGGGGAGGCGGCTGGGCCGCGTCAAGCAGGCGACGGGGCCGCGATCAAGAGAGGTGGCGGGGCCGCGTCTGAGGGACAGCGGGGCCGCGAGGGAAAAGGCGACCCGAGGGGTCGCTAAAAAAAAGGCGCGCCTCGGGGCGCGCTTCGGTGGGCCCTAAAAAAACGGTCCTAAGGCAGGACCCGCTCTATACCATGTGAAGCAAGGAAAACAGGAATGAAATGACTAAGGAAAGATTGGGTACAAATACAACCCTCGAAACCCTGTACCCCATATGTGCTACCCCACTATAGCCTACAGCAAATATGTCATATAAATCTGACACACAAGGCCAGTTCACATGCAGCAGAGCATATATATATAACAGTGCTAAACAAGCAAGAGCAAAGATATATATATGCAGCAGTACAAGCAAGGTCAAGAGGTAAGCA
This sequence comes from Closterium sp. NIES-65, assembly GCA_948144175.1. Lineage (NCBI taxonomy): Eukaryota > Viridiplantae > Streptophyta > Zygnematophyceae > Desmidiales > Closteriaceae > Closterium > Closterium sp. NIES-65. The sequence continues at coordinate 198,302 of CANXME010002279.1, read as the reverse complement.
AGTGAGGCCCAGTGGGCACAAGGCCTAGCAGAGTGCAAAAGCGCTGATGGTGACGAGGCGGAAGTGCCTTGGTGAACACATCAGCAGTGTTGGCCTCAGTGGCCACGAAACGCAGGCGAAGCTGACCACGCTGCTGCAGCTCTCGAGCAAGGAAGTAGCGCAGAGCAATGTGCTTCGTCCTGTGCTCCAGTCTGTGCTCCTCACACAAGGCAATGGTTGCCTTGTTGTCGACGTACAGCACTGGAGGAGAACGAGGCCGCTCTCCAAGGTCAGTCAGCAGGTAGGTGAGCCAGCGAAGCTCTTAGGCAGCCATGGCCGTGGCGTAGATCTCAGCCTCACAGCTGGAGCCGAGAACCGAAGAAGAGCGAGTAGAGCGCCAAGAGACAGAGCCAGAGCCAAGACTGAAGGTGTAACCCTGAGACGACCTCTGAGTAGCCTGGTCGTCAGCCCAAGAAGCGTCTGAGTGCCCAGTGTGCACAGGCCGCTCACGCCCTCCAAGCACTAGCCCCATGCCCGACGTACTGCACAAGTAGCGCAACACCCTCTTAGCTGCATCCATGTGCTCCTTCCGGTGACGGCCGGGAGCAACATAGCGTGCTAAGATGCTGAGAGGGTATGCGAGGTCAGGTCGAGTGCAGGTCATCAGGTACATGAGGCAGCCCACAAGCTCTGGATACGGACCACTCGACTCTACGGACTCATCCGAAGGCAGAGCTGAGAGCGAGTGTCCCGTAGGCAGAGGAGTGGACTGAGGCGAGGAGTACGTGAAGCCGAAGCGCTGAAGGACCTGCTGCACCATGTGTGACTGAGTCAGGGTAATGGTGCGGCGTGCTCTGTCCCGGGTGATCCGCAAGCCAAGATAGCTTGTCAGTTCACCTAGGTCTGTGCACGTGTGTCTCTTCTGCAGCTCGGACTTCACGTGGGCGAGTGCGGCAGTGTCCGCAGTGGCAAAGACCAAGTCGTCGACGTACACGAGGATGTAGAACGGCGGCAGCGAGGTGTCGGTGCGCAGAAACAGCGACGGGTCGGCTGTAGAAGGAGCAAACCCAAGAGCCGCAAGCGTAGTCCTCAGTGTGTCGTGCCACTCACGCGACGCCTGGCGGAGACCGTAGACTGGCCGCCGGAGGCTCCATTGGGTACCAGGAGGGAACGACCCAGTGAAGCCTGGAGGGCAGCGCAGCCAGATCTCCTCGTGCAGGCGGCCCTGCAGGAAAGCAGTGTTGAAGTCAAGAGAGTGTAGCTCGTAGTCACGCTGAGCAGCGACGTGCAGTAGAACCCGAAGAGTGGTAATCTTCGGGGTCGGGGAGAAGGTCTGAAAGAAGTCAACTCCCTGTCGCTGACTGAAGCCACGAGCCACGTAGCGCGCCTTGAAGACAGGCGGAGAACCCGGCGGCCGCTTCACCCTGAAGATCCACATGCCACTGACAATGTTCGCCCCAGGAGGGGGAACAGCGTCAACGTAGGTGCCTGTGGACTTCAAGGAAGCCATCTCTGCGTCCATGGCTGGCTGCCACTGAGAGGAGTAGGGACCGGCCATCGCCTCTGCGTAAGAGCATGGGGTCGGGATGTCTAGAGCATCCGGGTCTCCCTCAGTGGCAACAAGCATGGACACTACATGGGGCAAAGCGGCGGCAAAGCAGTGGAACTCCTCCTGCCTGTCCTCAAGGACGTCCGTGCCAAGAGCACAGTCACCCCCAACGGACGGAGGACAGGCAGACGCAGAAGCAAAATCAGCAGACTCAGCAGACTCAGCAACAAGACTGGCAGCGTAGTCCAGACGACACGCAGCAGCAAAGTCGACCAGCTCAGCAACTAGGGCAGACGCAGCAGCGGACTCTAAGGAAGGGTCAGTGACAAGAGTAGCAAGAAGACGCGTGACAGTAGGACTGGCAGCACGGTGAGAGTCCGACTCCGGGTCGTCAAGAGTAGGAAGAGAAGACTGAGGAGGAGAAGGCAAAGGGGCACGCAGAGGAGCAGTGGACGGACGCAGAGACATCTGGTGCGTGCCAGGGACAGGAGGAGGACGCTGATGCGAAGCGCGACCACTAGTGCAAGCAGCTCGGACTGGCGACACAGGGCGGGACGCAGGCTCACGATGCTCGGCAAGACCTCCAGTAGGACCAGCGTAGGGAGAAGGAGAAGGCAGAGGAGAGGCGTGCTGTAACTGTGACCGTGACGGGACAGGCTGCGGACACTCTACGGGAGGAGAAGGACCAGTGGAAGGCGGGAGACCAAGAACCTGCTGAAGGAGCGGAACGAAGTACGGCCGAGGCCGCGCAGCACCGTCAGAGACAGCAGGGACAACACCAACACCTCCAGAGGCAGCACCAGCACCAGTAGCAGCTCCAACTCCAGCACCACCAGAAGCTGCAGAAGTACCCGCAGTAGGACCGACAGCCGTAGCCTCAGACCAGGACCCGCAGCAGCTCCAGCTCCAGAGGCACCCCCGGGCCCGGCAGCTCCAGTACCCTCAGTACGAGCACCTCCGGGACCCGTGGTACCAGCCCCTTCGGCAGCAACGGAACCTCCAGCACCCGCAGTACCCCCGGCTCCAGCAGCTCGCCTCCAGCGCCGGGCAAACCACTCACGCAGCTCCAGAGGAGAGAGCGGCTCGCGGCGCGAAGAACGGTCCGGAGAACCACCAGGAACAGAAGCAGCAGGCGCAGCACACCCAGACAGAGAACCCCCAGGCTCAGCACCCCCAGGCACAGCACCCCCAGGCTCAGCACCCCCAGGCTCAGCACCCCCAGTCACAGCACCCTTAGGCTCAGTACCCCCAGGCTCAGCACCCCAAGGCTCAGCACCCCCAGTCGCAGCACCCCCAGGTTCAGTACCCCCAGGCTCAGCACCCCCAGTCTCAGCATCCCCAGTCTCGGCACCCCTAGGCTCAGCACCCCCAGTCTGAAGGTTGATCTGGTGCGCGGCGTACCGAACCGTAAACGGCCATAGAAAATGGGGGGCAGCCGCATGCACCATGGACTAACGGGCGACGTCCATGACAATGCCGATGCGGCGCTCAGCAATCCCATTCTGCTGTGGAGAGTCCGGAAGCGTGAAGGTCTGGCGGATGCCTCGTGCCTGACAGTAGGCTCGCAGAAGGCCGGAGGAGAACTCTCCGCCTCTGTCAGAGTGCATACGCAAAACAGGAAAGTCCGAGCCGAAGCTCCGCCTGAGGTGGAGACGAGCTGCGCGGATCCAGTCGATCAACACCTCAGTGACCTCACCCTTGCTGCGCAAGGGGAAGACTGTGGTGTAACGCGAGTAGTCATCAACCACCAGCAGGAAGTAGCGCTCGTGACCCTGTCCACGGACGCGGGCTGGGAACCACACGTCCATGTGAAGCGTCTGCATCGGGGCCTCCGTCGGAGGAAACGGGGAGGAGTGAGGGGTAGCCCGCAGATGACCCTTGACACAGGGGACACAGGGAGGGCCAGGCCCCGGAGGAAGGGGAGGGAGGGACCGGGGAAGGCCAGAGACAAGAAGGCGAGAGGCCATGCCCCGGAGATGAGGCAGGGAGGGGTGACCCATCCTGTGGTGCCACAGGAGGGTCTCATGGGACAGGAGGCGACACGAGCAGGGGGCAGACTCAGGACCAGACCTGGACGCTGCAGCAAACACCTGACCTGACGCTGCTACCTGACCAGACGCAGGAGGAGGAGACGGAACAGTGAGTGTGTACAGGCTCGACCCCGGCCCACGTGTGAACGTGGTCAAGTGTCGACCCGTGTCCGCGTCCGTGCAGTGGGTGTCCCGTCGGCGTGAAGGGGTGAACTGGTCGACCCCTGCATCCTGTAGGTCAGCACCCGCCACCAAGTTTGTAGAGAACGAGGGGAGGTAGAGACCGGACAGGGCGCCAGACGGGACCGCAGGGCACGGCAGGACACTGGAGTAGCGAGCCAGAACAGGTCCCCCCGAGGGGTCCGCCAGGGAGACCGCCACTGGCCGACTAAGCTGCGTGAGTGTGGTGCGGTCTCGAAAGAAGGAGCGAGACGCCCCTGAGTCAAGAGTGAAGGTGAGAGAGGGCGGAGCCGACGCAGTACCTGAGAGAGCAGACTCACTAGCACCTGAGGACACAGACTCACTGGCACCTAGAGCGACAGCCTCACCAGCACCTGGAGCAGCAGCCTCAACAGCACCTAGAGCCGCAGTACCAATGCCTGGGTCGGGCGGGAAACACCGGTAACAGTCACCCTCCTCACTAATAGTCACAGCATACATGGCAGCAAGAATAGCATCAAAGTCAAGATCAAAGATAGCTACTCCTGCCCTAGACAGCTGGTCCCAGCGAGGGATCTCAGAGGCGTCAGGAAACTGGCGGCGCCAAGCGTCAGTCAGGCGGCCGAAGCAGCGCTGGGCAGGGTGTGGACCACCACACGGCTCACCCGCACGGTCGCCCGTGCGTAAGACGTAGGTGCACGGACCAGTACCCCCACCCCTCTGACGTGCAGCGTACCACTCACGGAGCTGCTGCGGGGAGAGGGTCTCCTGACCACGCTGCTGCCGCTGCTGTTGGCACTGACCGCCACCGGAGCGACTCCTCTGCGAAGAGCCACGACCTCCTCCGCCGCCTCCTCCTCCGCCACCGCCACCACCTCCGCTGCCACCGCCACTCCCACCGTCGCTGCCGCCACCGCCGCCTCCGCCTCCACTCCCACCACCACCGCCGCTGCCACCCCCGCCTCCACTGCCGCCGCTGACACCTCCACTCCCGACACCACTCCCGCTACCACCCCCACCTCTTCCGCTGCCTCCACCGCCGCTCCCACCGCCCCCGCCGCCTCCACCACAGCTCCTGCCCCCTTTGCCCTTGCTAGAGAGACGTCTCCCACTGGGGGCAGACGCCGCACCGACCGACTCAAAACCAACTAGGTCGGCCGTAGCAGCAGAGGCGACAGAGGGCAGGAGGGGGGAGGGGGAACACCCCTCAAAGATGGGGGTGCGCGGGTCACCACGAGAGGCCCCTACAGCGAGAATGCTCTTCTCGGCTGCTAGGAGGGACTTCTCGAGGATGTTAACAGTGAGAGTGGTGGGGCAGTCAGGGGTAGTGGCGGGGCCGATAGGTGCAGTGGCGGGGCTGTCAGTTGCAGCGGCGGGGCCGTCGGAGGGGACGGCGGGGCCGTCAGGTGCAGCGGCGGGGCCGTCTGAAGCAGCGGCGGGGCCGGCAGAGGGGACGGCGGGGCCGTCAAGTGCAGCGGAGGGGCCGGCAGAAAGGGACGGCGGGGCCGTCAGAAGGGGACGGCGGGGCCGTCAGGTGCAGCGGCGGGGCCGTCTGAAGCAGCGGTGGGGCCGGCAGAGGGGACGGCGGGGCCGTCAAGTGCAGCGGAGGGGCCGGTAGAAAGGGACGGCAGGGCCGTCAGAAGGGGACGGCGGGGCCGTCAGGTGCAGCTGCGGGGCCGGCAGGTGCAGCGGCGGGGCCGGCAGGTGCGACGTCGGGGCCTGCAGAGGCAGGCGATGAGGCCGCGTGGGCGGCGCTAGGGGGCCGCGAGGGCGGCGCGCCGCAGTAGAGCCGCGAGGGCGGCGCGACTCGACCGTAAGGCCAGCGCGACGTGGCCCAAGCCGCGCGCGCGAAAAAAAAAGGGTCGCGCGCGCGACTCGCGGGGGTCACAAGGGCAGCGCGAGAAGGACTAGGGGGAGCGCGCTTCGGGGAGAGAAGGGCGCGCTCCGGGCAGCGAAAATTTCGTGGGTGGGCCCTTAAAAAAATGGTCCTTAGGAAGGACCCGCTCTATACCATGTTGAGATTAGAGAGAGAATGTGTGCAATATGAAAATGAAAGGAGTACAAGTACCAACCCTAATTGGGTTGTACCCCCTATGGGCTACCCCACTACAGCCTAAATATATGCATCATCTGACAGATTGCGGCACCGGTTGACATACGGTCCCGCTTTCTCCCCTTGCTTCATTTTAACCGATGTTAGCTGGCTGAGCAGACGACCCATCGTAACTGGATCTGTTGCCATGTATGAGTTGCGCAGGTGTTCCCAAGACGTGTGCGCGGGAGCCCACTCCGTCTTGTAAGGACGAATGCCAAGCTGTTCTTCAGGTGAGAGGTTGCGAAGGAGAGCCGTGTACGCGAGGAGTGATTCGTGGTAGTATTGATGCTTCTCCTGGATGGTGCCTTCCGAAGGAAAAGGTAGGCTTCCGTCGTAGTACATCCCGATCTGAGCGGTTGTCGCGAGAAGCTCGAATTCAAAACTCCACGTGTAGAAATCCTTTCCGTCGAAAGGGATTGAGGTCTTCAATTTTGAAGTCAATACAAATTTGGTTTGCATTGAAGCGATGTCTGACTGTAAGCGTTGTGGGTTGTCTTGTGCAGGAGCTGACCCTTGACAATTGTCAAAGGTGAAGGATCTCTCGGAGTTGACGCGGCGGTCTTCTCCAGGAAGAGGGAGTCCAGCAACGCCACGTGCATAGCTTGAGCCGCCAATGCTCGTTGCTTGATGGCTTTCAAGGGCGTTGATGCGTGCGACTAGCTCCTCAACGACGGCGGCGCTGACGGAGGTCATCGCTGAGGGCGCGTTAGTCGTTGCTGGTGGTGGGCGCGGTGAGTCTGCAGTGGCTTTTCCTTCAGGAGCCATAGATTGTAGACTTAGAAATGTATTGAGTAAGTTTGTAATGAGATTGTTCTAGGAAGGACTAAGACTTGGCAGATCTTATAATCTACTCTTGCTCTCATACCATGCTTGTATAACCAATGGATCCAGTAGATAGGATAGGATCTGTTAAGTCTGAGAGGAGACAAAGAAGTCTGTGTAGTGACCTTGTTGAATAATAATTGAAAGAGAACAAGATTTGAAAGATAGGAGTACAAGGGATTAAATAGAAATCTAGCTAGCCATGTACTCTGAGGGGTACATTCCCTTATTGACTGTATTGCATAGCTACAGTAATCGCGACTATTGCTATCCTCGTCAGTTACCATGTTGTAGTGAATTAACTGTCGCGCGGTTACTGGATCGTCAAAGGTCACGACCGTTGACTTCCTCAGACGGTTGACCTTCGGGTGATCCTCGACATTCCAAATGCTCTATATGAGCTATTGCGGTATTGGTACAGTGGAGCAGCTTCGGAAATGCTTTATATAACCTTTCGGTTGTTGCAACATATAAGACCCTAGGGTATTATAATAATCACCCCTAAAAAAGCTGGGGGGTATAATTAAATGGTATTTTTTTTAGAAGACCCGGGTCTGTTTACATTGACATTTATAAGAATGCACGATGTTGTACATTTTTGTCTCGTAAGTTCAATCGAATCGAACTTTTACAGCGTCCTGAATTAGTATCGCACGAGGGCGTTTCCCTGACTGTGCACAGAGATTCGGCACGTCACTTTGCCCGCGTGCCAGCTCATCCTGACTGGACGCGCAACAAGTGAAGCCTTCGAAAGTCAAACACATTGAAAATGGGTGTTGACTCATTTAAAATTCGAAATTCGTTACCATTTTCAATTGCTTTTTTTTTTGTAAAATCCGCACTTCTCTAGTATATGGGGGGGTCTTATAATGTTAGGAGCCATTTAGGGGGTATAACTCAGTGTCAAACTTATATCATATAGCTTGTCTAGGCTATAGTGGGGTAGACACTATGGGGTACAGTTTCCAAGGGTTTCCTACTTGTACCCTATCTTGTGCTAGTTATTTTTTTTTCCTCATTTCTTCACATGGTATAGAGGAGGTTCCTTGGGCCCACCACTGAAACTTTTTTTCTGACCGGAGCGTCAGTCGCTCCTGCCCGAGGCGCGCCTTGTTCGCCGCCCTTCCAGGCCCCTCGCGGCCCCTAGCGGCCTCGTCGCCACCCCTACGCGGCCCCGTCGCCGCCCCTAGCGGCCCCGTCGCCGCCCCTAGCGGCCCCGTCGCCGCCTCTCTCCCTACGCGGCCCCGTCACCGCCCCTACGCGGCCCCGTCGCCGCCCCTACGCGGCCCCGTCGCCGCCCCTAGCGGCCCCGTCGCCGCCTCTCTACCTACGCGGCCCCAACGCTGCCCCTACGCGGCCCCGTCGCCGCCCCTAGCGGCCCCGTCGCCGCCCCTATCGGCCCCGTCGCCGCTCCCCTTCCTACGCGGCCCCGTCGCCGCCACTACGCGGCCTCGTCGCCGCCCCTACGCGGCCCCGTCGCCGCCCCTAACGGCCCCTTCGCCGCCCCTACCGGCCTCGTCGCCGCCTCTCTCCCTATGCGGCCCCGTCGCCGCCCCTACGCGGCCCCGTCGCCACCCCTAGCGGCCCCGTCGCCGCCTCTCTACCTACGCGGCCCCGTCACCGCCCCTACGCGGCCCTATCGCCGCCCCTAGCGGCCCCGTCGCCGCCCCTAGCGGCCCCGTCGCCGCTCCCCTTCCTACGCGGCCCCGTCGCCGCCACTACGCGCCCTCGTCGCCGCCCGTACCCGGCCCCGTCGCCGCCCCTACGCGGCCCCATCGCCGCCCCTAGCGGCCCCGTCGCCGCTCCCCTCCCTATGCGGCCTCGTCGCCGCCCCTACCCGGCCCCGTCGCCGCCCCTACGCGGCCTCGTAGCCGCCCCTAGCGACCCCGTTGTCGCTCCCCTCCCTAAGCGGCCCCATCGCCGCCTCTGGCGGCCTCGACGCCGCCTCTCCAAGCCGCCCAGCAGCTGAGCCGCCCAACAGCCGAGCCGCCGAGCCGCCCAGCAGCCAAGTAGTCGACCCGCCGAGCCGCCCAGCAGCCGAGCCGCCGAGCCGCCCAGCAGCCGAGTCGCTCGACAGCAGAGCCGCCCAGCAGCCGAGTCGCCGAGCCGCCCAGCAGCTGAGCTGCCGAGCCGCTCTGCCGTCGAGCCGCTACTGTTCCTACCGGCGCACCCCGGCCCTACTTACTCGGACTGGTAAGATCACTCCCTGCTAGGCCACTGCAGTCATGGCTACCCCCACTGTCCTTACCTTTGATGCTGAGGGTCGTGCTGTTGACTTTGAGGTCTGGGTCGATGACCTCCAGCTGTTCGTACAGTGCGATAGGGCAGACGGTCTCTCTTTGTTTGATCTCACCTCTGGTGCCTCTCCTGCCCCGCCTGCTACTGCTGACAGCACTGTTCGCTCACAGTGGGCCACACGCGATGCTGCTGCCCGTCTTGCTATGCGTCGTCACTTACCGACCACTGAGCGTGCGCACTTTAGCCAGTACAAGAGTGCTAAGACCTTGTACGGCGCTGTAGTTGCACGCTACTCTTCCCCTGCCACTGCTGCACTGTGCCGCCTCATGCTACCGTACCTCTTCCCTGACCTTGCTGCCTTTCCCACAGTCGCTGACCTCATTACGCACCTTCGCACAAGTGACACTCGCTACCGCGCTGCGCTTCCTACAGAGATCTATGCCAAGAACCCCCCCCCCCCATGTACATCACCCTCTACTACATAGTTACCCGGCTCCCTGACTCCCTTCGCTTATTCAGGGACCACTTCCTCTCAGTTTGCCCCACCACACTCACCGTTGACCTCCTCGAGGAGCGCCTCCTAGCAGCAGAGAAGAGCAAAGTCGCTATAGGAGCCTCTCGTGTTGACCCTCGCACTCCCGTCTTTGAGGGGTGTTCCCCTTCCCCCCTCTTGCCCTCTGTTGCTTCTGCTGCTGCGGCCGACCTCTTTGGTTTCGAGTCGGTCGGCGCTGCGTCTACCCCTAGCGGGAGACGCTGCACCGGCAAGGGCAAGGGGGGCAAGGGCGCTAGGGGGGCTGGCAGGGGCGGTGGAGCTGGTGGTGGAGGCAGTGGAGGGGGTGGGGGTGGTGGTGGGAGTGGTGGCGGGGGTGGAGGTGTCGATGGCAGCAGTGGAGGCGGAGGAGGCGGCAACGGTGGCGAAGGGAGCAGAGGCGGCGGAGGTGGCGGGGGCGGCGGAGGTGGCGGAAGCGGCGGAGGTGGCGGAGGCGGCGGAGGTGGCGGAGGAGGCGGCGGCAGCGGTGGAGCTGGTCGCGGCTCTGCGCAGAGGAGTGGGTCCGGTGGTGGTCCGCGCTAGCAGCAGCACCGCAGTCGTGAGACCCTGTCCCCTCAGTAGCTTCGTGAGTGGTACGCTGCGCGTCAGTGCGGTGGGGGTACTGGTCCCTACACCTACGTCCTCCGTACCGACGACCGCGCTGGTGAGCAGTGCGGGGGCCCGCACTCCACCTAGCGCTGCTTGGGCCGTCTGACGAACGTGTGGCGTCACCAGTTCCCTGACGCCTCCGAGATCCCTCGCTGGGGAGAGCTGTCTAGGGCGGGGGTTGCTATCTTTGATCTTGATTATGATGCTATTCTTGCTGCCATGTATGCTGTGTCTGATAGTGTTGAGGGTGACTGTTACCTGAGTGTTCCGCCTGACCCGGGTATTGATGCTGATGCTCTAGGTACTGGTGAGGCTGCTGCTCTAGGTGCTAGTGCGTCTGCTGCCCCAGGTGCTGGTGAGTCTGCTCTCTCAGGTACTACGTCGGCTCAGGCCTTACACACCTTCACCCTTGACTCGGGTGCTTCCCGCTCCTTCTTTCGAGACCGCACCACGCTTACGCCGCTTAGTCGGCCGGTTGCGGTCTCCCTGGCGGACCCCTCTGGGGGTCGTGCCCTTGCTAGCTTCTCCACTGTCTTACCGTGCCCGGCAACCCCCTCTGGCACCCTGTCAAGTCTCTACCTCCCCTCGTTCTCTACGAACTTCGTGAGTGGAGCTGATCTACAGGATAGGGGGGTTGACCAGTTCACTCCTGCGAGTCAGCGGGTGACCCACTGTACGTGTGCTCGGATAGGCCGACACTTGGCCACGCTCACCCGTCGGCCGGGGTCGAGCCTGTACACACTTACTACTAAGTCTCCTCCGGTTGCTGAGTCTGGTCAGGTAGATGTGTCGAGTAAGGTGTTTGCTTCATCGTCCAGGTCTGATCCTGAGCATGCTCCTTGCTCGTGTCTTCTCCTGTCCCACCAGACTCTCCTTTGGCACCACCGCCTTGGTCACCCCTCCTTGTCTCTGGTCTCCCCCGGTCTCTCCCTCCCCTACCTCCGAGGCCTGCCCCTACCTGCGTCCCCTGCGTCGAGGGGCGACAGCGCGCTGCCCCTCACTCCTCCGAGTTTCCTCCGACAGAGGCTCCGTTGCAGACTCTTCACATGGACGTGTGGGGCCCCGCCCGCGTCCGTGGCCAGGGGCACGAGCGTTAGTTCCTGTTGGTGGTTGGCAACTACTCGCGTCACACCACGGTGTTCCTCTTGCGCAACAAGGGTGACGTCTCTGAGGTGTTGATCGACTGGATCCGCGCAGTTGTCTCCAGCTCAGAGAGAGTTTCGGCTCGGACTATCCTGTTCTGCGTCTGCACTCTGACAGAGGCGGGGAGTTTTCCTTTGCCTGTCTGGGAGCCTTCTATCAAGCACAAGGCATCCGCCAGACCTTCACGCTTCCGGCCTCTCCACAGCAAAATGGGATTGCTAAGCGCCGCATTGGCATTGTCATGGACGTCGCTCCTACGTCCATGATCCATGCGGCTGCTCCCCATTTCTTGTGGCCGTTTGCGGTTCAGTACGCAGCGCATCAGCTAAACCTTCAGCCCCAGGTCTCCTTGCCTGAGACCTCCCCCACCTTGCGGTGGACGGGGAAGCTTGGCGATGCGTCTGCGTTTTGGGTCTGGGGATCTCGGGCGTTTGTCCACGACTTGTCTGCGGACAAGCTGTCCCCCCGTGCGGTTCCCCGCGTCTTCCTTGGCTTCCCCCCTGACGCGCCTGGGTGGCAGTTTTACCACCCCACCTCGCGCCGTGCTCTGTCCTCCCAGGACGTCACCTTTGACGAGTCGGTGCCTTACTACCGTCTCTTCCCTTACCGTACTGCGCCCCTCCCCCCGCCGCCGCTCTTCCTTGCGCCCCTCCCCCGGTAGACCCCCTCCCCCCCTCAGGGTCCTGCCCTGTCAGGTGTGTCCCAGGTAGACGCAGTTGGGCCTGTCGAGGTGGCTGTTGACTCTGGTGCTGCTAGAGGTGCTGAGCCTGCGGGTGCCGGGTCTGGAGGTGCTGAGCCTGAGGGTGCGGAGCCTGGGGGTGCTGAGTCCAAGGGTGCGGAGCCTAGGGGTGCTGAGTCTGGGGGTGCTTAGTCTGGGGGTGCTGAGTGTGGGGGTGCTGAGCCTAAGGGTGCGGAGCTTGGGGGTGCTGGGTCTGCTCGTGTGGCCACTTGCGGTGCTTTGTCGAGGTGGGAGCCACTCTCTTTGCAGGAGCTGCGCGAGTGGTTTGCCCGGCGCTGGAGCCGTGCTGCTGGAGCTGGAGGTACTACTTTTGCTGCTGACCCTGGGGGCGGCACTGGAGTTACTGGAGCCACTAGTCCTGGAGGTGCTTGTACTGGCGGTACTGGAGCTGCTGGGACTGGGGGTGCTGCTAGGGCTACTGGAGTTGGTATTGCTGGAGCTGCTGGCGGTATAAGAGCTGGCGGTCTTGCTGGGGTTGGTGCTGCTGGAGCAAGAGCTGCTGGAGCTGGAGCTACTGGGGGTGTTGGCGCTGGAGGTGCTGCTGGCGTTGGTGCTTCTGAGGGTGCTGGAGTTGGCGCTGTTGGAGCTGTAGGTGCTGCTGGCGCTAGTGTAGCCGCTAGGGGTACTGGTGCTGTCCTTGCTGGTTCTAGAGGCGCTGCGCGGCCGCGGCCGTACTTCGTTCCGCTCCTTGAGCTGGTTCTTGGTCTCACGCCCTCTACTGGTCCTGCTCCTCCCTTAGAGTGTCCACAGCCTGTCCAAACGCGACCACTGTTAAAACCCGCCTCCTTCTCCCTACACTGGTCCTACTAGAGGTCTTGCTGAGCGTCGTGACCTTGCTTCTCGTCGTGCGTTGCCTGTTCGTGCTCCTTGCACTAGTCGTCGTGCTCCGCGTCCGCATCCTTCTGCGGTCCCACGCACACACCAGATGGCATTGCGTCCTTCCATGATCCTCTGCGTGTCTCGTTGCCGTCTTCTCCAGAGTCCTCTCTTTCTGTTCTTGCTGACCCGGAGTCTGACTCTCCTCGTGCTGCCAGTCCTACTGTCACGCGTCTCCTGGCTACTGTTGTCACTGACCCAGTTCCTTTGAGTCCACTGCTGCGTCGGCCCTAGTTGCTGAGCTTGTCAACTTTGCTGCTCGCTGTCGTCTAGACTACGGTGCTAGTCTTGTTGCTAAGTCTGAGTCTATCTGTCCTCCATCCGTCGGGGGTGAGTGTGCTCTTAGCACGGACGTCCTTGAGGACACACAGGAGGAGTTCCAGTGTTTTGTTGCTGCTTTGCCTCATCTCGTGTCCACGCTGATTTCCCCTGAGGGAGACATGGATGCACCAGACATCCCGAGTCCTCGATCGTACGATGAGGCGATCGAGGGTCCCTACTCCTCTCAGTGGCAATCAGCCATGGACGCAGAGATGGCTTCCTGGAAGTCCACAGGCACCTACGTCGACGAGGTTCCCCCACCTGGGGCGAACATCGTTAGTGGCATGTGGATTTTCAGGGTGAAGCGGCCGCCGGGTTCTCCGCCTGTCTTCAAGGCGCGTTACGTGGCTCGAGGCTTCAGTCAGCGGCAGGGAGTTTACTACTTTCAGACCTTCTCTCCCACCCCGAAGATGACCACTCTTCGCGTGGTGCTACACATAGCCGCTCAGCGCGACTACGAGCTTCACTCTCTTGACTTCAGCACAGCTTTCCTGCAGGGCAGCCTGCACGAGGAGATCTGGTTGCGCCGCCCACCTGGCTTCAGTGGGTCGTTTCCTCCTGGTACCGAGTGGAGCCTCCGGCGGCCACTCTACGGTCTCCGCCAGGCGCCCCGTGAGTGGCCCGACATAATGAGGACTACACTTGCGGCTCTTGGGTTTGCTCTTTCTACAGCCGACCCGCTGCTATTTCTGCGCATCGACACCTCTTTGTCGCCATTCTACATCCTCGTGTACGTCGACGACTCGGTCTTTGCCACTGCTGATACTGCTGGACTCGCCCACGTGAAGTCCGCCTTCTTTGGCCACTCTGTGAAACAAGGAAAACAGGAATGAAATGCTTAAGGAAAGATTGGGTACAAATACAACCCTAGAAACCCTGTACCCCATATGTGCTACCCCACTATAGCCTACAGCAGCAATGTCATATAAATCTGACACACCCCCATAGGCAAAGTGGGGGAGAACAAGGGGTCACAAGACCAGTCAAGCAAAGCAAAGCAAGCTCAGGGTGGATCACAAAGTCACCACACAGTCCGAGCACACGAGCAGGGCCAGAGGCCAGTTCACATGCAGGAGTATAGACATATATATAAAACTAGACAAGCAAGAGCAGGTATATATATATGTCACAGTACAAGTGAAGTCAAGAGGAGAGCAAGTGAGGCAAGACAGGCACAAGACCCAGCTGGGTGCAAAAGCGCTGATGGTCACAAGGCGTGAGTGCCTTGGTGAACACATCAGCAGTGTTGGCCTCAGAGGCCACGTACGCAAGTCGCAACTGACCACGCTGCTGCAGCTCACGAGCAAGGAAGTAGCGGAGAGCAATGTGCTTCGTTCTGTGCTCCAAGCGCTGCTCTCGACACAAGGCCAGCATAGCCTTGTTGTCTACGTACAGCACTGGAGGAGAAAGAGGCGGCTCTCCAAGGTCAGTCAGCAGGTAGGTGAGCCAGCGAAGCTCCTGTGCAGCCATGGCCCCGGCGTAGATCTCAGCCTCACAACTGGAGCCGAGAACCGAAGACGAGCGAGTAGACCGCCACGAGACAGAGCCGGAACCAAGGCTGAAGGTGTAACCCTGTGACGACCGCTGCGTAGCCTGGTCGTCAGCCCAAGAAGCGTCCGCGTGGCCGGTAAGGACCACTGGACTCCGCCCTCCAAGCACTAGCCCCATGCCCGACGTACTGCACAAGTAGCGCAACACCCTCTTCGCTGCAGCCATGTGCTCCGGTCTGTGTCTCCCAGGAGCAACATAGCGTGCAAGAATGCTCAGAGGGTATGCAAGGTCAGGTCGTGTGCAGGTCATCAGGTACATGAGGCAGCCAACAAGCTCTGCATACGGACCACTCGACTCTACGGACTCATCTGAAGGCAGAGCTGAGAGTGAGTGGCGAGTAGGCAGAGGAGTGGCCTGAGGCGAGGAGTACGTGAAGCCGAAGCGCTGAAGGACCTGCTGCACCATGTGAGACTGAGTCAAGGTAATGGTGCGGCGTGCTCTGTCCCGAGTGATCTGCAAGCCAAGGTAGCTGCGCAGTTCACCCAGGTCTGTGCACGTGTGTCTCTTCAGCAGCTCGGACTTCACGTAGGCGAGTCCAGCAGTGTCCGCTGTGGCAAAGACCAAGTCGTCGACGTACACGAGGATGTAGAACGGCGGCAGGGAAGTGTCGGTGCGAAGAAACAGCGACGGGTCAGCAGTAGAAGGAGCAAACCCAAGAGCCGCAAGCGTAGTCCTCAGTGTGTCGTGCCACTCACGCGGTGCCTGGCGGAGACCGTAGACTGGCCGTCGGAGGCTCCACTGGGTGCCAGGAGGGAAAGTCCCAGTGAAGCCAGGTGGACGGCGAAGCCAGATCTCCTCGTGCAGGCTACCCTGCAAGAACGCAGTGCTGAAGTCGAGAGAGTGAAGCTCGTAGTCGCGCTGAGCGGCTATGTGCAGCAGCACCCGAAGAGTAGTCATCTTCGGGGTGGGAGAGAAGGTCTGAAAGTAGTAAACTCCCTGCCGCTGACTGAAGCCACGAGCAACGTACCGTGCCTCGAAGACAGGTGGAGAGCCCGGCGGCGGCTTCACCCTGAAGATCCACATGCCACTGACGATGTTCGCCCCAGGAGGGGGAACCGCGTCAACGTAGGTGCCTGTGGACTTCCAGGAAGCCATCTCTGCATCCATAGCTGCCTGCCACTGAGAGGAGTAGGGACCCTCTACGGCCTCCGCGTAAGAACGCGGAGTCGGGATGTCTAGTGCATCCGGGTCTCCCTCAGGGGCAAGCAGTACAGACGCGAGATGAGGTGAAGCAGCCGCTAGACACTGTAACTCCTCCTGCCTGTCCTCTAGGACGTCCGTGCCAAGAGCACACTCACCCCCGACGGACGGAGGACAGACAGACGCAGACTCAGCAACAAGACTAGCAGCGTAGTCGAGACGACAGCGAGCAGCAAAGTCAACGAGCTTAGCGACTAGAGCAGACGCAGCAGTGGACTCAAAAGAGGGGTCAGTGACGACAGTAGCAAGCAGACGCGTGACAGTAGGACTCGCAGCGCGAAGAGAGTCCGACTCAGGGTCGGCAAGCGCAGGAAGAGAGGACTCAGGAGGAGAAGGCAAAGGGGCACGCAGAGGAGCAGTGGACGGACGCAGAGACATCCGATGCGTGCCACGGACAGGAGGAGGACGCTGACGCGAACTGCGACCACTAGCGCGAGCAGCACGAACAGGCGACGCGGGACGAGACGCAGGCTCACGACGCTCAGCAAGACCTCCAGTAGGACCAGTGTAAGGAGAGGGAGCAGGCAGTGGAGAGGAAGGCTCTAGCAGGGACTGCGACTGGACAAGCGGTGGACCCTCTACTGGAGGAGAAAGACCAAGAACCTGCTGCAGCAGCGGAACGAAGTACGGCCGAGGCCGCGCGGCGGCTCCAGACTCAGCAGGGACAGCACCAGCACCCTCAGCGACAGCACCAGCGCCACCCACACCTCCAGCGGTAGGACCAACAGCAGTAGGCTCAGCACGAACGCCCTCAGCAGCTCCAGCTCCGGGAGGACCCGCAGGTCCAGCAGCTCCGGGACCGGCAGCACCCGCACCCTCGACGGTCGAAGAAGCTCCAGCTCCAGCTCCAGCGGCACCTCCAGACCCAGCAGCACGCCTCCAGCGGCGAGCGAACCACTCGCGCAGCTCCTGTGGAGAGAGGGGCTCCCGGCGAGACGCAGCAGCAGGAGAAACCCCAGGCGCAGCAGCTCCAGGCGCAGCACCCCCAGGGTCAGCAGCTCCCAGCTCAGCACCCCCAGGCTCAGCAGCTCCCGACCCAGCACCCCCAGACCCAGCACCTCCAGGCACAGCACCCCCCGGCTCAGCACCCCCAAGCTCCGCACCCACCGCAGTAGCACCCGCAAGCTCAGCACCCCCGCGCACAGTACCCCCAGAGTCAGCACCCCCAGGCTTAGCACCCGCAGCAGCACCAGAGTCACCAGTAACCTCGACCGGGTCAACGGCGTCTACCTGGGACACACCTGAGGGGGCAGGAACCTGAGGGGGGAGGGGGTCTACCGGGGGGGGAACCGGCACAAGGAAGTCCGGGGGAGGGGGGAGGGAAGGAGTGCGGTAGGGGAAGAGACGGTAGAAGGGGACTGACTCGTCGAACGTGACGTCCTGGGAGGACAGAACACGACGAGAGGAGGGGTGGTAAAACTGCCACCCTGGGGCGTCAGTGGGGAAGCCAAGGAAGACACAGGGAGCAGCACGAGGGGACAGCTTGTCCGCAGACAAGTCGCGGACAAACGCCCGAGATCCCCAGACACGGAACACAGACGCATCGCCAACCTTCCCCGTCCACAGCAAGACTGGGGACATCGCAGGCCGAGAGACCCGGGGGTGAAGGTTGAGCTGATGCGCCGCGTACCTCACCGCAAACGGCCACAGAAAATGGGGGGCAGCCGCATGCATCATGGACGTACGAGCGACATCCATGACCATGCCAATGCGGCGCTCAGCAATCCCATTTTGCTGTGGTGAGTCCGGAAGCGTGAAGGTCTGGCGGATCCCCCGTGCACGACAGTAGTCTCGCAGAAGGCGAGAAGAGAACTCTCCGCCTCTGTCAGAGTGCAGACGCAGAACAGGAAAGTCCGAGCCGAAGCACTTCCTGAGCTGGAGACGAGCCTCGCGGATCCAGTCGATCAGCACCTCAGTGACCTCACCCTTGCTGCGCAAGGGGAGGACTGTGGTGTAACGCGAGTAGTCGTCAACCACCACCAGGAAGTAGCGCTCGTAACCCTGCCCACGGACGGGGGCTGGGCCCCACACATCCATGTGAAGCGTCTGCAGGGGAGCCTCTGTCGAGGGGGAAGTGGGAGGAGTGAGGAGTAGCCCGGAGGCGACCCTCGACACAGGGGACACAGGAAGGTCCTGGCCCGGTCCTCCACCACTAGTCCCGCGGCCACCCCCACTCCCTCCGCCGCCACCGCCGCCACCGCCACCGCCCCCTCCAGCTCCACCCGCGCCCTTGCCCCCCTTGCCCTTGCTGGAGCGACGTCTCCCACTAGGGGCAGACGCCGCGCCGACCGACTCAAGACCAAGCAGGTCGGCAGCAGCAGCAGAGGCAACAGAGGGCAGCAAGGGGGAAGGAGAGCACCCCTCAAAGATGGGGGTGCGAGGGTCACCACGAGAAGCACCTACAGCGACTATGCTCTTCTCCGCTGCGAGGAGGGCCTTCTCGAGGAGGTCGACGGTGAGGGTGGTGGGACAGACTGCGAGAAAGTGGTCCCTGACGACGCGAAGGGAGTCAGGGAGGCGCGCGACTACGTAGTAGAGAGCGATGTACATGGGGGGGGGGTTCTTAGCGCAGAACTCAGCAGGAAGGGCGGCGCGGTAGCGAGTGTCACTGGTGCGGAGGTGCGTAATGAGGTCAGCGACAGTGGGAAAGGCAGAGAGGTCAGGAAAGAGGTAGGGAAGCATGAGACGGCTTAGTGCAGCAGTGGCAGGGGAGGAGTAGCGCGCAACTACAGCGTCGTACAAGGTCTGAGCACTCTTGTACTGACTAAAGTGCGCACGCTCAGAGGTAGGGAGGTGGCGACGCACAGCAAGACGTGCAGCAGCATCGCGGGTGGCCCACTTAGAGCGGACAGCGGGATCAGCATCAGCAGCAGGAGCAGGAGAGGCGCCAGAGGTGAGATCAAAGAGAGAAAGGTCGTCAGCCCTGTCGCACTGTAAGAACAGCTGCAGGTCGTCTAGCCAGACCTCAAAATCAATGGCGCGACCCTCAGTGTCAAAAGCTAGGACACTAGGGGTAGCCATGGCGACGACAGCGACGTAGTGCAAGCAGCAGGGAAAGAGCTCGCAGTGGCAGTGGGACTGTGCTCACCAGGCAGGGCAGGTCGAGTAGGTATGCAGAAAGGCGGCTCAGCGACCTCGCGGCTCGGGTGCTGGGCGGCTCGGGCGCAGGGCGGCTCGGCTCCCGGGCGGCTCGGCTCCCGGGCGGCTCGGCTCCCGGGCGGCTCGGCGGCTGGGCGGCTCGGGTGCAGGGCGGCTCGGCTCAAGGGCGGCTCGGCGGCAGGGCGGCTCGGGTCCCGGGCGGCTCGGCGTCGGGCGGCTCGGCTCACGGGCGGTTCGGCAGCTGGGGCGGCTCGGCCAGGAGATCCAGGGGCGGGGCCGTCAGGTGCAGCGGCGGGTTGACCGGTGCAGTGGCGGGCCGGCAGGTGCAGCGGCGGGCCGGCAGGTGCAGCGGCGGGCCGGCAGGTGCAGTGGCGGGCCGGCAGGTGCAGGCGGCGGGCCGTAGGGTGCAGTGGCGGGCCGGCAGGTGCAGCGGCGAGGCCGTCAGAGGCGGCGGGCCGGAAGGTGCAGCGGGAAGGCCGTCAGAGGCGGCGGGCCGCTGGGTGCAGCGGCGGGCCGGCAGGTGCAGTGGCGGGCCGGCAGGAGCAGCGGCGGGCCGGCAGGGGAGGCGGCGGAGTCGAGTCAGGGGAGGCGCCAGGGCCGCGTCAGGGGAGGCGGCGGAGCCGCGTCAGGGGAGGCGGCGGTGCCGCGTCAGGGGAGGCGGCGGAGCCGCGTCAGGGGAGGCGGCGGGGCCGCGTCAGGGAAGGCGGCGGGGCCGCGTCAAACAGGCGGCGGGGCCGCGTCAGGGGAGGCGGCGGAGCCGCGTCAGGGGAGGCGGCGGGGCCGCGTCAGGGGAGGCGGCGGGGCCGCGTCAAACAGGCGGCGGGGCCGCGATCAGGAGAGGTGGCGGGGCCGCGTCTGAGGGACAGCGGGGCCGCGAGGGAAAAGGCGACCCGAGGGGTCGCTAAAAAAAAGGCGCGCCTCGGGGCGCGCTTCGGTGGGCCCTAAAAAAAACGGTCCTAAGGTAGGACCCGCTCTATACCATGTGAAACAAGGAAAATAGGAATGAAATGCCTAAGGAAAGATTGGGTACAAATACAACCCTAGAAACCCTGTACCCCATATGTGCTACCCCACTATAGCCTACAGCAGCTATGTCATATAAATCTGACACACTCCTCTGTCTACTCCTCGCCTTAGGCCACTCCTCTGTCTACTCGCCACTCGCTCTCAGCTCTGCCTTCGGATGAGTCCGTAGAGCCGAGTGGCCCGTACCCAGAGCTTGTTGGCTGCCTCATGTACCTGATGACCTGCACACGACCTGACCTTGCATACCCTCTTAGCATCTTGGCACGCTATGTTGCTCCTAGGAGACACCAACCAGAGCACATGGCTGCAGCGAAGAGGGTGTTGCGCTACTTGTGCAGTACCTCAGGCATGGGGCTAGTGCTTGGAGGGCAGCGTTCAGTGGTCCTCACCGGTCATGCAGACAATTCTTGGGCTGACGACCAGGCTACGCAGCGGTTGTCACAGGGTTACACATTCAGCCTTGGCTCCGGCTCAGTTTCGTGGCGGTCTACCTGCTAGTCTTCTGTTCTCGGCTCCAGCTGTGAGGCTGAGATCTACGCGGGGGCCATGGCTGCACAGGAGCTTCGCTGGCTCACCTACCTGCTGACTGACCTCGGAGAGCCGCCTCGTTCTCCTCCAGTTCTGTACGTAGACAACAAGGCCATGCCGGCCTTGTGTCGGGAGCACAGAATGGAGCACAGAACGAAGCACATTGCTCTCCGCTACTTCCTTGCTCGTGAGCTGCAGCAGCGTGGTCAGCTGCGCCTTGCTTACGTGGCCTCTGAGGCTAACACTGCTGATATCTTTACCAAGGCACTTCCGCCTGGTGATCATCAGCGCTTCTGTATGATGCTAGGTCTTGTGCCTACTTGGCATCTCTTGCTCACTTCTTGACCTTGCTTGTACTGTGATCCTTCTTATACCTGCACTTGCTTGTTTACCTTTATATATGATCTTGCATGTGAACTGGCCTCGTGGCCTTGCTTTTGTGCTCGGACTGTGTGGTGACGTTGTGATCCACCCTGAGCTTGCTTTGCTTTGCATAACTGGTCTTGTGACACCTAGTTCTCCCCCACTTTGCCTATGGGGGTGTGTCAAACTTATATCATATAGCTTGTCTAGGCTATAGTGGGGTAGATAATATGTGGTATAGTTTCCTAGGGTTTCCTTCTTGTACCCAATCTTATGCTAGTTCATTTTGTTTCCTCATTTCTTCACACTCAGATGTACTCAAATAGAGTACCCGGGTCCGTATTATAGACCCGGGGGTCTACAACTGGGGGGGGTCCTATATACAGGGGATTACGGTATTGTTATGTTTTTGTTACGAGTGCAATTGAGTGGACGAACGAGAATTGCACTATCGAAGCAAGAATACAAATGAGCGAAGGCATGAGCGAACATTATATAGCGAAACTACAGTGGTAACGGTAATGGTCGCGCGACGAGCCTGGGACTAAGGTTGGGAAAGTGTCGAAGCGTAGGTCCGGAGCGCGGGTTACCAGCCGAGCCATGAGGCCGGGATGCGATGTGCGAAAAGGGCGGGATGATGAATGATGCGATGGTCGCGAGTGGTAACGGTGCTGACTGAGGTGCTACAGTGATGTACGCGTTGAGCAGGGACGCGAAGTAAGGAAAAGGGAATTTCCTTACACTACCCCCCCTCCTAAGGAGGTCCTCCTTATGAAAGCGCGTGGATGTCTCGGAAATTGCGGCTACGCAGGTAGTCGGTGACGACGGGGTGATTTTCAACTTTCTCCAGGGGAACCCAATTGTCCTCGGTGGGGGTACGATCTTTCCAGCGGATCAGAAACTCCACTTTTCGGGCTCCTCGAGGGTCGCGAACTCTGTGGCTCAGGATCTTGTCGGGGGTGATGACTGGTTCGGTTGGTGGTCGTGTCATGCTGGTGGGTCGATGTCGTGGGATTTGGCTGGTGGATGGCACGTAAGGGCGAAGTAAGCTGACGTGGAACGAGGGGCCGACGCACCAGTCAGCAGGGAGGAGGAGGTGTGCGGTGACTGGCGTAATCATGTGACTGATTCGAAATGGCCCACAGTATCGAGGGCGGAGTTTTGGAGTGATGGGCAGGCGGAGGTTCTAAGTGTCGAGTAAAACGAGGTCGTCGGGTTGATAAGTAATGGGTCTGCGATGGCGATCGGCGTTGCGTTTAGCGATGATGTTTGATTTTTTTATTGCTTCTGCTGCCCTGGTCCGTGCTGCTTGCAGAATCTCGGCGAACTGTTGTGCTCGTGGGACGGGGTTGTCGGGATTCGGTGTCATGGGTACTGTTGGGTCCTATCCGTAATTCAAGTAAAACGGCGACTGTTGCGTCGTGGCTTATGGTGCGTTATTGTATGCGTACTCGATGAGTGGCAGTTGCTCTTCCCACGTATTCGGATCGTCGCACGTGGCTCGAATCAGCTGCTCCATGGTCTGATTTGTCCGTTCCGTCTGTCCGTCGGTTTCGGGGTGATAGGATGAACTGAACTGTAAGCGTGTGCCGAACTGCTGCCACAGGTTCCGCCAGAAGTTGCTTGTAAATTTCGTGTCCCTGTCGCTGATGATCGATGCGGGTATCCCGTGCAGTCGAACGACGGTGGTGATGAAGAGTCGGGCGGTTTCCTCGGCTGTGATTGATTTCCTGCATGCTGCGAAATGAGCCATCTTCGTTAGTCGATCGACGACAACCAGGATCGCGTCATTCCCACTCACCCCAGCTGGTAACCCCGTGACGAAATCCATCGTCACCTGCTGCCAAGCACGCTCTGGGGGCGGGATGGGTTGTAATTGTCCTGCCGGCCGCTTCCTGCTTGACTTCATGAGCTGGCAAGTGGGGCACGATGCCACGTGTCGTTGCACATCGGTCAACATTTCTGGCCAGTAGTAGTACCGCTGCAGCTGCTGCCGTGTTTTTTCTACCCCGAAATGTCCCAAGGTAACTCCGTCGTGTGCTTCCTGTAACAGTAGTTCCCGCAGTAGCGTGTATCCTGGTACCCATATGCGGTCGGTTCCAGCTTTTACGTAATAGACTCCTTTTGCCGCTGCGAATTGCTGTGAGTTGCCTCCTGTAAAGAACGGGTCTGTTTGATATCCGTGGGTAAATAGGCCTGTCAGTAGCGGGCTGGTCTGGGCGAGTAGTATCGCGTGGATCTGGGCAGTGGGGCGGGTCAGTGCGTCGGCGATATTCGAGGCTCCTTTTTTGTATGTGACCGTTTAGTGAAAATTCGACTCGAGGAAATCGAGCCATCGAATCTGTCATGGGTTGAGGTGGGGCTGTGTGCGGAGGTACTGTAGAGATCGATGGTCTGTCCGTACTGTCACGTCTGCGCCGGTCAAGTAGCAGCGCCACACTTTGAATGCGTGCACGATCGCGAGCATTTCGCGGTCGTGTATCGGGTAATTTCGCTCAGGCGGATGTAGTTTGCGTGATTCGTAGGCGATGGGTTGGAGGCCGTCGCCGAAGTCCTGTAACAGGACAGCTCCGATGGCGATGTCACTTGCGTCGGTAACCACTTTGAAAGGGCGGTGGGGATCAGCGATGCGTAGAACGGGTGGTGAACAGAGAACGTTTTTCAGGGCAGAGAAGGCAGCATGCTCTTTCTCCCCCCACGTAAAAGCGACCCCCTTACGCAGTAAATCAGTGAGTGGGGCTGTTAAACGTGCCATGTCGGGCACGAACCGTCGAACGTAATTAACAAAACCTAAAAAACTTTGCAGTTCCGTGATGTTCGTCGGGGGGCGCCACGCTTTTAGAGTATCTAGCTTCTTTGGGTCAATCTCAACCCCAGCCTCCGAAATGACGTGACCCAAAAACTCTAGACTGTCCCGAAAAAACTCGCACTTGGAGCCCTTGGTGAGTAGCCGATGTTCCTCCAAAACCTTAAAACCGCTTCAAGATCCACTAAGTGGTGCTGCTTATCCCGGCTGTAAACTAGAATATCGTCCAGGTAAACTATCACGCATTTATCTAAAAGTGGTCTAAACGCCTCGTTCATGGTCATATGAAATGTCGCAGGCGCGTTCGTCAGCCCGAATGGCATTACTGTATACTCGAATGGCCCGTACCTAGTCCTAAATGCTGTTTTGGCGCAGTCCGATGGTTCGACCCGAATCTGATGGTAACCTCCCCGTAAATCTATTTTCGAAAAGACTCGTGCTGTTCGCAGTTGGTCGATCAGTTCGTCGGCGCGGGGGATGGGGTATCGCGATTTGACTGTTACCCTGTTAAGCGCTCGATAGTCGATGCACATGCGGAACCCTCCGTCTTTTTTCGGTGTGAACAGTATCGGTGCGGCAAACGGTGACGAGCTCGGTCAGATAAACTGCTTCTCTAACAGGTAATCTAACTGCTTCCTTAACTCGTCGAGCTCGGGCTGTGTCATTCGAAATTGCCGCTGTACAGCTGGCTGTGCCCCCGGTTCTAGCTCGATCCTATGGTCGTGCGCCCGCTGAGGTGGCAGTCCCTATGGTAAATCATCCGGAAATATCCCCGGGAACTGTTTCAGTAGTGCTTGTAGTTCGGTCGGTACAGTTGCCAGCAGTTTCTCCAAATCACTCGGCTGCTCATCTTTTTCTACGAGTGCGATATCCACTGCGTACACGTCAGCTCCAGCAGCGACAGCCCGTTTCATCGTGATGGCGTTGACCTGGACCGTCGAAGATTTGGGTGGCTGCCAGCGAGGTAGAACGACCCAGTTACCACTACTTCGCACTGTGCAGCTCCCCGTCGTCCAGTCGATCCGTGGGTTGTACCGTCGCAGCCAATCACGTCCCAATAAAATGTCGTGCCCATCCAGTGTCGTTGCGAGCATTTCCTGTGTAAACCCGAAGTTCTCCCCGCAACGGACTTTTACGCGCTCCACCTTTTCCCGTATGGCCAAGGGCGTGCCGTCGACTAAGCGTGCATCTATCTCAGGTAAACATCGGTTAAGCGTTAACAGTAATTTTCGTGTGGTTGCGGTATTAACTAAGCTGTGGCTTGCTCCTCCGTCAATGAAGATCTTCACTTCTGCTCCCTGTATTTTCCCGTAGATCAGTACCGGGCAATCCGTCGCTGTACCCTCCTTATTCATCCGAGCCCGATCGATGGCGTGAATCGGTACTGTGACTCGGTGAGGGTCGGTGTGGTTGGGCGAGCAGGCAGTCTCGTCAGTAGTTGGCCCAACTTCTACTGATTGCTGGCGTTTCCCTGCCTCCGAGACTCCTTTCAGAACATTATAACTTATATATTTGTGTAGGCTATAGTGGGGTATCCCATAGGGGGTACAACCCAATTAGGGTTTCCCATATGTACTCACTTCATTCATAGCTCACTCATTCTCGTTCACTTATTCACATGGTATCGAGCAGGTTCCCCTGTGGGAACTGTTCGTAGGGCCCACCACTGCTACCTCGTAACTTTTTTTTCTGCCCGGAGCGCGCTTCGGGCCCTAGTACTTCTTTTTTTTTTCGATCTGCCCTAGCGCTTTGACGGCCGCCCGCCCTAGCGCCCGAGCGCCGCCACCCTAGCGTCCTGACGGCACCCCGCCCTAGTGCCCTGACGGCCGCCCGCCCTAGCGCCCGAGCGCCGCCCGCCCTAGCGCCCGAGCGCCGCCCGCCCTAGCGCCTGAGCGCCGCCCGCCCTAGCGCCCTGACGGCCGCCCGCTCTAGCGCCCGAACGCCGCCCGCCCTAGCGCCCTGACGGCCGCCCGCCCTAGCGCCCGAGCGCCGCTCGCCCTAGCGCCCTGACGGCCGCCCGCCCTAGCGCCCTGACGGCCGCCCGCCCTCACGCCTGAGCGCCGCCCGCCCTAACGCCCTGACGGCCGCCCGCCCTGACGCCTGAGCGCCGCCCGCCCTAGCGCCCTGACGGCCGCCCGCCCTGACGCCTGAGCGCCGCCCGCCCTAGCGCCCTGACGGCCGCCCGCCTTGACGCCGAGCCGCCCGTGCACCCGCCCAGCGTGAGCCGCCCACGACCGCCCAGGCCGCCGTCCCTGAGCCGCCCGTGCCGCCGTCCCTGAGCCGCCCGTGCCGCCATCCCTGAGCCGCCTGTGCAGCCGCCCGCGAGCTCCCAGTGCAGCCGCCTGCGAACCGCCAGCGAGCCGCCCGTCGCGCCGCCCGAGCCGCCCGTGCAGCCGAGCCGCCCCAGCCGCCCGTGCAGCCGAGCCGCCCCAGCCGCCCGAGCAGCAGACACGCCCGAGCCGCCCGAGCCGCCCGGGCAACCTAAGGAGCCGAGCTCCTCCTCCTGCGGGGCTGCTGCTGCTCCGAGGCTTACGCAGCTGCTGTTCTGCCGCGTTGCTGCGCCGCTGTGCTACCCGACTCTTCCTGCCCGGTGAGACTATCAGCTGCTGCAATGGCCACCCCCAGTGTCCTGGCTTTTGACGCTGAGGGTCGCGCCATTGACTTTGCAGTCTGGATTGAGGACCTGCAGCTGTACTTACTGTGCGATGCGATCGATGAGGTTTCTCTCTTTGACTTTGTCTCTGGAGCTGTCCCTGCCCCTCCTGCTGATGCTGACCCTGCTGTTCGCTTCAAGTGGGCCACACGCGATGCTGCTGCGCGTCTTGCTGTGCGTCGCCACCTCCCTTCCTCCGAGCGTGCTCACTTTAGTCAGTGCAAGACCGCTCAGGCCTTGTACGACGCTGTAGTTGCGCGCTACTCCTCCCCTTCCTCCGCTACGCTTAGCCGCCTCATGCTACCGTTCCTCTTCCCTGACCTCGCTGCCTTTCCCACTCTCGCTGACCTCGTTACCCACCTCCGCGCTAGTGAGGCTCGCTACCGCGCTGCCCTTCCTGCTGAGTTCCGCGCCGCAAACCCTCCTCCCATGTACATCACTCTCTACTTTCTCGTCACCCGTCTCCCTGAGTCCCTTCGTGTCATTAGGGACCACTTTCTCTCTGTCTGTCCCACCACCCTCTTTGTCGACCTCCTTGAGGAGTCCCTGCTAGCGGCTGAGAAGAGCATCGTCGCTGTAGGGGCCTCTCGGGGTGACCCTCGCACCCCCATTTTTTAGGGGTGTTCTCCTTCCCCCCTGCTGCCCTCTGTCGCCTCTGCCGCTACGGCCGACCTCGCTGGTTTTGAGTCAGTCGGTGCGGCGTCTGCCCCCAGCGGTAGACGCCGCCCTGGCAAGGGCAAGGGGGGCAAGGGAGCGGGTGGAGCTAGAGGGGGCGGTGGCGGGGGAGGTGGGGATGGCGGGGGGAGTGGGGGTGGCGGTGGAGGTGGTGGCGGGGGTGGAGGTACTGGTGGAGGCGGTGGAGGCGGAGGTGGCGGCGGAGGAGGTAGCGGAGGAGGCGGGGGTGAGGGTGCTGGTGGGGGCGCTGGCGGTGGAGACGGGGGTGGCGGTGGAGGCGGGGGTGGCGGTGGCGGCGGGAGTCGGAGTGGCTCGTCTCAGCAGAGCAGCTCTGGGGGTGGTCAGCGCCAGCAGCAGCAGCAGCAGCAGCAGCAGCCACAGCAACAGCAGCGCTCTCGCACCGTCCCCGCCCCTCAGCAGCTCCGTGAGTGGTACTTGCAGCGTCAGCGTGGTGGTGCGTTTGGTCCCTGCCCCTACGTTCTTCGCACCGGCGATCGTGCGGGGGAGAGGTGTGGAGGCACCCACACAACCCGCCGTTGCTTTGGCCGCCTGACCGACGCCTGGCGTCAGCAGTTTCCGGAGGCCGCTGAGATCCCCCGCTGTGGGGAGCTGTCTAGGGCTGGTGTAGCTATTTATGATCTTGACTTTGATGCTATTCTTTCTGCTATGTATGTTGTGACTGGTAGTGATGAGGATGACTGTTACCGGTGTTTCCCGCCCGACCCGGGCATTGGTACTGCTGCGTCAGGTACTCGTGAGGCCGCTTCTCTAGGTGCCAGTGCGTCTGTGCTCTCAGGTACTGGTGAGTCTGCCCTCTCAGGTACTGTGTCGGCTTCGGCCTCTCACACCTTCACCCTTGACTCTGGAGCGTCTCGCTCCTTCTTTCGGGACCGCACCACTCTCACGCCGCTGAGTCGGCCGGTAGCGGTGTCCCTGGCTGACCCCTCTGGGGGGCCTGTCCTGTCTCGCTTCTCCACGGTCCTTCCGTGTCCGGCGGCCCCCTCTGGCACCCTGTCTCGTCTCTACCTCCCCTCGTTCTCGACGAACCTGGTGAGTGGTGCTGACCTACAGGATGCGGGTGTCCACCAGTTCACTCCTGCTCGTCAGCGGGTGACCCACTGCACGGAGGCTCGCACGGGACGCCACCTGGCTACGTTTACACATCGGCCAGGGTCGAGCCTGTACACACTGACCACTGCTTCTCCTCCAGGTGCTGAGTCTAGTAGAGTCCCTTCGTGTGGTCAGGTGTTTGCCGCAGCGTCCAGGTCTGGTCCTGAGTCTGCCCCCTGTTCGTATCGTCGTCTGTCTCACGAGACCCTCCTCTGGCACCACCGCCTTGGCCACCCCTCTCTGCTTCGGCTCAGAGGCATGGCCTCCCGTCTTCTTGTGTCTGGTCTCCCCTGGTCTCTACCTCCCCTTCCTCAGGGCCCTGGCCCTGCCTGTGTCCCCTGTGTCGAGGGGCGCCAGCGTGCTGCCCCTCACTTCTCCCAGTTTCCTCCGACAGAGGCCCCGTTGCAGACGCTTCACATGGACGTGTGGGGCCCAGCCCGCGTCCGTGGACAGGGTCAGGAGCGCTACTTCCTGCTAGTGGTTGACAACTACTCGCGTTACACCACAGTCTTCCCCTTGCGCAGCAAGGTTGAGGTTACTGAAGTGCTGATCGACAGGATCCGCGCAGCTCGTCTTCAGCTCAGGCAGAGCTTTGGCTCCGACTTTCCTGTGTTGCGTCTGCACTCTGACAGAGGCGGAGAGTTCTCCTCTGGCCTTCTGCGTGCCTACTGTCGGGCGCGAGGCATCCGCCAGTCCTTCACGCTTCCGGACTCCCCGCAACAAAATGGGATTGCTGAGCGCCGCATTGGCATGGTCATGGACGTTGCCCGTACGTCCATGATGCATGCGGCTGCCCCCCATTTTCTGTGGCCGTTTGCGGTCAGGTACGCGGCGCATCAGATCAACCTCCACCCCAGGGTCTCCAATCCGGAGACCTCCCCAGCCCTGCTGTGGACGGGGAAGGTTGGCGATGCGTCGGCGTTCCAGGTCTGGGGATCTCGGGCGTTTGTCCGCGACTTGTCTGCGGACAACCTGTCCCCTCGCGCTGCTCCCTGCGTCTTCCTGGGGTTTCCCCCCGACGCCCCTGGGTGGCAGTTCTACCACCCCACCTCTCGACGTGTTCTGTCCTCCCAGGACGTCACGTTCAACGAGTCGGTACCCTACTACCGCCTCTTCCCCTACCGCACTCCGTCCCTCCCCCCACCCCCGCTGTTCTTGGTAACCGGGTCCCCCCCCGGTAGACCCCCTCCCCCCTCAGGGTCCAGCCCCTTCAGGTGTGTCCCAGGTAGACGCGGTCAAGCCTGTCGAGGTCACAGGTGACTCTGGTGCTGCTGTGGGAGCTGGGCCTGGGGGTGCGGAGTCTGGGGGTGCTGCGCCTGGGGGTGCTGAGCCTGGGGGTGCTGAGCCTGGGGGTGCTGAGCCTGGGGGTGCTGAGCCTAGGGGTACTGAGCCTAGGGGTGCTGAGCCTGGGGGTGCTGTGCCTGGGGGTCGTGAGCCTAGGGGTGCTGAGCCTGGGGGTGCTGAGCCTGGGGGTGCTGAGCCTGGGGGTGCTGTGCCTGGGGGTGCTCTGCCTGGAGGTGCTTCGTCTCGCCGGGAGCCACTCTCCCCTCAGGAGCTACGTGAGTGGTTTGCCAGGCGCTGGAGGCGTGCTGCTGGTGCAGGTGGTTCTTCGGCTGCAGAGGGTACAGCTGCCGCACGTCCCGGCGGTGCTCGTGCTGTGGGTGCTGGAGCTGCTGGGTCTGAGGTTTCCCCTGGAGCTGGAGGTGCTGAGGGTGTTGGCGCTGAGCTTGCCGCTGGCGGTCCGACTGACAGTGCTCCTGGTGCTGCTGCTGGAGGCTCTAGAGCTTCTGGAGGTGCTGCTGGAGGTGCTGCTGGAGTGGGTGCTCCTGCTGGGGGTACTGGTGCTGTTCCTGCTGTTTCTGGCGTCGCCGCGCGGCCCCTACCGTACTTCGTTCCGCTCCTGAAGCAGGTTCTTGGTCTTACTCCTCCTCCTCCCTTAGAGGGTCCACAGCCTGTCCAGTCACAGCCACAGCTACAGCCTGCCTCCCCTTTGCCTGCTCCTTCTCCCTACGGTGGTCCGACTGGAGGTCCTACTGAGCGTCGTGAGCCTGCGTCTCGTCCTGCGTCGCCTGTTCGTACTGAGCGCGCTAGTGGTCGCGGGTCGCGTCAGCGTCCTCCTCCTGTCCCTGGCACGCACCGAATGTCAGTGCGTCCGTCCACTGCTCCTCTGCGTGCCCCTTTGCCTTCTCCTACTTCCTGCTCTTGCCGACCCGGAGTCGGACTCTCTTCGTGCTGCCAGTCCTACTGTCACGCGTCTCCTTGCTACTGCTATCACTGACCCTTCCTTCGAGTCGTCAGCTGCGTCTGCCCTTGTCACTGAGCTTGTCGACTTTGCTGCGCGCTGTCGTCTAGACTACGCTGCCAGTCTTGTCGCTGAGTGTGAGTCTACCTGTCCTCTGTCCGTCGGGGGTGAGTCTGCCCTTGGCACGGACGTCCTTGAGGACAGGCAGGAGGAGTTCCAGTGTCTGGCCGCCGCTTCACCTCATCTCGCGTCTGTACTGCTAGCCCCTGAGGGAGACCCGGATGCACCAGACATCCCGACTCCGCGCTCTTACGCGGAGGCGATAGAGGGTCCCTACTCCTCTCAGTGGCAGGCAGCTATGGATGCAGAGATGGCTTCCTTGAAGTCCACAGGCACCTACGTCGACGCTGTTCCCCCTCCTGGGGCGAACATCGTCAGTGGCATGTGGATTTTCAGGGTGAAGCGGCCGCCGGGTTCTCCGCCTATCTTCAAGGCGCGTTACGTGGCTCGTGGCTTCAGTCAGCGGCAGGGAGTTGACTACTTTCAGACCTTCTCCCCCACCCCGAAGATGACCACTCTTCGGGTTCTGCTGCACGTTGCTGCTCACCGTGACTACGAGCTGCACTCTCTCGACTTCAGCACAGCTTTCTTGCAGGGCAGCCTGCACGAGGAGATCTGGCTGCGTCGCCCACCTGGCTTCACTGGGTCTTTCCCTCCTGGTACCCAGAGGAGTCTCCGGCGTCCAGTCTACGGTCTCCGCCAGGCGCCACGTGAGTGGCACGACACACTGAGGACTACGCTCGCGGCACTTGGGTTTGCTCCCTCTACTGCCGACCCGTCGCTGTTTCTGCGCACCGACACCTCTCTGCCGCCGTTCTACATCCTCGTGTAAGTCGACGACTTGGTCTTTGCCACAGCTGACACTGCTGGACTCGCCTACGTGAAGTCCGAGCTGCAGAAGAGACACACGTCCACTAACCTGGGTGAACTGCGTAGCTACCTTGGCTTGCAGATCACCCGGGACAGAGCACGCTGCACCATTACCCTGACTCAGTCACACATGGTGCAGCAGGTCCTTCAGCGCTTCGGCTTCACGTACTCCTCGCCTCAGGCCACTCCTCTGCCTACTCGCCACTCGCTCTCAGCTCTGCCTTCGGATGAGTCCGTAGAGTCGAGTGGCCCGTTTGCAGAGCTTGTTGGCTGCCTCATGTACCTGATGACCTGCACACGACCTGACCTTGCATACCCTCTTAGCATTCTCGCACGCTATGTTGCTCCTGGGAGACACCGACCAGAGCACATGGCTGCAGCGAAGAGGGTGTTGCGCTACTTGTGCAGTACGTCGGGCATGGGGCTAGTGCTTGGAGGGCGCAGTCCAGTGGTCCTCACTGGGCACGCAGACGCTTCTTGGGCTGACGACCAGGCTACTCAGCGGTCGTCACAGGGTTACACCTTCAGCCTTGGTTCCGGCTCTGTCTCGTGGCGGGCTACCCGCTCGTCTTCTGTTCTCGGCTCCAGTTGTGAGGCTGAGATCTACGCTGGGGCTATGGCTGCACAGGAGTTACGCTGGCTCACCTACCTTCTGACCGACCTTGGAGAGCAGCCTCGTTCTCCTCCAGTCCTGTACGTAGACAACAAGGCCATGCTGGCCTTGTGTCGAGAGCAGCGACTGGAGCACAGGACGAAGCACATTGCTCTCCGCTACTTTCTTGCTCGTGAGCTGCAGCAGCGTGGATAGTTGCGACTTGCGTACGTGGCCTCTGAGGCCAACACTGCTGATATCTTCACCAAGGCACTTGCGCCTTGTGATCATCAGTGTTGTTGCACGCAGTTGGGTCTTGTGCCTGTCTTGCCTCACTTGCTCATTTCTTGACCTTGCTTGTACCTTCACCTATATATACTCTTGCTCTTGCTTATTTGACTCTTGTATATCTTTATATATGATCTTGCATGTGAACTGGCCTTCTGGCCTTTGAACTTGTGCTCGGAATGTGTGGTGACTTTGTGATCCACCCTGAGCTTTGCTTTGCTTTGCTTGACTGGTCTTGTGACCCCTTGTTCTCCCCCACTTTGCCTATGGGGGTGTGTCAGAACATTATAACTTATATATTTGTGTAGGCTATAGTGGGGTATCCCATAGGGGGTACAACCCAGGGTTTCCCATATGTACTCACTTCATTCATAGCTCACTCATTCTAGTTCACTTATTCACAACTCCCTCCCCTGCTCTGCTCCTCGACGCCTCAGCTCCTCCGGACATTCGCTCTTGCGATGGCCCGGCCGATTGCAAGCAAAGCAGCGCCCTCTAAACGGCGCGGCAGCTGCATTCGCTGCGACGGCATGTACAGTGGCGTGCTCGGTCGGTCCCCGAGGACGATGTGCGTAATAGGACCCCGGTCTCGGTCGGCGTAGGATATCGATTTTCTCGGCGAGCGCGAGGATCTCGTTGAAATTCGAGAGCCCGCGTAGCATTATCTCGTGCGAGATGTCCGGCTTTAGCCCTCCGGCGTAACGGTCCACCCGCTCCGCCTCGTGCATGTAGCCGACCTGTTCGCAAAGTGCGAGAAACCCGCTGGTGTAGTCTTGAACTGACCCGAGCTGGCGCCAAGTGCGCAGTTTCTGACGCGCCGAAATCGAGGCCGCGATCGGCTCAAAGCGCACCCAAAGCCCTGCGCACCACGCATCCCACGTGCTGTATTGGGCGGTTTCGCAGAACGAACTCCAGGTAACAGCTGGACCCGAGGGCCCTTCCTCGTGCGACGGTGGCTTGTAGGCGCGCGGCGACGTCACAATGTCTCGCCACCAGTCCATGGCGGGGCCCCTGAGTAGTGAAACCGCATACCGGATCTTGGCGGCGTCCGACTTGACGTAGTTGGCGTCGAAAAACACATTCATCGTGAAGACCCACGATTGAACTGTCGGGCCGCCGCGTTGGCTTGGGTCGAAGCAGGGCGAGCGTTGCGGCTTAAGTGGCATTGGGGCCATCATGGCGTTCTCGCCACTTGTCGCCGCAAACTCCACGTGCCGACGGGCTTCTCGGGGCTCCCGTGGGCTTAATGCGCTCCTGTTTCCTCCCATGCCGGGCATCGGTTGGGCTGCGCCGTCACTGGCTGCGCCTGAGCGCTGTCCCGTGCTGTTGTGTTGCGTTGGTGTGCCGGATGAGATGACGATGGGCTCCTCCGAATGTGCAGATGCATTGGTTGGTGCGTGTGATGTCGTCGGTACGTTCACTGTTGACTGTTGACGGGCGGAGTCACGTTCCGCCGTGAGAGTCGCGATTTCGAGCGCCGAATCCTCCAATTGACGCACGAGACGATCGAGTTGCTCCTGCGTCAACGTGGCGAGATTGAAATCGGCCATGGCGGGGGTGTCGGGCAAGCTCAGCGAGAGCCTCGGTCGTGGCCGTGCGTGCTTTCGAGAGAGCACTACAAGCGGCGGTGCTGTGTCGCTGAGAGACGTCTACCCCCCCCAAAAATTGAGATAGTGGGAAGCGAAGGTGTGGATGCGGTCCGAGATGAGATCGTAGGCTCTGAATACCAAGTATTACGAGTGCAATTGAGTGGATGAACGAGAATTGCACTATCGAAGCAAGAATACAAATGAGCGAAGGCATGAGCGAACATTATATAGCGAAACTACAGTGGTAACGGTAATGGTCGCGCGACGAGCCTGGGACTGAGGTTGGGAAAGTGTCGAAGCGTAGGTCCGGAGCGCGGGTTACCAGCCGAGCCGTGAGGTCGGGATGCGATGTGCGAAAAGGGCGGGATGATGAATGATGCGATGGTCGCGAGTGGTAACGGTGCTGACTGAGGTGCTACAGTGATGTACGCGTTGAGCAGGGACGCGAAGTAAGGATAAGGGAATTTCCTTACAGTTTTACAGTAAAAACTGTTAGTTGTGCGGTTCAAAGTGGTTGCGAGAGAACGACTCCAATTGCAGAGGATCCCGCTCAACCACTGACGTGTACCTGCGAAAATGAACCGTCAATTTAGACGATATTCGATATACATTTGCCTCGATATGCATACGAACCCTGAAATTCCAAAAGCCAATCATGCATTTCACTGTTCCTTTTCGATCACACCCATTCTCTTATCTTTCTGCCATTAGCAATTCACTGCTGGATTTGCTGCCGAGTTTAGTTTTGCGACACCTTCGTGAGCCTTCCCAGGACTCACCTGAGAGATATCCCGACAGATTCCGTTTCCGCAATCCACTTCGCCGTCTGATTCGTGTGCTCTCCCGTCAAGAAGGGAGGTTCCTCGTGAGCGATCCCGATGGGGCGGCAGAAGGGCGGCGATGCGGCGCGATCCAAGAATCGACCAGCCAGCAGCAGGTGCGCCGCAACCTCAGCTAATGCGAGTGCGTGTGTCACGAGCGCACCGTTGGGTGCCGGTTGCGCTAGAAACCAAGGAGGCTGTGTGCGCGTGCTTTCACTTCAGTAAGGGCCACGGACGATGGCCCGAAACACGCGTAGTGAATCGAGATGGTTGCCACGTGTTCCGATGTCTCTGCGGCTTGTCAGGCCCCAGTGTGGGCGTTTGAAATCAGGAAGTTTCGGCCGGCGTGGTTGCGTGTTTGCTAGGTGTAATTCCGTGCAGCTTGGATCCGCACGGTGATCGTCGTATTTCATACCGCGTCGCGGATCGCCGATTCACATTCCGGGGCAAGCAGAACGGAACGCCTGAAACGACGACGCCATCCGCCCTTCTCCCCCCTCCCTGTCTCCTCCCCCCTCCTGCCCCCTTTTTCACACACTTCTCTCCCCGCTGCCCTTCCACCCCACCGTCCCGTCCGCTGCCCATTCACACGCCGGCGGCGACCCTCCCAGCGCCCTCCTCATGCCATCCTTGGCGCCGCTTCTGCTTCCGCAATTCCCTCATACCCCCTCCCCCTCCTCATTCACCATCCCCTCTCCCCCAACCCCCGTCCCCCCTCTTCCCCCATATCTTCCGCAGCCTGGCCGCCTCGCTGCTGGCAGCAGGCGCAGGCAGCGCGGCAGGCGGAGCTGGAAGCGCCCCCCGCCCAGTGGGGTTCGGGGGATACGTGGGCAGTGCGCGGGTGCAGACAGCAGCCGCGGGGGCGGCTGGAGGGGGAAGGGAGAGCGCGGAGGGCGGGGCAGACGGAGGGCGGGAGGGGCAAGGGGGGGCAGCGGAGGCTTCTGCAGGCAGCGGGCCTAAGGAGCTGGTCATTGGGGCGGTGAGAGCTGGGGGGGGGGAGGGGGGAAACAGGGAGAAGAGGGGTTGTGCAGTGTTGCATGCACAGCTTTCATGCGCCGCAAGCCTGTAAACCTCTTTGCCGTTTCCCGTTCACCACTCCCCCCCACCAATCAGTACCCCTCGCCACCCTGCCCCTCTACTGTGCGGTGATGAGCAGGACGTGAGCGGCGAGGCAGCGGCGCATCTGAGGCGGCTGGCGAAGAAAGACGCCACCACCAAGGTGAGTGGCAAAGAAAGACGCCACCACCAAGGTGAGTGGGTGCAGCATGGGGAGTGGCAGGCACAACGGGAGCAGCAGGAGCAAGGCGAGCGTTGCAGACAGACAACAGGCACTTGGGGTGGGAGCAGGCGGGTGGGCTGTGATAGTGCTCAGTTGGATTTGCGAGTGCAAGCAGTGGTGCCATTATGAATGGACATGCAGAGAAGAGTGGCTCTTCACACGCACTTTCATGTGCACTCCTGATGTGCCTTCCCTTTGCTGATCTTCCCCCAATCCTGCCGCCTCTGCTCTTCTCCATCCCACCAACACCACTCCCCTTTCTCACACCTCTCCTCCCACTCCCTCCACTCTGTACCACGTCCCTCCACGTCCCTCGGTGACCCCTCCCCCCAGCTGAAGGCGCTGGAAGCGCTTCAGGGGGTGCTGGGCGGCAGCACAGCCGCCCAGATGCAAGCCATGCTGCCTGCTTGGGTGAGAAATGATACAGCGCCATGCCATGCTGTCGTATGCCATTCGATGCCATGTGGTGTGGTGTTGCGCCACGCCATGCCATGCCATGTGCCGGCACTGGTGAAATGCGATTCAGCTTGCCACTCAGCATGCATCCTGCTCTTCCCTCACTGCTACTGCCTTCCTCCTCCTTCACCTTTCCCTCTTCTCTTCCCATCTCTTTGTTTCTCTTCCCGCGCCGTCGTCTCCACATGGCGTGCACTGACAGGCGTTTGAGTACCGGCGGCTGGTGGTGGACGGCAGCAGGGCTGTGCGCCTCGCCACACACGCCACCATGACCCTGCTCGTCAAGGCCGTGGGGTGAGTCCATGCTCGTCAAGGCCGTGGGGTGAGTGGGTCAACTCGAGTCAAGGGCGTGGGGTGAGTGGGTCAACTCGAGTCAAGGGCGTGGGGTGAGTGGGTCAACTCGAGTCAAGGGCGTGGGGTGAGTGGTCAACTCGAGTCAAGGGCGTGGGGTGAGTGGGTCAACTCGAGTCAAGGGCGTGGG
Organism: Closterium sp. NIES-65; assembly: GCA_948144175.1. NCBI lineage: Eukaryota > Viridiplantae > Streptophyta > Zygnematophyceae > Desmidiales > Closteriaceae > Closterium > Closterium sp. NIES-65. The sequence continues at coordinate 161,524 of CANXME010002279.1, read as the reverse complement.
GTGAGTGGGTCAACTCGAGTCGAGGGCGTGGGGTGAGTGGGTCAACTCGAGTCAAGGGCGTGGGGTGAGTGGGTCAACTCGAGTCAAGGGTGTAGGGTGAGTTGGTGTGGCAGATAGTAGTTTCGAATGTCAACATAATTCAGTGTGATGCGTCACATGCACCATGTCTCACTCCCTCATGATGTCACTGCTGCCTCTTCTCTCTCCTTCCAGATTAATGTTCATTCGCTCAAGCATCATCCTTGCCTTTTCCTCTCTCGTTCCCATGGCAGCAAGGGCCTGGCGCCACACCTGAAGCAGGTGATGGGGCCGTGGTGGGTGGCGCAGTTTGACTCCTCCCGTGACGTCGCTGCTGCCGCCTCCCTCTCCTTCCAGGTGCGTCACAGGCTTACCAGCTTTCGTCTCCTCCTGCTGCCCACCCTGCTGCCCACCCTGCTGCCCACCCTGCTGCCCATCCTGCTGCCCATCCTGCTGCCAATCCTGCTGCCCATCCTGCTGCCCATCCTGCTGCCCATCCTGCTGCCCATCCTGCTGCCCATCCTGCTGCCCATCCTGCTGCCCATCCTGCTGCCCATCCTGCTGCCCATCCTGCTGCCCATCCTGCTGCCCATCCTGCTGCCCATCCTGCTGCCCATCCTGCTGCCCATCCTGCTGCCCATCCTGCTGCCCATCCTGCTGCCCATCCTGCTGCCCATCCTGCTGCCCATTCTGGTGCAGCCGCTGTGCACTCCTCATCCATCCCGCACTTGTCGCCTCCTTCTTCTCCCCCCCTCCCTCCTCCAGACAGCCTTCCCCACGCCCACACGGCGAGTGGAGGCGCTGGCATTCGCGGGGGAGGCGGTGGTGGGCGCGCTGGCAGAGCTGCTGGCCGCCACCCCGCAGTCGCTGGCTGCTGCCGACCGCTCGCTCAGCGTGGAGGAGGCCAAGCACCGCCTGGACGAGGTGCGATGCGGTTGGAGGAGGTGGGATGCGATAGCCATTGCAGAAGTGTTCCGTTCATTTATCTTACCCATTATTGTTCCAACCATTCGCTTATCAATATACCCCCTCCTCCCCCCGCCCCCGCCCTTCCTCCACCTGCTCCCATCCGCGCCTGCCCCCATCCTCTGCCCGCCCACCCCCCCTGCGTGCAGCTGCTGTGCGCAGCTCTGCTGGCGCTGAGGGCGCTCCTGCAAACCCTGCTGCCGCCACGGCCACTCAGAGGGGCTGCTGCTGGCGCTGCGACCGCAGGTGGGGAGACAGCAGCAACAGCAGGAGCAGGTACAGCAGCAGCAGGGCCAGCAGGAGAACCATCAGCAGTAGAATCAACGGCAGCGGCAGCGGCAGCTGCGCCAGCAGCCCTGCCCCCGTCTGTGGTGGCAGCCCAGCCGCGCATGGCAGCGTCGCTGCTCTCCTCCCTGCGCGCCCTCTCCTTCCTCCGCGCCCTCGCCAAACACCCCTCCCCCCGCGTGCGCTCCGCAGCCTACCACACGCTGCCAGCTGTCCTGCTCTCATTGGGGCCGCAGGGGCAGGAGCAGGAGGGAGTGGTGACGAGTAGCGGGAGGGGGGGCAACCAGGAGGGAGGGGGGGGCGGAGAGAGGTGGGAAGTTGAAGTGGAGGTGATGGGGGAAGCGGAGGTGGTGGAGAAGGTGGGGCCAGTGGTGGCAGCAGCCATGGGGGAGAAGGTATCCGCATGCCATGGCGCCATGTGGGAGCTGGTTCTGGTGGCATCACGCACCTGCCCCTCCCTCTGGGCCAACCCTTCCTTTCTTAAATCCGCTCTGCCGAAGCTCTGGGTTTTTCTCCAAGCCGGGTGTTTAGGCTCGGCAGCGCAGTCGTACCCATGCCTGCTGCCGCTGCTTTCGGTGTTCTTCCGAGCCAGGCTGCACCAATCACAGGGCGTGTTGGTGCCTTTTTTTACGAGCCTTTGGCAGGGACGGCTTGTCCACATGGCGCGGCCTGATTGGCTGGCGCTGCTGACGTGTGTGAGGGAGTGCTTGGTGCTGAGTGTGGTGCAGCTGAGGCGAGAGGAGGGGAGGGCAGTGGGGGAGGAGGAGGTTGGGGGAGGGGAGCAGAAGGAGGGTGGGAGAGAAGGACAGGTAATCTACGCTGGAGAACTAGTGAAAGTGGTGTTGTGGGATTTATGCTTCCTAGACCTCCTTCCCGAGCCCAGGAACACTGGTTCGGACCTAGGCTCGGATTCTCATGGTCCAGAGAAGACAGAGGGCACTGGTGGAAAGGCCGAAGGGGGAAGGGGCGGGGTGGCAGCGGGTGAGAGGAAGGGCGGGAGTGCATGGCTGGGAGCGGTGGTGGCGTGTGTGGGAGAGACAGTGAGGCAGATAGTGCAGGTGGAGAGGGGAAAGGGGTGGACGGGGGGCGGAGGAGAGGAGGCGCAAGAGCTGGGGAGGGGTGAGGCGCCGAGAGGGTCTGTTATGGACGGCTTCTGGTCGTGCGTGTTGGATGCCGTGCTGTCTGCTGTTGATGGCCCCACTGCTACTGGTGTGCCTCCTCCTGTTGATGCTGCCAAGAAGGAGAACACAGGGGAGTGTGAAGTGGCGCTGCTGAGGCGAGCACTCGCAGGGAGCGCTGCTGCTGATGGTGGTCATAACACAAGCAAGCGCACTAGCGACGGCAGCACAGTGCAAGCAGTTCTGTCACTGCTGAAGCAGCTCAAGCCGACAGCAGCAGCTGCAGCAGGGCCTGCAGGAGTGGCATCAGCAGCAGCAGGCGGTGTGAAGGGCAGTGGCGAGCGTATGGAGTGGGTGGTGCCTGCAGTGGTGTCTCCTCTCATGCACCGACTGCTGCCCCTCGCGCTGCCCCTCCCCCTCCCGTCCTCTCCCCTCCCCTCTTCATCCTCCCCCGCTCGCATGGAAGCGGCAGCAGCCATGGCGGCGGCACTTGTCGACATGTTTGGAGCACCAGCCATCCCGTGCCAGCTGGCGGCGCATGACTCGACGGACAGTGCAGCTACCGTGGCTCGCAGTGGCACGACTCCCCTGCAGCTGCTGGACTTGCTGCTGGCAGACACGGAGGTTGGGGCAGGAGAGGGAGCAAGTGGCAGGGCGGATGGCAGGGCTGTGTCTGTTCTGCAAGTGAAGCTCCTCTCGCACCTCGCCCTGCTCCCTCCGCCACACAGCACCATCACCACCACCATCACCACTAGCAGCAGCAGTGCAAGCAGCATAGGTGGAAGCGAATCAGGGGCAGCAGAAGGCGAGAACTGCCTGTCGCTCATCGTGCAGCGGCTGTGCACTGCTGCACTCCACCCAGCCAAGCAGAGCGAGGCAGAGGCAGGTGGGGGTCATGGTGGAGGCTCCTCCTCCCTCAACATGCCCGCTTGCCTCCTCGCTGCTCTCCTCTCCTCGCTCTCCGCCCCCTCCCCTCCCCTCACCGCCGCGGCCAGCACCGCTCTTGACCGCTTGGCCATGCACGTGGTTGCATCCATGCCGCTGCTGCTCCTCCCCTCCTCCCAATGGCTCCTCCGAACGCTCCTCTCTCCGCCTCCTGCTGCTCCCACGCCCCTCTCTGTCCCCTCCTCGCGTTCCTGGCTGTCGCCCTCCTGCCTTGCCTCGGTCTATGCCTCTCTGCATTCGCACCTGCTTTCTTCCCTCCTCGTGCTCTCCTCCTCTCCGTCCCTCCACACTCTCGGTCTCATGCTACAGCCACTGCTGCTGCTGGTGAGGCGAGAGGGAGGTGTGGGGGGAGAAGGGGTGGAAGTAGGAGCATTGGAAAAGCCAGACTCAGAAGGAGGAGGTGAGGGGGATGCCACGTCAGCACAGGCCGAGCTGGCAGCATGCCTGGACGTCCTGGAGCCCCTGTGGCTCGCCTCCCATGTGTCTGCCAGCAGCGCAGGCTCTGCTGAGCTGTCGTGTGGTGATTTGCTGGCGGTGGTTGCTGCTTGCTCGTCTTACCTTGTAAGCTGGTGCCTGGGGGAAGGGGAGGCAGACAAGGGAGAACAGGCAGGGAGTGAGGAGGAGAGTGACGATGAGGAGGAGGAAACGAAGGAGGATGGGGACGAGGAGGGGGAGGGAGAGGAGGGGTTGGAGTTGGAAGAAGAAGAGGAGGGGGGAGGTGGAGGGGCATCAGGGGAAGGGTACATGGAAAAGGTTCTGGGAGGGGGTGGAGCAGCAGTGGCGGTAGGAGCAGCAGGAGCAGCATGGGGTGCAGCAGGGGTTGAAACGGGTGTGTGGGCAGGTGGGACAGGCGCTGTAGAAGGGAGTGAGACTGCACGGCTCGCATCCGCGGGTGCTCACATGGCAGGGCCTGTGGTGGTAACTGTGTTACCAGCTCTGCTTTCTGCAGCTAACCAATGGGTCTCGCTCCTCTCACACCCTCCATCTAGCAGTCACTCCACCACCACTGACTGCACTACCACCACTCACACCACCCATGCGCCATCAGCCACCCTCACTAACCCTATGCCAGTAGCTACCCTCACTGCACGCCTGCTCACTCGCTCTCTTGCCACTGCTGCTGCTTCTCCTCTCTCCCACTGCCGCCCACACCTCTGTGCGCGCTGGGCGGCGGATCTTGTCCGTTTCTTCCAGCTGCAAGGCGGGAAGGAGGCGGCGGAGAGGCGTGTGATTGGGTGGATTCTGGCCGATCTCGAGTTGATGGGTGGAGGGGAGCAAAAATGGCCTCGATTTGTGGGTCACTTTCCTGACTCTTCTGTCACGGCTGGTTCTCGTGACAGTGGTACGACAGGGTACAGTCACATTGACAGCATCATCAACGCACTGCCGCCTCCTCCTCATCTCTCCTCCGCAATTTCGCAACCCCCCTCACACCTCCTCTCCTCCCGCCTCCTCCACTTCCTCTCTCACCTCACTCACCTCCTTGGCCCATCTGCCGTTTTCTTCTGCCCAGCGGGCGGCGGGCGGGCGGCACTGGCAGTTGAACTGATGTGCGCCTGGCAAGAGGAACACTCTCTGCGCCACCACCATCACTCCACCGTCACGCCACATGGCGGCCTCTCATTGGGCGGGCTTGACGGCGATGTCCTTGGGATTGGGCCAGCAGTGGTGGCGGAGCTGATGGTGGGGGCAGCACGGCAGGTGGGGGAGAAGGAGGCGGAGGTACAACAAAGTGTGGAGGGAGGGGCAGAGGTGGGAGCAGGAGTGAGAGGAGCAGTAGAGGGCAGAGCGGAGGGAAGGCTTGTGAGCGAGGTGGTGAGTGTGTTGGTGCAACTGGCGTCCCAGGAAATCGACCCTGCTCGTGCCAGTGCTGCCACCGCCACTGCCACACATGCATCATTGGCTCTCAAGGCACTCTGCGGGCTTCTCAGAAGGTTCCTTGCAGCAGGGGCGTGGGGCCCATGGCAGGCATGGCAGGTGGTGCAGCAGCAGGTGGCAGCACTGAAGGATGAGAGAGAGGGCCGTGGCAACTCTTCCCATGGAAATGCCGGGAGTGGGGGAGGGCGTGGGAGAGTGCGAGTGGTGGCAGAGGTGGTGGGGATACTGATGCCTGTGGTGCGGTGGGGCGGGCAGGCAGGGGGGCGAGCCGAGGCAGCAGGGGGAGGTGCAGCAGCGGGTGGGGAAGGAGGATGGAGAGGGGCGTTGGAGCAGCAGGTGGATGAGGAGGTGGTGTGGTGGGTGCAGCGAGCCAATGAGGCGCTGCCACTTGTCGCATGTGTGGAGCAGCAGAGTGCAGAGGCAAGAGGTGAGTGGTGGCCTGACGGTTAGTGCATCTCATGGTGCCTCACAACTGCCTCGCTATTGCCACATTGCCATGCACCACACCACACTGTGCCACATGCGCGCGTCCCTGACCACATGGGCATCAGCATTCACAATCCGTTCTGCTCCTCCCCTACTGCTATCCAAAGTCCAGCTATCTCCTTCTCCTTTTCCACCCCCTGCCCCTATCCATCCCCCTTCCCCCCAATCTGTGCAGACTCGCTCGCTCTCCACGCCCTCGCCTTGGCGCTCTTCCCCATGCCACCATCATCTGGTCCCTCTTCCACCCCTCTCCAAGCCCACTCCTCCGCCACCACCAGCAGCCCCTCCCAGCGCGCCGCCCTGCTCGCCCTGCTGCGCCTGCAGACCTCCCGCCACGCCACTGCTGCCGTCGCTGCCGCTGCCGCCGCCTCCCGCCTCGCCGCTGCCGCGTCTGCTGGGGATGCAGGCAGCGTGGGGCCCGGGGAGACGAGCAGTGCTCTGAGCAGTGCTCTGAGCAGTGCTCTGAGCAGCGTGGGTAAGATGAGGCATGCTGGGGGTGTGAGTGCGGACGTGGGAGGGGGGGACGAGTTGGATGATCTAGACGAGCTTGATGAATTGGATGAGCTGGATGCGGATGGCGGCGGTGATGCAGGTGGCAGTGATGACGTGCTATTTGACGAGCTTGATGAGCTGAACGAGGAGGAGGAGCAGCAGAGCGGTGGGAGGGATGGAAGGCCGGTGCAGGTGCAGAGCAGTGCCAGTGGTGCAACCAGTAACAGGGAGGCATTGCAGCAGCAGCAGGTGGGGGTCGAGGAAGCATGGGAGAGCACACAGGAAAGCAGGGAGGAGTGGGTGGCGCACGTGAATTGCTGCCTCCTCGCCCTCGCCAGCACAGCAGTGGCGTACAGCTGGCAGGAGATGGCGGAAGCTGACGTGGCGTTTGTGGGCGGCAGGCTGCGGCGGGCGCTGGCAGCAGCAGCCATGGCGTTTGAGGAGCTGGTGGAGGGCATGGGGGAGGGGGTGGGGGAGGAAGAGGATGGGAATAGGAGAAAATCAGGAAAGAGGCAAGCAGGGGAGGGGCAGGCAGGGGATGAGCAGGGGAGGGTGAGTGGCATGGCACGGCGGCTGGAGGCCATGCCGTTGGACGTGGCAGGTGCTGCCCTCTCACTGCTCTCCATGCTGCTCGCCCTCCACTCCCACGCCTCTGCTGCCTCCGCTGCCACCAGCAGCATCTTCTCACTCTGGTCGTCAGCCGCTGCATCGGCGTCCCCCTCCTCGCTCTGGTCATCAGAGGCATGTGCAGGGGTGGTACGGCAGGGGTCAGAGCACGCCTTGCGCATCTTCATTGCTACAGGCCTAGCAGACGCGGCTGTCCCTCACAGCACCGTCGCCAGCAGTGCAGCCAGCAGCGTTCAGAGCAGCCAGCCCATGACAACCTGGCGCCTGCAGCATCCACTCTTCTTCCGCCAGCTGTCGCACGCAGTGCTTGCCGCTCCCCCTCGGGCGGTGGAAGCAGCGGTGCGGGCAGCGGAGATCTGGGGGGCGGGGCGAGGGCCAATTGCAGGGCTGTATGCGCTCATGTGCGGCCCGTCGCCAGGTGGCAGCGTGCGATTGGCTGCATTCTGGTGTCTTTCTAGGGAGCAGGTATTGCCTGCTGCTGTGGGGGCAGCGGTGGTGAGGGGCGGAGGAGACGGGGAGACACATGGAGAGCCAGTTGGTGATGGCGTCAGACCTGAGCTGGCTCACATTCTGCAGCCAGCCAATCGGAAGGAGTTGCTGACGTCAGCTCTGACGTCATCGCAGCGGGTGCGGTACTACCTGGCAGCTTGTCTTGTGCTGCACCGCATCCAATCCCTCCCCACCTCACCCCCATCCCCACCTCCCTCCACCGCAACCGCCTCTGCCGCATCGCCATCCTCCCCTCGTGACCGCCTCATCTCTTTCATCCTAGCCACTCCCACTCTCACTCTCCTCCTCGACCTCGTCTCTCAAAACCTCCTCCTCGCCCCCTCTCCCTCACACTCCTCCGCCTCTGCACGTCGCCTCATCCATCTCAACCCCTCAGGACCCCTCCCCCCTGCGGTAGCCCAAGCTGGGGACTTTGCCACACGTGCAGTTGCCCAGGCCTCGCCTCTGGACGTCGCACTGGAAGTTTTAACCCTGTCCGGGGCAGGCAAATTATCGGTGCCACGCATGCGCAGCCTGGCAGCAGCGGTGTTTGGGGCAGCGCTGCGAGTGGTGCCAGGGGGGGTGAGGCGGTGGTATGCGGATGTGAGGGAGATGGGAGTGCGGCGGGGCATGGACATCTTCACTGCCCGATACTGCAGCGCTCACATGATCTCCCTCGAACTCGCCCAGGTATGCATTCTCTCCCTCTCTCTCACCTCTCCTCTCTCATCTTCTCAAACCATGTTCATGAAATACCACGCTCCCAGCGACACTCCTTCCTTCGTACCTCTCCTGAATCTTCCCAGCCACGTCCCATTCTGCTGTCGCTTCCCTTCCTCCGTCAAACCCCCCCCCCCCCTCCCCAACCAGGCGCAGAAGGCGGGCGGCAGCAAGGAGGACCTGACGGTGCGCACACGGCGGTCAGCACGCGAGGTGTGGGCGGTGTACTGCAAGGACGAGGCCAAGCTGGAGCTTGTCATCAAGCTGCCCGAAAGCTACCCGCTGCGAGGGGCAGCTGTCGAAAGTTCCAAAGGGGCAGGCGTGAAAGAGGCCGAGATGCGCAAGTGGCTGTTGGCTGCTAACTCGTTCCTGCTGCTGGGAGGGGGGTCGGTGGCAGATGCGGTGGTGCAGTGGTGCGAGTGTGCAGAGAAGAAGTTTGAAGGGGTTGAGGATTGCCCCATCTGCTACAGTGTCATCCACTCGTCCAATGGCAGCCTGCCACGTCTGCAGTGCCGCACGTGCAAGCACAAGTTCCACCCCGAGTGTCTGTACCAGTGGTTCCAATCCTCCCACAAGTCCACCTGCCCGCTCTGCCAGACATCCTTCTAGCTTCAGCTGCTCGCCTGGCGTCATTGTGTTTGAGATTTCGGCCGGGAGTCAGCAGCAGGGGTCAGCAGCTTTGGGATGAGCCTTGCCTGCTTTTCTTTCTGGCTTCTTAGCCTCTAGACGCATACCCAGTCTCCCATCGAGCTTCTTGGTTAGATGGAGGTTCTCTTAAAATAAAAACGTTGTGCCGTGTTATATAGGCAAGAGGAGGTACTGCAACGAAGGCAGCAGGCAATGCTACATATTTACAGACACTTCCAGCATAGGCATGAGAATTGCCCCACTGGGCTCAATGATGACAGCGTAACACAACTTCGGACTACAAAAACATCAGGTGGCCAGCTCGCTTCAAGAAGGCGAGAAGAGAATCTGGAATTGCTTCACCTTCTGAACGTAGTTGACCATCGCGACCTCGATGCTAAGGCCTGCGGGGGGGCGAACGAAATAGTCAGGACTGACTGGCATGGATGGAATGGCACATTCATGGACGTCAATCCATGCATGAATCCACTGAAGTTTCGCTCTTCAGGGGTCATGGACTCGATGCAATGCAATGCAAGCTGACCTGCGAAGTCGCGCCAAGCCTGAAGTTTCTCGCGGTCGTCAGTGTCCACGTCCTCTTCTGAACCTGCACAGCATTCCGTGTTAACGTCAGCTCTGTTTCTAACAGCACGATATCTGAATAGAAGACGACGGAATGAGCAGACAAAACTTCAAGTTGTGACTATTGTGAGTAAACACTGCCTACGAAGTTTAGAGACGTCTAAGCGACTGACAACCTAGAAGCGAGACCTTGGTCGCAAAATGCAAAAACGAACGAAAGCCGTACACGAAGTGATGCTTCCTGCAGTCGCCTGCTTGTACAGCCCATAGAGAACCAGCTGGTACGACGGTGCTAGTGCTGGACTCAGCTGCTTCGCCGCCTCAACAGACGCAAGGAAATCGGCCTGAATGGACGAACACACGTCAGTGAGAAGCCGCGTCACGCAGCAGGGACAAAAGGAGAACGAACGGAATCACGCTGCGATACATCATACGCTACCATGCGCTTTATGTACCTCAAGGCTCAGGTCGCATGCTGCCTCCGTGAATGGCTCGGCCCGACAGGCCAACGCATGCGGAACGGCAGGCGACTCCCACCGTTCGCGGACATATGCTGCCATAAGTCCAACCCTAGATAACGATGCTCCACAGCGTAGCCCTCAATCCTTACAGCATGAGTGAAATCGGCTGTCAAAACTCGCAAGCATTCCTGGAAACAACGTAACTACAACGGACATGCTAGAAGCAACGCATGCAATTTTGGCTGAAAGATAATTTTTGGGTGAGCTGGGCTTGCATGCGCGAAAACCTGTGTCGAATGGCGCGAAACCTCCTCTTATCAGGCTGGCTCACCTCGAAAGTGACGGAATGATGGCACAATCCTGAAACTTCTGCAGTGTACTTCGCTCGTGCTATTTGGCGAAAAAAATCAATAAATGCAACTAGCAAATAGTAAACCACATAACTGCTCCAACATGGGATACCAGCGCTGTGTCCCTTTCCCCTAGCTTCCATGCTCAGAAAGAGGAAACTCTCTTAGTCCCACTTCTCGAGGGAGACTACAGGGGCCTCACACATACGAGCACAGACATGCGCCAGCATATATGCGGCATTATTCAATGAGTGAAAACTTCACACGCCTCCCTGACATCCTCGGGTCTTGCAGCAATCCAGGAAACATGGGTGGTTTCGCACCATAGTCCAGAACAGAAGAGTAACTCACAACGCTACCAAGACTGCTGGTGGTGGTGCTGTAAGCAGCTGTACTGGTACTGCGAGGGCTTCTAGATGGGGCGGAAGGAGCACTAGTTTGGGGAGGAGCCACTGCCGCGCTGGAGCTCTCAAGTACCCACATTTGGCCCACACGCTCTTTCGGCGAGGTGACTTTCTTTGGAGACGATGGGCCATATTCACCTACGCTCGCAGAGTGCGGAAGCCCAGTCGGTGCGTGCTCCTGCGCCTTGGAACCACATGCACTGAGGTCGCTCTCCGACCGACAGGAGGGAATCCTGCGTGAAGCAGATGCGCTGACCTTGATGTTGCCGCTGCTCCTTCTCCCCCCCTGCTTGCTTGGCTCCTGGTCCGTTGCTTCCTCGTTGTTGGACCTCGTCTCGGCGCTGCTTCCTGTGCTGTTGAGGCAGTTGCACGTGCTGCTCATGCTCACGCTCCTTGAAAGCACACCGTCGGGGGTCACATCGTGCTGGTGCTGCCGCATGCCCATCATCCATGCTTGATGCTGCACCTTCATCCTCTCGCTCTGCACCTCTTGTGCCGCCTGCTTCGCCGCATCCTTGACGATCCTCTCCTTATCTTTCTGCAGCGCTTCCCTCTCCCGCTTCAACTCCTCTCGCTCCTTCCTCACCTCCTCCCTCTCCTTCCCCACAGCCTCCCTTTCCTGTGCCAACACTGCTCGCGACCACTCCAGCGACACTCGGGTCCTTTGCGCTGACGCACGTTCCTCCTTTTGCTTTGCCGCTGCCACGTCATCAGCCTGGGACCACGCTTTCAGCACCGCTTCCAGCTCCTTCGCCAAGTCGTCTCGTTCCGACGCCAACACGCGGGCGGCTGCTGTGGCTTCATTCGCTGTGCGCTCCGCTGAGCGCAAAGATTCTGCACAGAGAAAAGAAAAACAGAAACGACACGAGTAACGAAGAGTAAGAAACCACCCAAAGAGGATTGCACAACAATCGACTTTACTGATTCTAGACGCTGAGTTTGAGTCGTCCAAAAGCGCGTGTCGAGCCCCGTCATGATGTTCCGGACTCACCAGAGAGCAACTTGTTGATTCGCACGCATCGTTCCAGCTGCGTCCTCAGATCGTCAATCTCGCGACGCAGCCGTCTCATCGACACCGACCCGGCGTCCGAATCCTCCTCGTCATCCGTCGCTTCGTTTCGGGCCGTTGTCGCCGTGTCCTCGTCCTTCAAACGGGTTTTGCGGGAGAGGGTGCGCTCCGACGGATCCGACGCCGCGACGCGCGACAGGGATCGGCCTCGGGACGATGCGTTCCCCTGGATCGCTTTAGGAGAGGAAGCAGAGGAAGCAGAGGAAGCGGAGGAAGCGGAGGAAGCGGAGGACGTAGAGGAAGCGGGAGAGGTTGGGATTGTCGCGTTCGTACTTGCCGAGTCGCGTGCCACACGATCGCTAATGCTGCGGATCATCGCCTTTGCGCCACCCTCCTTACGGCTCTGCGCTCCCTCGCGACCCGCATCTGCCGCTTTAAGAGGGAACTCCCTCGACCAGTTATCACGGCTCTTGGATTCACGGTTGTGTATGTCGCTCTTTGCGCCGTGCGTTCCGCTGGTTCCTTGAGACGCACCCTTTTCCGGCGTGCGGACTCTCGGCGTCGCCGCGTCCACCGCCCCGCCTCTGTCACCCACCAGGAGCCGCATCGCGAGGCGCCGAGGGAGGTCGCGAGGCGACGCGGATCCGTTACTTGAAGCAGCGTCGCGCGGAATCATTTGAAGGGAACGGCGACTGGATTTCATGGCTGAAGGAGTGCTTGCGGGTGGCGACATGGGGGACAGCGTGCTCCGCGGGGAGTGGAGAGGTGGAACAGAAACGCTGGGGAGGGTTTTGATAAAGCGGGAGAGCGAGTCGGAGAGGAACGAGTCAGTGGACGACGATTTGCGATGGGACCTGATCGGAGACAACCGATCTATGCTGGCCATGTCAGTTACCCCTGTAAGGAAATGTATTTGAATACCACTACACCCAACGGTGGAATGGATGGGATTGATCATCAGGGAAGCGGCCAAAGCAACGAGTAGGCAGAGCAGCACAACGAGGTGGAAGAGGATGAGACGAATGGGCGCTGTAGAATGCTGAGTTCAAATCTCAAAACCTTGTCCAAATGGGCACCCTTGACGTGGCTCGGTGGTTCGCTCAACAAGGAGTGAGTAGTGGGATGGGGAGGGATGGGAGAGGGTTGCATAACATCACATAGGTATGAAGAATGCAAGAAGAATGCAGCTGCGACAAGAAGATTGCAATGCAAGCAACTGCCACTGCGAATCTGCGATGCTTGCCATCCCTGATGGCGGCTCGAAAGTCGCGCCTCCATCGCACTGCTTCCAAGTTCCACTTCGTCGCTGCGCTTCGATCACTTGCGCTTCCCTGGGCTTTCCGCCTTCCTTCTCCCTCTCCTCCCCATCGATCCGCCTCCTCCCCCGCTCGCCACCCCAAGATCACCCGTAAGTCAATCTATACGGGCAGTCACAAAAGGTTTGAGATTATCATATTGACTGTTCAAATAGTCGGGGTACACAACCCAGTTGTCAGGTCGTCTCTCCAGCAAGTGTCAAGAGGGGCTAGTGTCATGACACCAACTCGAAAACACATGGAGGACTATCCCTCCTGGTGTCAGCTAAACCAACCAATGAGATCGCGGGAAATCGTCCAATGTGCCCAACATTGACACCAGGCTGGAGCCGCGCTCACACGCGGCTCCACTTGGTGTCAACCGTAAACAACGCTTGACACCAAGCCTTTCTTGACACTTGCTGGAGAGACGACCTCAGTTGTTACTGCCAGAATTTCTCACATGCTGACGAACTGTCAAAAGTCCCAAAGTTCTTGTGACTGCCCGTTTGATTGAAATATGAACTGGTCAGGGAGCGCCACCTCGAAAGTGACGGAGTGCCGTGAAGCACTGGAAGCTGTACAAGTGTTAAGGAAATTCCCTTTTCCTTACTTCGCGTCCCTGCTCAACGCGTACATCACTGTAGCACCTCAGTCAGCACCGTTACCACTCGCGACCATCGCATCATTCATCATCCCGCCCTTTTTGCACATCGCATCCCGACCTCACGGCTCGGCTGGTAACCCGCGCTCCGGGCCTACGCTTCGACACTTTCCCAACCTCAGTCCCAGGCTCGTCGCGCGACCATTACCGTTACCACTATAGTTTCGCTATATATTCTTCGCTCATGCCTTCGCTCATTTGTATTCCTTGCTTCGATAGTGCAATTCTCGTTCGTTCACTCAATTGCACTCGTAACACTTGGTATTCAGAGCCTACGATCTCATCTCGGACCGCACCCACACCTTCGCTTCCCACTATCTCAAATTTTGGGGGGGGTAGACGTCTCTCAGCGACACAGCACCGCCGCTCGTAGTGCTCTCTCGAAAGCACGCACGGCCACGACCGAGGCTCTCGCTGAGCTTGCCCGACACCCCCGCCATGGCCGATTTCAATCTCGCCACGTTGACGCAGGAGCAACTCGATCGTCTCGTGCGTCAATTGGAGGATTCGGCGCTCGAAATCGCGACTCTCACGGCGGAACGTGACTCCACCCGTCAACAGTCAACGGTGAACGTACCGACGACATCACACGCACCAACCAATGCATCTGCACATTCGGAGGAGCCCATCGTCATCTCATCCGGCACACCAACGCAACACAACAGCACGGGACAGCGCTCAGGCGCAGCCAGTGACGGCGCAGCCCAACCGATGCCCGGCATGGGAGGGAACAGGAGCGCATTAAGCCCACGGGAGCCCCGAGAAGCCCGTCGGCACATGGAGTTTGCGGCGACAAGTGGCGAGAACGCCGTGATGGCCCCAATGCCACTCAAGCCGCAACGCCCGCCCTGCTTCGACCCAAGCCAACGCGGCGGCCCGACAGTTCAATCGTGGGTCTTCACGATGAATGTGTTTTTCGACGCCAACTACGTCAAGTCGGACGCCGCCAAGATCCGGTATGCGGTTTCACTACTCAGGGGCCCCGCCATGGACTGGTGGCGAGTCATTGTGACGTCGCCGCGCGCCTACGAGCCACCGTCGCACGAGGAAGGGCCCTCGGGTCCAGCTGTTACCTGGAGTTCGTTCTACGAAACCGCCCAATACAGCACGTGGGATGCGTGGTGCGCAGGGCTTCGGGCGCGCTTTGAGCCGATCGCGGCCTCGATTTCGGCGCGTCAGAAACTGCGCACTTGGCGCCAGCTCGGGTCAGTTCAAGACTACACCAGCGGGTTTCTCGCACTTTGCGAACAGGTCGGCTACATGCACGAGGCGGAGCGGGTGGACCGTTACGTCGGAGGGCTGAAGCCGGACATCTCGCACGAGATAATGCTACGCGGGCTCTCGAATTTCAACGAGATCCTCGCGCTCGCCGAGAAAATCGATATCCTACGACGACCGAGACCGGGGTCCTATTACAGACATCGTCCTCGGGGACCGACCGAGCACGCCACTGTACATGCCGTCGCAGCGGATGCAGCTGCCGCGCCGTTTAGAGGGCGCTGCTTTGCTTGCAACCGGCCGGGCCATCGCAAGAGCGAATGTCCAGAGGAGCTGAGGCGTAAAGGAGCAGAGCAGGGGAGGGAGTCTCGGAGGCAGGGAAACGCCAGCAGTCAGTAGAAGTTGGGCCAACTACTGACGAGACTGCCTGCTCGCCCAACCACACCGACCCTCACCGAGTCACAGTACCGATTCACGCCATCGATCGGGCTCGGATGAATAAGGAGGGTATGTCAGAACATTATAGCTTACTTATTTGTGTAGGCTATAGTGGGGTATACCATAGGGGGTACAACCCAATTAGGGTTTCATATTTGTACTCACTTCATTCATAGTTCATCCATTCTCGTTCGCTTCTTGTCATGGAATCAGAGCAGGTTCCCCTGTGGGAACTGTGCTTAGGGCCCACCACTTAGAAATTTTTTTTTTCTGCCCTAGCGCCTTGCGCCCTAGCGCCTACCCTAGCGCCCGCCCTAGCGCCCGCCCTAGCGGCCGCCTTAGCGCCCGCCCTAGCGCCTGCCCTAGCGCCCTAGCGCCCGGCGCCCGCCCTAGCGCCCGTTCGCCGCCCGCGGCCTGTCCGTGCGCTGCCGCCCGTGCGCCGCCGCCCGTGAGCGCCGCCCGTGAGCGCCGCCCGTGAGCACCGCCCGTGAGCGCCGCCCGTCAGCGCAGCCGCCCGTCAGCGCAGCCGCCCGTCAACCGCCGCTGGTGCGCCGCCGCCCGTGACGCCGCCGCCCGTGAGCCGCCGCTCGTGAGCCGCCGCCCGTGAGCCGCTCGCCCGTGAGCCGCCCGCCCGTGAGCCGCCCGCCCGCGAGCCGCCCACGACGCCGATGCCGCCGACGCCGCCGACGCCGCCCGTGCACCGCCGACGTCACCCGTGAGCCGCCGACGCCGCCGACGCCGCCCGTGAGCCGCTGACGCCGCCGTCGCCGCCGACGCCGCCCGTGAGCAGCCGACGCCGCCCTCGAGCCGCCCGTGCAGCCGCCCCAGCCGCCCGTGAGCCACCCGCGAGCCGCCCCAGCCGCCCGTGCTGTCACCCGCAAGACGCCCGCGCCGCCCGAGCCGCCCGCGCCGCCCGAGCCGCCCGAGCCGCCCGAGCCGCCCGAGTCGCCCGAGCCGCCCGAGCCGCCCGAGCAGCCTGAGGTGTCGGCCTCCTGTTCCTGTGGGGGCTGCTGCTGCTCCTGGGCCGCCGTAGCTGCTGTGCTGCTGTGTGGCTGTACTCCTTAGCTACCCGACTCTTCCCGCCCGGTGAGACTGTCAGCTGCTATAATGGCCACCCCCAGTGTCCTGTCGTTTGACGCTGAGGGTCGCGCCGTTGACTTTGCAGTCTGGGTCGAGGACCTGCAGCTGTACTTACTGTGCGATGCGATCGATGAGGTTTCTCTCTTTGACTTTGTCTCTGGCGCTGTCCCTGCCCCTCCTGCTGATGCTGACCCCTCTGTTCGCTCCAAGTGGGCCACGCGCGATGCTGCTGCACGTCTTGCTGTGCGTCGCCACCTCCCTTCCTCCGAGCGTGCACACTTTAGTCAGTGCAAGACCGCTCAGGCCTTGTACGACGCTGTAGTTGCGCGCTACTCCTCCCCTTCCTCCGCTACGCTGAGCCGCCTCATGCTACCGTTCCTCTTCCCTGACCTCGTTGCCTTTCCCACAGTCGCTGACCTCTTTACCCACCTCCCCGCTAGTGACACTCGCTACCGCGCTGCGCTTCCTGCTGAGTTCCGCGCCGCAAACCCTCCTCCCATGTACATCACTCTCTACTTTCTAGTCACCCGTCTCCCTGAGTCCCTTCGTGCCGTTAGGGACCAGTTTCTCTCTGTCTGTCCCACCACCCTCACTGTCGACCTCCTTGAGAAGTCCCTGCTAGCGGCTGAGAAGAGTATCGTCGCTGTAGGGGCCTCTCGTGGTGACCCTCGCACCCTCATCTTTGAGGGGTGTTCTCCTTCCCCCCTACTTCCCTCTGTCGCCTCTGCTGCTGCGGCCGACCTCGTTGGTTTGGAGTCGGTCGGTGCGGCGTCTGCCCCCAGCGGTAGGCGCCGCCCTGGCAGGGGCAAGGGGGGCAAGGGAGCGGGTGGAGCTAGCGGGGGCGGTGGCGGAGGCGGTGGAGGCGGCGGGGGGAGTGGGGGTGGCAATGGAGGTGGTGGCGGGAGTGGAGGTACTAGTGGCGGCGGTGGAGGCGGAGGTGGTGGTGGTGGTGGCGGTGGGACCGGCGGGGGCGAGGGTGGCGGTGGCGGCAGTGGCGGCGGAGGCGGAGGTGGCGGTGGTGGAGGTGGTCGGAGTAGCTCGTCCCAGCGGAGCACCACTGGAGGTAGTCAGCGCCAGCAGCAGCAGCAGCGCTCTCGCGACATCCCCACCCCTCAGCAGCTCCGTGAGTGGTACTCCCAGCGTCAGCGTGGTGGGGCGTTCGGTCCCTGCACCTACGTCCTTCGCACCGGCGACTGTGCGGGTGAGCAGTGTGGGGGCACCCACACCGCCCGCCGCTGCTTTGCCCGCTTGACCGACGCTTGGCGCCAGCAGTTTCCGGAGGCCTCTGAGATCCCCCGCTGGGGAGAGCTTTCTAGGGCTGGTGTAGCTATCTTTGATCTTGACTTTGATGCTATTCTTGCTGCCATGTATGCTGTGTCTGCTAGTGATGAGGGTGACTGTTACCGGTGTTTCCCGCTCGATCCGGGCATTGAGTCTGCTGCTCTAGGTACTGGTGCGGCTACTGCCCCAGGTGCTTGCGACGCTGCTGCTCTTGGTGCTAGTGTGTCTGCGTCCTCAGGTACTGGTGAGTCTGCGCTCTCAGGTACTACGTCGGCTTCGGCCTCCCTCACCTTCACCCTTGACTCTGGGGCGTCTCGCTCCTTCTTTCGGGACCGCACCATTCTCACGCCGCTTAGTCGGCCAGTTGCGGTGTCCCAGGCTGACCCCTCTGGGGGTCCTGTCCTGTCTCGTTTCTCCACAGTCCTCCCGTGTCCGGCGGCTCCCTCTGGCACCCTGACTGGTCTCTACCTCCCCTCGTTCTCTACGAACCTGGTGAGTGGTGCTGACCTACAGGATGGGGGTGTCCACCAGTTCACTCCTGCTCGTCAGCGGGTGACACACTGCACAGAGGCTAGCACAGGTCGCCACCTAGCTACGTTTACACGTCAGCCAGGGTCGAGCCTGAACACACTGACCACTGCTTCTCCTCCCGGTGCTGAGTCTGGTAGAGTCCCTTCGTCTGGTCAGGTGTTTGCTGCAGCGTCCAGGTCTGGTCCTGAGTCTGCCCCCTGTTCGTGTCGCCGTCTGTCTCACGAGACTCTCCTCTGGCTGCACCGCCTTGGCCACCCCTCTCTGCTTCGGCTCAGAGGCATGGCCTCCCGTCTTCTTGTGTCTGGTCTCCCCCGGTCCCTCCCTCCCCTTCCTCAGGGCCCTGGCCCTGCCTGTGTCTCCTGCGTCGAGGGGCGCCAGCGTGCTGCCCCTCACTCCTCCCAGTTTCCTCCGACAGAGGCTCCGTTGCAGACGCTTCACATGGACGTGTGGGGCCCTGCCCGCGTCCATGGACTCGGTCACGAGTGCTACTTCCTGTTGGTGGTTGACGACTACTCGCGTTACACCACAGTCTTCCCCTTGCGCAGCAAGGGTGATGTCACTGAGGTGCTGATCGACTGGATCCGCGCAGCTTGTCTCCAGCTCAGGCAGAGCTTTGGCTCGGACTTTCCTGTGTTGCGTCTGCACTCGGACAGAGGCGGAGAGTTCTCCTCTGGCCTTCTGCGTGCCTTCTGTCGTGCGCGAGGCATCCGCCAGACCTTCACGCTTCCAGACTCACCGCAGCAAAATGGGATTGCAGAGCGCCGCATTGGCATGGTCATGGACGTCGCTCGTACGTCTATGATGCATGCGGCTGCCCCCCATTTTCTGTGGCCGTTTGCGGTCAGGTACGCGGCGCATCAGATCAACCTCCACCCCAGGGTCTCCAGGCCGGAGACCTCCCCAGCCCTTCTGTGGACGGGGAAGGTTGGCGATGCGTCGGCGTTCCGGGTCTGGGGATCTCGGGCGTTTGTCCGCGACTTGTCTGCGGACAAGCAGTCTCCTCGCGCTGCTCCCTGCGTCTTCCTGGGGTTCCCCCCCGACGCCCCTGGGTGGCAGTTCTACCACCCCACCTCTCGACGTGTTCTATCCTCCCAGGACGTCACGTTCGACGAGTCGGTGCCCTACTACCGCCTCTTCCCCTACCGCACTCCGTCCCTCCCCCCGCCCTCGCTCTTCTTGGTACCAGGTCCCCCCCCGGTAGACCCCCTTCCCCCTCAGGGTCCTGCCCCTTCAGGTGTGTCCCAGGTAGACGCGGTCGAGCCTATCGAGGTCACTGGTGACTCTGGTGCTGCTGCGGGAGCTGAGCCTGGGGGTGCTGAGACTGGAGGTGCTACGCCTGCGGGTACTGAGCCTGGGGGTGCGGAGTCTGGAGGTGCTGAGCCTGGGGGTGCTGAGCCTTGGGGTGCTGAGCCTGGGGGTGCTGAGCCTGGGGGTGTTGAGCCTGGGGGTGCTGAGCCTGGAGGTGCTGAGCCAGGGGGTGCTGTGCCTGGGGGTACTGAGCCTGGGGGTACTGAGCCTGGGGGTGCTGAGCCTGGCGGTGCTGAGACTGGGGGTGCTCCGCCTGGAGGTGCTTCGTCTCGCCGAGAGCCACTCTCCCCTCAGGAGCTACGTGAGTGGTTTGCCAGGCGCTGGAGGCGTGCTGCTGGTGCTGGAGGTTCTTCGGCTGCAGAGGGTACTGCTGCCGAGCGTCCCGGCGGTGCTCGTACTGTGGGTGCTGGAGCTGCTGGGTCTAAGGGTTCTCCTGGAGCTGGTGCTGCTGAGGGTGTTGACGCTGAGACTGCCGCTGGAAGTCTGACTGGTGGTGCTCCTAGTGGTGCTGCTAGAGGTTCTGGAGCTAGTGGAGGTGCTACTGGAGCGGGTACTCCTGCTGGGGGTACTGGTGCTGTCCCTGCTGTTTCTGGCGTCGCCGCGCGGCCCCGGCCGTACTTTGTTCCGCTCCTGCAGCAGGTTCTTGGTCTTACACCTTCTCCTAGTCCTCCTCCTCCTCCCTTAGAGGGTCCACAGCCTGTCTCGTCACAGTCACAGCTACAGCCTGCCTCACCTTTGCCTGCTCCTTCTCCCTACGCTGGTCCGACTGGAGGTCTTACTGAGCGTCGTGAGCCTGCGTCTCGTCCTGCGTTGCCTGTTCGTACTGCGTGCACTAGTGGTCGTGGTTCGCGTCAGCGTCCTCCTCCTGTCCCTAGCACGCACCGGATGTCTCTGCGTCCGTGTACTGCTCCTCTACGTGCCTCTTTGCCTTCTCCTCCTGCTTCCTCTCTTCCTGCTCTTGCCGACCCGGAGTCGGACTCTCTTCGTGCTGCTAGTCCTACTGTCACCCGCCTTCTTGCTACTGCTGTCACTGACCCTTCTTTCGAGTCTTCTGCTGCGTGTGCCCTTGTCACTGAGCTCGTCGACTTTGCTGCGCGCTGTCGTCTAGACTACGCTGCTAGTCTTGTTGCTGAGTCTGAGTCTGCCTGTCCTCCGTCCGTCGGGGGTGAGTCTGCCCTTGGCATGGACGTCCTTGAGGACAGGCAGGAGGAGTTCCAGTGTCTGGCCGCCGCTTCACCTCATCTTGCGTCTGTACTGCTAGCCCCTGAGGGAGACCCGGATGCACTAGACATCCCGACTCCGCGCTCTTACGCGGAGGCGATAGAGGGTCCCTACTCCTCTCAGTGGCAGGCAGCTATGGATGCAGAGATGGCTTCCTGGAAGTCCACAGGCACCTACGTCGACGCTGTTCCCCCTCCTGGGGCGAACATCGTCAGTGGCATGTAGATTTTCAGAGTGAAGCGGCCGCCGGGTTCTCCGCCTGTCTTCAAGGCGCGTTACGTGGCTCGTGGCTTCAGTCAGCGGCAGAGGGTTGACTACTTTCAGACCTTCTCCCCCACCCCGAAGATGACCACTCTTCGGGTACTGCTGCACGTTGCTGCTCACCGTGACTACGAGCTGCACTCTCTCGACTTCAGCACAGCTTTCTTGCAGGGCAGCCTGCACGAGGAGATCTGGCTGCGTCGCCCACCTGGCTTCACTGGGTCTTTCCCTCCTGGTACCCAGTGGAGTCTCCGGCGTCCAGTCTACGGTCTCCGCCAGGCTCCACGTGAGTGGCACGGCACACTGAGGACTACGCTTGTGGCACTTGGGTTTGCTCCTTCTACTGCTGACCCGTCGCTGTTTCTGCGCACCGACACCTCTCTGCCGTCGTTCTACATCCTCGTGTACGTCGACGACTTGGTCTTTGCCACAGCGGACACTGCTGGACTCGCTTACGTGAAGTCTGAGCTGCAGAAGAGACACACGTGCAATGACCTGGGTGAACTGCGCAGCTACCTTGGCTTGCAGATCACCCGGAACAGAGCACGCCGCACCATTACCCTGACTCAGTCACACATGGTGCAGCAGGTCCTTCAGCGCTTCGGCTTCACGTACTCCTCGCCTCAGGCCACTCCTCTGCCTACTCGCCACTCGCTCTCAGCTCTGCCTTCGGATGAGTCCGTAGAGTCGAGTGGTCCGTATGCAGAGCTTGTTGGCTGCCTCATGTACCTGATGACCTGCACACGACCTGACCTTGCATACCCTCTCAGCATTCTCGCACGCTATGTTGCTCCTGGGAGACACCGACCAGAGCACATGGCTGCAGCGAAGAGGGTGTTGCGCTACTTGTGCAGTACGTCGGGCATGGGTCTAGTGCTTGGAGGGCGCAGTCCAGTGGTCCTCACTGGGCACGCGGACGCTTCTTGGGCTGACGACCAGGCTACGCAGCGGTCGTCACAGGGTTACACCTTCGGCCTTGGTTCCGGCTCTGTCTCGTGGCGGGCTACTCGCTCGTCTTCTGTTATCGGCTCCAGTTGTGAGGCTGAGATCTACGCCGGGGCTATGGCTGCTCAGGAGCTTCGCTGGCTCACCTACCTGCTGACCGACCTTGGAGAGCCGCCTCGTTCTCCTCCAGTCCTGTACGTAGACAACAAGGCCATGCTGGCCTTGTGTCGAGAGCAGCGACTGGAGCACAGGACAAAGCACATTGCTCTCCGCTACTTTCTTGCTCGTGAGCTGCAGCAGCGTGGACAGTTGCGACTTGCGTACGTGGCCTCTGAGGCCAACACTGCTGATGTCTTCACCAAGGCACTTGCTCCTTGTGATCATCAGCGTTGCTGCACGCAGCTGGGTCTTGTGCCTGTCTTGCCTCACTTGCTCAATTCTTGACCTTGCTTGTACCTTGACCTATATATACTCTTGCTCTTGCTTGCTAGACTCTTGTATATCTCTATATATGATCTTGCATGCGAACTGGCCTTGTGGCCCTTGACCTTGCGCTCGGAATGTGTGGTGACTTTGTGATCCACCCTGAGCTTTGCTTTGCTTTGCTTTGCTTGACTGGTCTTGTGACCCCTTGTTCTCCCCCACTTTGCCTATGGGGGTGTGTCAGAACATTATAGCTTACTTATTTGTGTAGGCTATAGTGGGGTATACCATAGGGGGTACAGCCCAATTAGGGTTTCATATTTGTACTCACTTCATTCATAGTTCATCCATTCTCGTTCGCTTCTTCTCAGGGTACAGCGACGGATTGCCCGGTACTGATCTACGGGAAAATACAGGGAGCAGAAGTGAAGATCTTCATTGACGGAGGAGCAAGCCACAGCTTAGTTAATACCGCAACCGCACGAAAATTACAGTTAACGCTTAACCGATGTTTACCTGAGATAGATGCACGCTTAGTCGACGGCACGCCCCTGTCCATACGGGAAAAGGTGGAGCGCGTAAAGGTCCGTTGCGGGGGGAACTTCGGGTTTACACAGGAAATGCTCGCGACGACACTGGATGGGCACGACATTTTATTGGGACGTGATTGGCTGCGACGGTACAACCCACGGATCGACTGGACGACGGGGAGCTGCACAGTACGGAGTAGTGGTAACTGGGTCGTTCTACCTCGCTGGCAGCCACCCGAATCTTCGACGGTCCAAGTCAACGCTATCACGATGAAACGGGCTGTCGCTGCAAGAGCTGACGTGTACGCAGTGGATATCGCACTCGTAGAAAAAGATGAGCAGCCGGGTGATTTGGAGAAACTGCTGGCAGCTGTACCGATCGAACTACAGGCACTACTGAAATTGTTCCCGGGGATATTTCCGGATGATTTACCACAGGGACTGCCACCTCAGCGGGCGCACGACCATAGGATCGAGCTAGAACCGGGGGCACAGCCAACTGTACAGCGCCAATTTCGACTGGCACAGCCCGAGCTCGACGAGTTAAGGAAGCAGTTAGATTACCTGTTAGAGAAGGAGTTTATCCGACCGAGCTCGTCACCGTTCGCCGCACCGATACTGTTCACACCGAAAAAAGACGGAGGGTTCCGCATGTGCATCGACTACCGAGCGCTTAACAGGGTAACAGTCAAATCGCGATACCCCATCCCCCGCGCCGACGAACTGATCGACCAATTGCGAACAGCACGAGTCTTTTCGAAAATAGATTTACGGGGAGGTTACCATCAGATTCGGGTCGAACCATCGGACTGCGCCAAAACAGCATTTAGGACTAGGTACGGGTCATTCGAGTATACAGTAATGCCATTCGGGCTGACGAACGCGCCTGCGACATTTCAGATGACCATGAACGAGGCGTTTAGACCACTTTTAGATAAATGCGTGATAGTTTACCTGGACGATATTCTAGTTTACAGCCGGGATAAGCAGCAGCACTTAGTGGATCTTGAAGCGGTTTTTAAAGTTTTGGAGGAACATCGGCTACTCACCAAGGGCTCCAAGTGCGAGTTTTTTCGGGACAGACTAGAGTTTTTGGGTCACGTCATTTCGGAGGCTGGGGTTGAGATTGACCCAAAGAAGCTAGATACTGTAAAAGCGTGGCGCCCCCCGACGAACATCACGGAACTGCAGAGTTTTTTAGGTTTTGTTAATTACGTTCGACGGTTCGTGCCCGACATGGCACGTTTAACAGCCCCACTCACTGATTTACTGGGGTCGCTTTTACGTGGGGGGAGAAAGAGCATGCTGCCTTCTCTGCCCCGAAAAACGTTCTCTGTTCACCACCCGTTCTACGCATCGCTGATCCCCACCGCCCTTTCGAAGTGGTTACCGACGCCAGTGACATTGCCATTGGAGCTGTACTGTTACAGGACTTCGGCGACGGCCTCCAACCCATCGCCTACGAATCACGCAGACTACATCCGCCTGAGCGAAATTACCCGATACACGACCGCGAAATGCTCGCGATCGTGCACGCATTCAAAGTGTGGCGCTGCTACTTGACCAGCGCAGGCGTGACAGTACGGAGAGACCATCGATCTCTACAGTACCTCCGCGCACAGCCCCACCTCAACCCACGACAAATTCGATGGCTCGATTTCCTCGAGTCGAATTTTCACTATACGGTCACATACAAAAAAGGAGCCTCGAATATTTCTGGCGCACTGACCCGCCCCACTGCCCAGATCCACGCGATACTACTCGCCCAGACCAGCCCACTACTGACAGGCCTATTTACCCACGGATATCAAACAGACCCGTTCTTTACAGGAGGCAACTCACAGCAATTCGCAGCGGCAAAAGGAGTCTATTACGTAAAAGCTGGAACCGACCGCATCTGGGTACCAGGATACACGCTACTGCGGGAACTACTGCTATAGGAAGCACACGACGGAGTTACCTCGGGACATTTCGGGGTAGAAAAAACACGGCAGCAGCTGCAGCGGTATTACTACTGGCCAGAAATGTTGACTGATGTGCAACGACACGTGGCATCGTATCCCACTTGCCAGCTCATGAAGTCAAGCAGGAAGCGGCCGGCGGGACAATTGCAACCCATCCCGCCCCCAGAGCGTGCTTGGCAGCAGGTGACGATGGATTTTGTCACGGGGTTACCAGCTGGGGCGAGTGGGAATGACGCGATCCTGGTCGTCGTCGATCGACTAACGAAGATGGCTCATTTCGCAGCATGCAGGAAATCAATCACAGCCGAGGAAACCGCCCGACTCTTCATCACCACCGTCGTTCGACTGCACGGGATACCCGCATCGATCATCAGCGACAGGGACACGAAATTTACAAGCAACTTCTGGCGGAACCTGTGGGAGCAGTTCGGCACACGCTTACAGTTCAGTTCATCCTATCACCCCGAAACCGACGGACAGACGGAACGGACAAATCAGACCATGGAGCAGCTGATTCGAGCCACGTGCGACGATCCGAATACGTGGGAACAGCAGCTGCCACTCATCGAGTTCGCATACAATAACGCACCATCAGCCACGACGCAACAGTCGCCGTTTTACTTGAATTACGGACAGGACCCAATAGTACCCATGACACCGAATCCCGACAACCCCGTCCCACGAGCACAACAATTCGCCGAGATTCTGCAAGCAGCACGGACCAGGGCAGCAGAAGCAATCAAAAAATCAAACATCATCGCTAAACGCAACGCCGATCGCCATCGCATACCCATTACTTATCAGCCCAACGACCTCGTTTTACTCGACACTCAGAACCTCCGCCTGCCAATCACTCCAAAACTCAGCCCTCGATACTGTGGGCCATTTCGAATCAGTCACATGGTTATGCCAGTCACCGCGCACCTCCTTCTCCCTGCTGACTGGTACGTCAGCCCTTCGTTCCACGTTAGCTTACTTCGCCCTTACGTGCCATCCACCAGCCAACTCCCACGACATCGACCCACCAGCATGACACGACCACCAACCGAACCAGTCATCACCCCCGACAAGATCCTGAGCCACAGAGTTCGCGACCCTCGAGGAGCCCGCAAAGTAGAGTTTCTGATCCGCTGGAAAGATCGTACCCCCACCGAGGACAATTGGGTTCCCCTGGAGAAAGTTGAAAATCACCCCGTCGTCACCGACTACCTACGTAGCCGCAATTTCCGAGACATCCACGCGCTTTCATAAGGAGGACCTCCTTAGGAGGGGGGGTAGTGTAAGGAAATTCCCTTTTCCTTACTTCACGTCCCTGCTCAACGCGTACATCACTGTAGCACCTCAGTCAGCACCGTTACCACTCGCAACCATCGCATCATTCATCATCCCGCCATTTTCGCACATCGCATCCCGACCTCACGGCTCGGCTGGTAACCCGCGCTCCGGGCCTACGCTTCGACACTTTCCCAACCTCAGTCCCAGGCTCGTCGAGCGACCATTACCGTTACCACTATAGTTTCGCTATATAATGTTCGCTCATGCCTTCGCTCATTTGTATTCCTTGCTTCGATAGTGCAATTCTCGTTCGTTCACTCAATTGCACTCGTAACAACAAGCAAAACTTGGAAGCATACAAATCAAAAGCAACTCGTTATATTCCATCGGTGAAAGATACTAGTAAGTTATTACATTTCTATTTTGTGGTGGAAGATACTAGTACGTTATTACATTTCTATTTTGTCTTCCACTGGAAGAACATTATAGATAAAGAATACAAGGTGCAGCAAGAGGCACAACAAAATGAAGGGGATCGACTGGAAATCATTGACTGCAAAGCCCCCACGGAGAGATGCATAACTACATTCCCTCGCGCAGTCTTTGATAACACAAAACGAACACGAATTTATCAAGAATGTCTGCCCCAGAGCTTTCACGGACACTTGCATCCCGCTTGAGAAAGCACACAAACGCGGTGAAGAGACACAAAGACACACACGCACACTACACACACACACAACACACACATCTACTCTACTTGACTGGTCATCAGTCAATGACAGAGAACTTCACACGCCTCCCTGATATCCTCGGGTCTTGCAGCAATCCAGGAGACTTGGGTGGTCTAGCGCCGTAGTCCAAAACTGAAGAGTAGCTTCCAACACTACTGATACTGCTGCTACTGTAACCACCAGTGCTGTTACCGCGAGGGCTCCTGGATGGGGGCGAATGAGCGCTGGTTCGGGGACTCACTCCAGCACCAGGGCTCTCGAGTCCCCACGATTGGCCCGCGCGTTCTTTTGGCGACACAATGCTCTTCTGCGACAAATTCACGTATTCACCCACGCTTGCAGAGTGCGGAAGCCCACTCGGAGCGTGCTCTGACTTGGAAGCACACGCGGCCAGGTTGCTCTCCGATCGCGAGGAGGCCAACCAACGTCCGCCAGACGCGCCGCTCTTGGTGCTGCCGCTGCTCCTGCTCCCTCCCTGCTTGCTCGACTGCTGCTTCGTGGCTCCCTCGTTCGACCTGGCCTCGCTGATGCATCGGGTGCTGCTCAGGCAGCTGCACGTGCTGCACGTGCTACACGTGCTGTTCATGCTCACGCTCCTTAGAAGCACACCATCGGGAGTCACATGGTGCTGGTGCTGCCGCCCGCCCATCATCTCCGCCTGGCGGTGAGCCTTGCTCCACTCCATGTGCACCTCTTGCACCGCCCGCCCTGCCGCGATCCTCTCCTTATCTTTCTGCAGCGCTTCCCTCTCCCGCTTCAACTCCTCCCGCTCCCTCCTCACCTCGTCTCTCTCCCTCCCCACCGCCTCCCTCTCTTGCGCCAACACCGCGCGCGCCCGCTCCAGTGACGCGCGGCTTCGTTCAACCGACGTGCGCTCCTCCTCCTGCTTCGCCGCCGCCGCGTTATCCGCTTGCGACCACGCGTTCAGCATCTCCTCCAGCTCCTTCGCCACGTGGTCCCGCTCCGCTTCGGCCACCTGCGCGGCTGCCGTGGCTTCCGCCGCGGTGCGCTCCGCGGAACGCAAAGATTCTGCGAAGAAAATAGCGAGAAGAAGAGCAAATGTGGAAAAATAGCGGTAAGGAAAACCATCTCGAGAAATTATGAAACGCGCTAGGTGACAGCACGATCAAAATGGGAAATGCAGCATCACGGTGACTTACCGGTTAGCCACTTATTAATCTTGGAGCATCGCTCGAGCTGCCTCCGCAGCTCATTAATCTCGCGCCCCAGGCGCCGCATCGACACCGACGCGTCCGACGAATCCTCCTCCTCCACCTCCGTCGCTTCGTCGCGGCCCGTCGCCGCCGACCCAGCGTCAGTGTCGTCGTCGCCGTTCAAGCGGCTTTTGCGGGGGAGGGTGCGTTCCAACGGCTCCGACGCCCCGACGCGCGACAGGTGGCGGCGAGACGACGCGGTCCGGTGGTTCCCATTGGGAGAGGACGCGGAGGGTGTGAGGCAAGAGGGGGAGGACGGGGTTGTCTCATCTGAACCCACGTGCTCGCTAATGCTGCGGAACATTGCCCTGGAGCCGCCGTTACGGCCCTGCGGCCCTTCGCGACCCGCTTCAGCCTGAAGGCAGAACTCCCTGGAAAAGTCGCCGTTTATCAAGTCGCGGTTGTATGTGCTTGGGGCATTCACGCTGCACCTTCCACTGCTTCCTCGCGGAACACCCATCTCCGGCGTGCGGACCCTCGTCGTCGCCGCATCCACCGCCCCGCCGCTGTCGCCCACGAGGAGTCGCATCGCGAGGCGCCTCGGGACGTCTCGAGGAGACCCGAATCCGTAACTCGAATCCGCGTCGCTAGGAATTTCAAGGGAACGGCGGCCAACTCTCATGGCGGAAGGAGTGCTAGAGGATGAGGACATGGGGGAGAGGGTGCTCCGCGGGGAATGGCGAGGGGGAAGCGAGGAGAAAGAAGGGTCGTTCTCGGCGAGGGTTTCGACGAAGCGCGAGAGCGAGTCGGCGAGGAATGAATCTGTGGACGGCGACTTCTGATGTGACCGGGACCGTCTCGAGAAAGCGGGACGCCGGTCAGTGGTGGCCATGTTAGTTATCCAGCCGACTACTGCTTCTAAGAAAATGAACTTAAAGTTGCAGGAGAGTGTCTAGTCGATTCAGCACGTGCACGTCTGTGAGCATCAACAGACCGGTTGCGTTTCTAAGCTCTGTGTAGGGGAACAGCAACGGGGTGACTTGGGAAAAGATGCTGTACGATGCTCAGAGCCGTGTACATGAGGAGCCTCCCGTCATAATATCCTGGCTGTGTGATTCTGATTCCACCTGAGGGAGCAAAAGCAGGGACTGTGGCTCGCTGGTTCATTCGACAGGGCGGTGGGATTTGTGGAAGAGAAGTGCAAAAATCAAAAACCAAATTTCTCATCCCAGCAGCTGTGGCGAGAGCCACAGAAGCATGTGGGCTGCGACCGCGATTCGAGGAGCATCCGAAATGCATGCAGCTGCCTCCAATTCTGGTGCTGGCCATTCATGCGACGACTCAGGGCGTATCCAGGTTCGGGTCATGAGCCCTGTTCCGGGCATGCGCGATTTACGGATGACCCAAACAACATAGAACGCATGTTTGGGTCATGCGACCCCCATATTGCCGCGAGGGTTTTCGCGCCAAAATCCAGCTCACAACACCAGTCGCATCCAATGGTGGGATGCCCGAACATTTCGAGAGGTCATTAGCGAGACCCAAGCAAAACCACGTGACACTCGCTGAGAAATCACAACCCCCAAAATTCCCTGAGCGAATTCCCAAATGTTGGGAGCGCGACGCGAGAAATTTTAGACACACTCGGGGTCAATTTGTCGAGTGGTTGGGTGCAGAGGTGTCAGACGTGGGAAATTGCCCACGTGTGACACTCGACTGAGGATCAACAAAAAGTTGGCAGTAACACCACAATCGTGCAACCAGGTGATTGGCTGTGGGTGGGTCGTGCACGTCAGTCGCACAACACCTACACATTGACCCAAAGCTGGGGCAGCCCACTTCGGGTCATGCGCAAATTCCGCATGACCCGAACAGTAGCCAGAACAGTGCTCATGACCCGAACCTGGATACGCCCTCATTTGCTGTGCAATGTACATTTCACCTGCGCTGCTGCGTTGCTGTTCTGTGCAGGCACGCCAGACCAGACACCTCCGTGACTCGTCGTGCCTTGTCCCTCTGCTTCGCAATGCCCCTGCTCTGATCACTCCGTCCGCCTCCCTCCCCCTTCTTCCCGTGATCGGGGCCCTTATCCCAAAATTTCCCTTGCTTTTCTGGCGTGAGTGTTTCGGTATCTTGTGCGCAGGGCATTTTCGGGTTGCCATCAACTTTGCCGGAAGGTACAGAGCTATTTCGATTTGCATCGACAAGCCAGAGCATTTTGGAAAAATTTACACGGGCGCGAACTATGTTTTTGCGGAAAAAAATGAACATTAAGGGTTCCAACCTTCTTCACTCAACTGTACAGCACATTGTTTTTTCCGCCAAACTCGATTGTGTGACATGCAAGCGAATGAAGCAAGAGGTCAGAGCTGAAGTCCAAATTAAGTTGCTTAGGGGCCTCAAACAAAAGCTGCATTGCCAATTTGGAACAACCAAGGAAGACCACTCTAAAATACGTGCGCGGTGTTATGTAGACTAGAAGTCCGAACCGAAGTTGAAAAAACGAGCGAACGGCATCCATTCCATGAGCGCGCCATGTCAGCACTTCTGTCGTTTTGCGTATTTGACGGTGAACGTATGTTTTTTTAGGCTGCAGTGTACAGCCACTAGACGAAGTACAATGCCGTTTTTGTGGTGTGAATGGAGCCACCATGTAGCTTCTAGATTTTCATCTCCAGCCTGTCGCAGTGACGTGGGATGCAGCCATGATCTCATGTGGTGTATTTTATCGGGCAGCGTTCAAGGTTTTCCAGCGGGAGAGGTCAGGGCAGACAAGGGAAACTACTTCGGCAATGGAATATCATAGAGAACCACCCCTGTTCCTAAATGTAGCAGGCTTGCCGTCTTCAATGGCTGATTTCGCACATCTCCGGGAACCTTAAGCACATCAACATACTCAAGTAAAGCGCCCTATCTCAAACATATTTTGCTTCGGAAAACCTCGTTGTTGTTCAACACGTGTGAATGAGTCCAACACCCAGGTCTGACGCAACTGACGCAACTGACGTCATCGAGATGCGCGGGGCACAAAAACAGGTTCAATGCTAGCGGATAGGTTTCGGCTCGAGGCCGCCCAAAGAATAATAATCACGTGTCGAAGTGGTATCTCATTGCCTGAAATTGTCGGTACAAAACTTTGCCAGCAAAGCATTGGCTGTACATCTCGCTGGCATTTGCTGAAAAACAATTCTGTTCTCATGGATAGGCTATCCGGAAGTTATATCACGACACATAGAATGTGCGATTCGGATTTTTATCATTGGCCGCGAAAACGTCCTTGTCACAAAGGTCGGGGGCGATTTCCAGGTTCGGTAAAAAAAACGTCCAAAACTACTGGACGAGCTGTGATTCCCTTGAATCAACTTCCGTTCGCGTCGGTTCACTTGAACAAGCAGCTGGACAATCTATAATACGTCTATAAAATGAAATTCGAAGCACACCACTTCTCAATATGAACTTTTGTTTCATCCAAGTCATTAGACAGGCTGGCATCTCTCAGTCTCTTTTCTCTCAAACAATCTATCAATCTAAGCTATACCTACGTCCTACCTGTCCGGCTCCTTCCACCAAACCTTCCTAACAAAGCAGGGGAACCTGAAGACCTATCCCTTGGAGCATCGGGCCCCGTGCCACCTCCTTTCTGCTGCCGCCACGGCACTGCACTCCCCCACACGCCTACTGAGCTGCCAGGCACGCTGCTGGCATCAGCAGCATACCTGCTGGAAACTGGAGGGGGCTGGATTGAAGGGGCTAGCGACGACGGAGGTCCCAAGGAGGAGGGGGATGGGACGAGAGGAGAAGACACCTGGCGTTGCCCAGGATTTTCCTCTGAGTAACCTCTTCCTGATGTAGCTGAGGCAGTGTAGGCAGAGTATGGACCAGAGTAGGCAGCAGATACAGACGAAGACGGGGGCAGGGGTGCGCCGCTCGGAGCCGTGACCCTGGTCTTCACAAACAACCGCTTGGTCCACCCCAGCCGCTTCTCCTCCTCCTCCTCCTCCTCGCGCTCCCTCTCACCCACCTCACCGCTCTCAGCATCTGCACTCCCTTCCAGTGACGGCTCCCTGCAGGCAGGCAGCAGGCCCGTGCATGGCGGCATGGGGCAGCACGCCTCCATCTCCCCTCCCCCCTCTGCCCCGTCGCCCTGTTTCTCAGGCCACGGCTGCAGCGGAGAGATGTCAGGCACAGCAGATTCCGAATCCACTGCTGTGAAAAACTTCGCACTCACCACCTCTCTCTGCTCTTCTGCTGCCGCCGCCGCTGCTGCAGACGCTGCCTGGTTCTCAGCAAGGGAGGTTTGGGCTGCCGACCGCGGCACCTGAGGCTTGGTACGGGACGCTTGAGGTTCGGTGTGAGGAATTTGAGGTCCGACACGAGGCTCAGCTGGATCTGAGGCAGCGACGTCAGTTGCAAGCTGCTGCTGTATTTGCTGTAGCTGCTGCTGTTGCTGCTGCTGTAGCTCTAGTTGCTGCTTCTGTGCGGAAGCCACTCGCTCACTCCATGTCAATCCTCCCAGCGATGCGGAAGGAGGTGTGGCTGATGCTCGTACAGACGGCATCGCCATCGCCTCATACAATGCACCCTCGCCACTCCCACCCGCCTCCACACTCATGCCTTCTCTCCTACCGCCCGTGCGCTCTCCCCCAACCCCCACTCCTGTGGCCCCACCAGGCCCCTCCCCCCTGCCCTTTGAATCACTCGCCCTCCCCGCATCCCCCCCTCGCCTCTCAAATACAGCCTCCACCAGTCGCACCCCAAACTGCTCCTCGAGCCTCTCCTGCATGCGAGCCAATACCTCCTCTGGCTCCTCCTCCTCCTCCTCCTCTCCCTCCCCTTCCTCCCACAACCCATCCTCATCATCCCCCTCCCCATCCCTCGCACAAACCTCACTCTCCTCCTCGTCCTCCCCCTCCACTCCCTCCTCCGCACTCCACCTCCTCCCCATTTCCTCGTCCACCTGCCTCTCTGCTCGTGTCTCCCCGCTCCCTCCTCGCTTCTCCACCCCCCCGCCTCTCCCCCCCGCGCCCCACTTAGCAGCAGCCATTGCCGCTGCAGAAATGCCCCTCCCTGTCGCCCCCTCCCTCTCTCCACCACCCCTCTCCCCTCCCCTCTCCACATTCCTCCTCCCACCCTGCCCCTCCTCCTGGTTCGCCCGCTCAAAGAACCGCAGAGCATCCTCGTAATCATCCTCCCCCACCTCCTCCCCTTCATCCCCCAGCAACCCTCTCCCCGGAGACTCCCCTCCTCCCTCCCCTCCTGCCCCCTTATTCCCCTTCACAAACGGCAGCCAGCCCCACTTAGCCCTCAAAGCTCGAATCTCCTCAGCCCTCTCTCGTCTCGCTACCGCCCACTCCTCCATCTTCTCCCTCTCCTGCCACCCACTGCTCGCCTTTTCCCAGTCCCACACATCCTTCCAAACCACCTCCCTCCGGCCCTTCCTCCTCCCGCCCTCCCTGCGCCTCACCTCACTCAACCCCACCTTCTGGGCCCGCCGGCTCCTCTTCTGAAACTCCCTCCCGGCTGCCCCTCTGCTGTACCTGTCCCGGGCAGGTTCGAGGATTTTTTTCACGGGCAGCCCCTCGTGGGCGAGGGTCATGAAGCGGCTCCAGAGCGGTGCGGCGTGGCTGGAACCGGTGCCAGGGTGCAGCCCTCCCACTGGCAAGTTGTCGTCGTAGCCCAGCCATACCTGGCAGGGAGGAGAGGGCAGAAGCGGTGGGGATGGGAGGAGGGTGGTGAGGTGGTGCGGGTGTGCAGGGCAGGAGTGAGAAAGGAGGTGAGCCAGTGCCGCGACGAAGAAGGCTACTCACCGGCTTGTTGTCGTCGTAGCCCAGCCACACCTGGGGGGGCGGAGAGGGCAGCAAGGGTGGGCACGAGCGCACGGGGGTGAGACCACAGGGGGTTGCAAACCAGCGAATTAAAGCGAGGCGGTCTTTTCCGGGGTGCAGCCCCCCCAACAGCCCGTTCTTGTCGTACCCCAGCCATAAAGGTGAGGGCAGGAAACAAGGATGAAGGCATGGAGACACCAGACACATAACCAGGAAATGAGCCGTGCTGGAGTGCAGGTCACCCACTGGCGCAGTCTAGCTGCAGGGGGAACCCAGCAAACCAGCAGCCATGACAGCCGTCAGCAGGATTGGGTCCTGAGATCACTCTGAGCACTCCGTTCTGCAACGAGACGAGAATGCTCTACCCCTCTTGTTCAATTGCTTCAGCCAAGCTTCGCTGCTGCAATGTTAAAGAATCGGACAAGGACCTCCCCACTCACCACGCACGCCAGCTGCGGGGTGAACCCAGCGAACCAGCAGTCGCGGTGGCCGTCACTCGTGCCGGTCTTGCCGGCGCACGGGCGGTCCATGCGAGCCCCCTTGCCGGTGCCCCTCTCCACCACGGCCTGCAGCAGCTTCCTCAACTCGCCCACCGCTGCCTCGTCCACTACAGGGTCCCTGCGCTCCATGCACACCTGACAGAGCCAGAGGGAGAGGGCAGGAGATCGGTGCACGCACGAGACATGTTTTAGGTGCCTCGCGCAACGCGGCTTCATTCACTACAGGGCCGTGAAGCGCACCCCTCCACTGCTTCACGGCCCAGGTGAAGCGCACCCCTCCACTGCTTCACGGCCCAGGTGAAGCGCACCCCTCCACTGCTTCACGGCCCAGGTGAAGCGCACCCCTCCACTGCTTCACGGCCCAGGTGAAGCGCACCCCTCGCACCACAGGCTACAGGGTCTCTGCGCTTCACTGTGGTGCAGTAGACTGTGGTGAGCTGCAGTGGCGTCACCTCTCCATACCGTTACACACATGACCACCAAGGACAGGCCCCTCACCTTAGCTTCTTCCAGCACCCTCCCGTTGTACGACTCAACGCGGGTGATGAGGTGTGGGCGGTGGTAGATCCCCCCTGCAGCGATCGTGCAGTACACAGTGGTGAGCTGCAGCGGCGTCACCTCGCAGCCGCCCAGCGAGAGCGCCAGCTCGTGCGGTAGCGGTGTCTTGATGCCCAGCGCGCGCCCCATGTGACACACCTGGTGGAATGAGGAGGGGATAGAGGGGAGGGGAGAAAAGGGGGGGTGTTGCCAGAGGGCAGCAGTGAGCAGCAGCGGCGTCACCTCGCAGCCCCCCAGTGACAGTGCCAGCTCGTGGGGCAGAGGGGTCTTGATGCCCAGCGAGCCCCCCTTGTGACACACCTTGGGGGGACACAATAGGGAGGCAGAGAGGGAGGCAGAAGGGGAGGCGGATGGGGGGAGGGAGAAGGCGAAAGGGGAAAAGCAGATGAGTACCTTTACCTCCTCACCTTGTCAACACCGATGACAGCACACAGTTTACAAGCGAGCAGCGGCACATGAACTCCTTACACCCACTGTATAGCCCCCTCCCGCACAGCAAGGCAGCGTCAACATATCCCAACACTGATCTCACCTTGTCCACGCCAATCTCACCTTGTCCACGCCGATCCCACCTTGTCCACGCCGATCTCACCTTGTCCACGCCGATCTCACCTTGTCCACGCCGATCCCACCTTTTCCACGCCGATCCCACCTTGTCCACGCCGATCTCACCTTGTCCACGCCGATCCCACCTTGTCCACGCCGATCCCACCTTGTCCACGCCGATCCCACCTTGTCCACGCCGATCTCAGCGCAGAGCTTGATGGCGGACACGTTGAGCGACTTGAGCAGCGACTCCTCCAGCGTGACGGGCCCGTGGAACCACTGAGGCTGCACCACTGATCCCACCCACTGTATAGCCACCTCACTCAAACAGCAACCCAACCTTACCCTCAACAGCAACCCAACCTTACCCTCAACAGCAACCCAACCTTACCCTCAACAGCAAGCCAACCTTACCCTCAACAGCAAGCCAGCCTCACCTTATCGACGCCGATCTCAGCGCAGAGCTTCACAGTGGGCACGTTGAGCGACTTGAGCAGCGACTCCTCCAGCGTGACGGGCCCGCGGAACTTGCGGTCGTAGTTCTCCGGGGCGAACCCGCCCACCTCGTATGGCTCGTCCACCAACACGTAGTCCTTGGTGCTGGGGGTAGCGATTGGGGGAGAGAGGGTAGGAAAGAAAAGGGCGAATGAGGGTATGGAGCTGTGCATGATGAGAGCGGGCCCAGCATTGAAACACACGCGCCCACCCCGTACAGCTCGTCCGTTGTGCTCAGTTCGGCAGAGCAGTGAGGCAGTCGACGAGAGAAGGACCTCGTGGGAGGCCTTCGCTCAACCCCGACACTCCCCAAAAGCCTTAAAACCTGAACCCTGAACCTCTGAAAACCGATTTCTAACCATCACTCACATGCCCTCGGCGAGTGCAGTGAGGTAGACGACGGGCTTGAAGGTGGAGCCGGGGGGGCGCAGCGCCTGGGTGGCGCGGTTGAAGCAGCTCTCGTAGTAGTCCCGGCCCCCCACCAGCACCCTCACCGCACCTGACAGCGGATCCATGGCCACCATCGCTCCTTCTAACCTGCATACCATGGAGGGGTGGAAACCACAGAACAAGGATGAATAAGGCGACCGCACAGCAGCTCTCGTAGTAGTCCCGGCCCCCCACCAGCACCCTCACCGCGCCTGGGAGCGGATCCATGGCCACCATGGCCCCTTCTAACCTGCACAGGGCGGGGGGCGGGACACAATGGGATGGACAGAGAGGCCTCACAAATGAAGCACCTCTATTAGTAGTGGCGCCCGCCCACTGACAGAGGATCCATGGCTAGTCACCACGGCCTCTCCTAACCTGCAGACCATGCAGAGATGCAGTGACGGGATCACAGAAAAAGGGTGACACAGGCGAACGGACGCATCTGGGCTTGGTGTAAAACCGGGACAGGACAAAACAAACATGGATGGGAATGAGTTTGCCTGACTCGAACATCTGTGCACACATGGGAGGCATTTCCCGCATCATCTGAATCACAACATACGATGGAGCGACCCCATACTCCCACCACCCCTTCCCCTCCCTTGCTCCCCATAATCAGCGCCCTTCCTTGCATCTCCCCTTCCCACACCCCACCCACACACACACTGTACCCATCCGTCCTCTCATTTCTTCCACCCGCGTCTCCTCCCCACATTCCTTCGTCTCCCTGCACCGCCCCCAATCCCCCCCTCGTCCCCCCCCCTCGTTTCACCTGGCGGCCTGCGCGCTCCTGAGCTCGTTCTCGTAGCGCTGCATGGCGGTCGTCAGCGTGCGCTCCCTGCACAGTGGGAGGGGGCGGAGTGAAAGAGGATATGGCTCCAATACGCCTCGTTCTCCTAGTGAAAGGGAGAGTGAAAGAGCGAAAGCAGCTAGACAAGAGGGTGGACTGGACGTGAGAACAGGTGAAACCCCTAGGGGGGTCCTGGGGGTCGGGAGGCGAGTGCTGCACATCACATCACATCACAGCACAGCACAGCACAAACGGATAACCATCCCTTTCCACATCCGCCCTTCCCTGTGCTGTCCCAGACCCTCCATCCATCCCCACTCACATGGCTGCAAATCAATTTTTTCGAGGGTTACTTTTTCATGAGCACAGATCTGTGCTGTCCCAGACCCTCCATCCATCCCCACTCACATGGCTGCAAATCGCTCGAGGGTGCGCGCCACTGCTGCCGTCTCGTCTGCCATCATCTCAGACACACTGGGGGGAGGTTAGGTGGAAGGGGGAGGGGAGGAGGGGACAGAGGGTGTACAGAGGGAAAGGGCGGGGGGGAGGTAAGGGCCGAGGGATGGGCGGCAGCGAAGTGAACCAGAGGGATAGCCTTGTCGGAATTTTGAAAGTGCAGGGGGTTGAAGGTGGTGCAGGAGGAGGAGAGGGAGGTGCGAGCAGCAGGCGCAGGGCACGTGAGAATAAGGGGCGTAAAGGCCGAGAAGAGGAGGCTGGGGCGAGGCGGGTTGAAGGAAACAGGGCATTGCAGGGGAGAGGACTCACGTCTTTTGTGTCTGGCCGTTCTTCTTACGGAACTCTGCTGACCTGCACGTGGAGACATGTGTGGGGCATGTGGAGATATACAGTGGAACACACTTGGCAAAAAACACATGTAAGATGACATGCTACTGTAAAGTAGCAAGCCCTAATCCGCACTTCACATCCCCCTACCTCACCCTCCTCTTTCCCTACTCTCCAACTCCTCTTCCCCTCTCAAAAGCGTACCTCTTGACAGCAGCAGCGGCCACAGTCGCCAGGATCTGCTGCTGCCGCCTCCCCCGCAGCTCCTCCAGCTTCATGGCAATCGCCGCAATGTCTCTCTGCACCGCCGCCTCCCTCTCCTGGTCGTACTCGCACGTACCAACTCGCACACTCCCCCCAAAGATCCCCTTCCCCCATTTCTCCTCACCCCGTTTCCCCTCATCCCGTTTCTCCTCCCCCTGTTCCCTAACCCCCAACCCACCTCTTGACAGCAGCAGCGGCCACAGTCGCCAGGATCTGCTGCTGCCGCCTCCCCCGCAGCTCCTCCAGCTTCATCGCAATCGCCGCAATGTCTCTCTGAGCCGCCGCCTCCCGCTCCTGGTCATACTCGCGCGTGCCGTCCCCCACCACCTTCTCCCCCGCGTCCTGCATCGTCAGGTCCAGCGTCGTGTGCACCTGCAGCCCGCCCCGCACCACCTCCTCGCGCCCGTACCTCTGCGCCAGCTCGTATAACACCTGGGTGGGGCGGGGGGGGTGGGGGGAAGGGCGTGGGGGGGAGGGGAAAGGCGTGGGGGAGTGGGCGGAGAGCGTGAGGGAGAGGGGGATGGGCGTGAGGGGGCAGGGAGGGAAGAGAGGCAGAGCGAGCTCCAACCCACTCAGGGCTCGTCCATCACACGTGCCATTCCCCACTCACCTTCACACGTGCCATTCCCCACTCACCTTCACACGTGCCATTCCCCACTCACCTTCACACGTGCCATTCCCCACTCACCTTCACACGTGCCATTCCCCACTCACCTTCACACGTGCCATTCCCCACTCACCTTCACACGTGCCATTCCCCACTCACCTTCACACGTGCCATTCCCCACTCACCTTCACACGTGCCATTCCCCACTCACCTTCACACGTGCCATTCCCCACTCACCTTCACACGTGCCATTCCCCACTCACCTTCACACGTGCCATTCCCCACTCACCTTCACACGTGCCATTCCCCACCCACCTTCACACGTGCCATTCCCCACTCACCTTCACACGTGCCATTCCCCACTCACCTTCACACGTGCCATTCCCCACTCACCTTCACACGTGCCATTCCCCACTCACCTTCACACGTGCCATTCCCCACTCACCTTCACACGTGCCATTCCCCACTCACCTTCACACGTGCCATTCCCCACTCAACTTCACACGTGCCATTCCCCACTCACCTTCACACGTGCCATTCCCCACTCACCTTCACACGTGCCATTCCCCACTCACCTTCACACGTGCCATTCCCCACTCACCTTCACACGTGCCATTCCCCACCCACCTTTCTCCCCCGCATCCTGCATAGTGAGGTCCACGTCGTGTGCACCTGAACCCCCCCTCCCTCTCGCCCCTCCCCACGTCCTCACCATCACCTTTCCCTGCACCGCACCGCACCGCACTGACGGAGAAGCGCGCCCGCCACAGCCCACACGCCCCATGCTTGCCCTCCTGCCCCACCTGCAGTGGCTGGTTGCAAACCACCTCCCCCTCCCCCTCCCCCTCCCCCTCCCCCTCCCCCTCCCCCTCCCCCACCTCCCCAGCACACCTCTCACCTCGCTGACAAAGAAGGGAGCTCGCCACGGCCCCGACGTGCCGTGCTTGGCCTCGGATCCCAGGCGCAGCGGCTGCTGCATGGCCTCCGTGGCCGTGGCAATGTCCAGAAATCCAGCTTCCACCATTCGCCTCAGCGCCCGCGCCTGGGGCTTGCGACCCCTGTAGGGAGACAGAGCGGCAGCGAGGCAGGAATGGAACGGGGATGAGGATTCAAGAGGGATCTGCTAGGGAGGTGCCTCACGAATGCCATAAAGTGGCATGGCATCGGTGGTCGTGGCAATGTAGGGGAGGGGTAGGGGGAGTGCGCTACTGAGGCGCCTCACGAATGCCGTGAGTGGCATGGCATGGCATGGCATGGCATGGGCTCAGTGGCGATGTCCCGAAAGCCCGCTTGAACCATGCGCCTGGGGCTTGCCGCCCCTGCAAGGGGGGGTCGGAGTGATTGGAGGATACACACTGGAGGGCACATCCGGGGCAGGTGTGGCGGCGGAGAGGGGGATGGGGATATGGATGGGGGATGGATTGGGTAGGTGGTGGCTGGAGTGGCAGGTCGTGCCTAAGGGGTGTGTAGCATCTGACAGCGGAGGTCATGCAGGATTCATTATACAAAGTGGCACATACCTGGAGGGGTCGCGGTAGGGCGAGAGGAGCTCGGGCGCGGGGATGATACCGGCCAGCATGGCGCACTCGCCCAGCGTGAGCAGCGACGGGTGCTTTCCAAAGTAGAGCGCTGATGCCGCCTCCAGTCCCGTCACCCCGTGGCCCCAGTAGATCTGCAGGCGACAGACAACGGACAGACAGCAGGGAGCAGAGCAACAGAGAGAGAGAGAGAGAGAGAGAGAGAGAGAGAGAGAGAGAGAGAGAGAGAGAGAGAGAGAGAGAGAGAGAGAGAGAGAGAGAAGCAGAGATGCACAGTGAGTCCTCAGACCCGTCACGCTGTAGCCCCAGATCTAACGGTGGGGCACTGGGGCACCGGGCATGAGGCAACAGACAGGACGACAGGCAGCCATGCGCGGACAGCAGAGAGACAGTGCGCCCCGCCACGTCATCCCGTGGCCCCAGTAGGTCTGAAGGTGGCTGACCTTATTGAGGTAGAGGTGCAGGATGTCCCACTTGGTCATGCGCCTCTCTATAATCACGGCCAGTATGATCTCCACCAGCTTGCGCGTCCACCGCCGCTCGTTCGACAGAAACACGTTCTTCACCAGCTGAGAGGGGGGCGAGACGCGGGGGCGAGAAGGTTGCGGAAGGAAGAGGAGGGGGAGACGCGGCAGGGTGGGCGGGGGAGAAGCGCAGGAGAGTGAGCTCACAGCCGCTCGTTCAACACACACACCTTCTTCACCAGCTCAAGGGGGAGGGGCGGCGGGGGGCGTGTGGCAGGGTGGGTGGGTGGGGGAACATTGGCTGGAGGAGTTGTATTGTGCCTCCTCGTTCGACAGAGGAGCAGAAGGAGGGCGAGGAGGTTGGGAAACGACGAGCGAAGGCCCACAGCAAGCGGCATTGGCGTGCAGGTTACCCGGGTGTGCAGAGGGGGAAACAAGCGTCTGCACGCCACTTTCACCCTTACACTTCACCGTCCACATTCCAAGCTTCGCCTTGTTCAATTGTACCTTAAATGCTTAACTCTCTCTTTAGGAATTTCAGTGCCCGTCCGCCCCACCCGTCCGCCCAACCCGTCCGCCCTGCCCGTCCGCCCTCCTCGCACACCACCCCTCACCTGCTGCGTGATCGTACTCCCGCCTCCCGTCCGCGCCAATGACATGATGGCACGTGTCAGGCCCTTGGGATCGAACCCCTGGTGTTCGAAGAACCGTCGGTCCTCCGTCGCGATAACCGCCTGCCACATCACCGCCGGCACTTCCGTCGGCTTCAACGGCGCCTGCCCCTTGCTCGCGTCCTTCCGCCGGCCGCCGAACCCGCCGGGAACGACGGTGGCGATTAAGTCGCCGTGGCAGTCGTAGATGGCGGTGGCTCGGCGCGCTTCGACGGCCGTCTTGGGGTCGAAGTGCGGCTGCTCCGCGAACAGCTTCTTCCAGCGCGACAGGAAGTCCGGGGGGAGCGCGGACAGCAGCATGCGGAGAAACGCCGCCGCTCCGCCGAACGCCAACGCGAGCGCAACGGACTGGATCGACACCCGCAGAAACTTATTGTCGCTCGCTCCGCCTCCCCCGCCGCTTTCTGCGCCGCCAGACGCGGCTCTAGCGGAAGCGGAGTTTGCAATTGTTAAAGGTGCTTCTGGCGAGCGGCATGGCGTGGCTGTATGTGCTGCTACAGTGGCCTGGGGCGGTAGGACGTGAAATTCGGATGTAGCTGGATCCTGGACCAGCATAAGTGGGCCATACTTAGGCAGCCTGTGGCCGTTCGTCGGTTCTGATTGGAGGAGAGCTAATTGAGCTAGCATGGCTGACATTTTAATGGCGGACTTGGAGCGACGTGACACGTGTGAAGTTGACTCAAACGAGGGCTGAGTGTGCTGCTGTAGGGAACGGAGAATCTGCGGCAAGTGTAAGGAGCGCAGCAGCGCGGCTTCCACGTGGCGAGCTGACGACACGCGATCGTTACTCGCCTCATGGTTTCTGGGTGGCTCTTTGGCATGACCCGCGCACCAACCAGGTGCTGGCACCTGGCTAATCGCAGTTGCGGATTGCATCGTACCTTCCTAACGTCGTCAACTCAAATCTGCCCTAATCCTATCCTCTCGCCAGGCTGATATCCCAGAGAAACTATGACTTCGAACTGCACCTACGTTCCGTCACCGCGACGCATGGACATGCATTTGGACCAATAACTGCATCACGCACTATAAGGTCCTGAATCTCGTCACGCAGCGCGGCTTCTACGATGCACACTCTAAAGGCTAATGCGTTCTAAAGCACAACTGGTGCCCAAAGGGGAGAAATAGTCCAGGAAACCTGCCCAGAATCCGGAAAAGCGTCTCGGAATCTGGATCATACACGCGCAGTCGAACCATTCTCGAGAAAGCAGTTGAGGGGGGGAACTCGGGACAAGAGGGAGACATGGTGGACTGACAAAAAGGGATGCCCAGGAAACTCCGAACCTCGCGGGCACAGGGAGTTGCTACTGTATCTGTTCTGGGTTTGCTGCGCGAAGCTAGGCGACAGGTTTGGAAAGGCGCTTTGGCGCGAATCGAATGGGAGCCGAGCGCGAACAGAGCTGGTCAGAGAACAAATTATACTCGATAACAACTTTATAAGCATTTCGTTATTAAAGATCCGTGGTATTTTAACATATGTAGTTGTCTACGATACCCGTTTTACTTCCATCTATGGTACCTCTTTTACTGCAATGTCCCTCCCTAACATCTCAGTCTGCATGCTTTTTCCTACCCGATGCATTAAAGATTCCTTGGTTGCATATATCTCTCAAACACATGCATTATCACTCCCAACCACTTCACAGTTATTGAAGCACATAAAAACATCATAACAGATACAAGATGCATTCAGACGAATTATTCCATCACTAACTTACAGTACATATGATTCTAAACTTTAGCCGTAGCACCTGATGGGATCCGTGCAACCCTTAGCAGCTGATTGCCCCATGCCAAACCTCCCACCCTTGGCAAGATACTGTTGATGGTAGCTCTCAGCAGGGTACCACTTCTTAGCGGGCATAATCTCCGTCACTATCTTCCTACCAATCTGAGCCTGCCTCGCCTCCAGCGACTTCTTCGCAATTTCCTCTTGCTCAGGAGAGAAAACGTAGATCCCTGAGCGGTACTGCGTCCCCGTATCACCACCCTGGCGGTTAAGCGTGGTGGGGTCGTGCCTGTTCCAGAACACGTCTAGCAGACCCTCGTAGGACACCTCCTTGGGATCATACACCACTCTCACTGCCTCTACGTGCCCTGTGCGCCCAGAGCATACCTGGTGGACACGAGGGAAGGCAAAAAGGGACCACAATTTAAATACCATCCACGTAATCACACGTGAATCTAAAGGTAGATAGTCAGCGAAGATGCTTCTGTTCAATCGAAGTAGACAAACGGACGTTTATGCTTATTTCAAAGTGAAGAAATTTCAGACAAAAATAAATAAATCTCTTACCTGCTCATATGTGGGCTTGTCATTCACGCCTTGCGTGTATCCAACCTCCGTCCTGCACGCGCAGCGAGGAAACAGCGATATTGGTCATTCATGGGCACTAGGACCATGCTTTTCACTTTCCAAAGACCCGATCAGCCAACTGGTAATTGACCACACTGGGGGCGATTGTATTGAACGCATATATAAATTGCTTTACATTCACACACTCAAGTAGTGCTGTGTTTTTACCAAAATCTCAAAACACTCTGCGCAACGAGAGCATGAACGTCCAGCAATACCATCACATACTTACTTGACCACACCGGGGACCCGCTGGAAGGCGAGCTCGACGCCCCAGAAGCAGCCAGCGCCAAACTCGGCGAACTGCAGCCCCGCGCCGGGGTTGTCCGTGTCCGGCTCCTGCGCCACTCCTGCCGCCGCCATCGGCGCTGCTGGCTTGCCCCACCCGGCGAAGGAGAAGAGCGATTCCGTGGTGACCGGCTGCGGGAGGCGAGAGAGAGAGATGCAGGAAATAAAATAAAAATGAGCATGATACGAAGTCCGCGTGATCCAAAGGACGAACCCACTAATTCACATGCGGATAATCCAACACAGGGGAATCCACGAGAAAATTCACCTCTTGCAAAATCAGTTCAGAGCGCGCGATCGGTAACGTTGCGACGAATGAGAGAAGGAGAGGGAGCGCAAAACGAACCCTGGAAGACTTCACGGATGCGACTGGCACGACGGTGGATGCGAGCAGGCCTTTATGCCCGCCTAGGAAATTCGCCGAGCCGAGGCGAAGAGCAGCGGCGCTACGGGCGTTGGTGGCGAGAGAGGTGGCGAAGGACGCGTAGGTTTCGGCGGAGGCGACAGGAAGCGTCAACATGGCGGCCGTAAGTTGGGATAGCTGCGCGAAGCTGTGCGTGTGAAAGTGAATTTGCTGAGAGTCAGGCGGTAGGATGGTAGGGGTGAGGGAGGAATTTGATGCTTGCGGAAATGGGCAGTGTCTTGGGGTGTGGGGTGAGGTGGAATGACGGTGCTTCTGTGAGCAGCCGTGGCAGTGCATGGAAGCACAGAAGGGACACGCTGGACAAACTGATGATGGAGATTGTCATGGTGGTGACGCAGATGCTCTTGTGGCCTTCCACGTCGTCCATTACCTCCACCAGCAACCTAGATTCTTCTTTGTTGTT
Organism: Closterium sp. NIES-65; assembly: GCA_948144175.1. NCBI lineage: Eukaryota > Viridiplantae > Streptophyta > Zygnematophyceae > Desmidiales > Closteriaceae > Closterium > Closterium sp. NIES-65. The sequence goes on along the minus strand of CANXME010002279.1, from coordinate 116,801 downwards.
GTACTCGATTTACAATAAACCAAAGTTGACTTCATACCTTTGTTGTTGTACTCGATTTCAAGCATCGAGTTAACATCGATTTCAAGCATCCAGTAAACGCGGGATCAGACAAGTCATTACACGTGTCAGGGGTTTACTTTCTGACAGCTTGGACAGATCTGCGTCTGCTGGCTATTCCTATTCGTCACACGCCAAGGTGGTCCCAGATGCGGTTTGAAACCCATCAATTCATCTCATCCATCCGAACCGACCAGTTTCCAAACCCGCTAGTGTTGCATGGCATGAATTTGCGGATCTGCTGCGGCCGCCGAAACTCATGTACAGAACAGGATATGATGCTGCTCACGGCATCCATGACCCATCATACCTTTCCCGCCATTTTCACACTCAGCAGGCTCGTCAATTTAAAAATGTGCCGGTTGCTGTGGTGCCGAACCACCCGACACAATACTTGCGATCAGTGCGATCACATGTGATGGCTGCCCATGCGGCCCTCGCGACTCATGCGACATACACTGCATCGAATCGTCGCACCACCACCGACATACCAACCATCCATTTCCTATCATAAGAGCCAACCACGACCGTGAGTGGCGCCATTTCATTGCTATATATGCAGCTGCCTAGCACGCTCCTATACATAATAGAAAGTTCAGGCACTGATCTGTAGATTGCCAGCTAACTGCGTCTCTGACGACTCCTACCCCTACCAGTCTTTGCTTTGCTTTTGCTTGTTGTATTGTTCTGCTTTTCAGCACATTTGCGTGACTCGTATTCAGAATTTGTAACATGTCGACTTCGTACCAAATATCGTCCCCGAGGCATGACGCAGCGCCGATCACGCTCCGCGCGTGCAGAAGGAGCGAGGGCGCCGCGGAGCCCGCGATCGACGTCTGCGTGCGGTACCCGCACGAGCAGGCGCGGTCGAGCTTCGTGATTGGTCGGAGCGGCGAGATCACGGTGGTGTGTCGCGTGAAGCAGGTTCGTTGGAAACCAGTTCTCGTGTTCCAATGGCCGCCCAAATCCTCGAGCCTCGATCTGCTCGTCGAGCCGGCGGTCAGCGCGACTAGTAGAATAGCCAGTAGACTTAGGAACCTTTCGATAGGAAACCAGACAAGCTTCGAGAGCGTAGAGACGCGACTTAGGGAACACCTGCTGGTCGCAGGAGCGGCGAGCCTCGTGCATGGACGACTGACGGCACTCGGGAGGCAGACGAAGCTCGCGTCGTCGCTAAAGGTCAGTTGCCAGTTACGAACCAGTCTTTACAGGTCCAATGTGATTATCATTGATTTCCAGGTTGTGAAGATACCCGCTCTAGTCCGTCTCGCATTCCGCCTCATTCCCATTCCCCTTGACGACCTTGTCTCTTTCTCTTCTCGCAGGACCCGCAGGCGGCTTTATCCGCTGCGGCGACGCAGCTTCTAACGAGAGCGCAAGGCGAATCTCTACGCCAGCGTAAGTTACCGTTTTTTTCTCCGAATCTTGAACCCTCTCCCTTCGTACCACTCCTCCTTTTCACGTGTCACTCTTATCTCCAGTTCCCGCACTCACGCGCGATTTTCCCGATTCTTTGTGACTTGCAGTGGCAGCGGCGCACGGGCGACTAAGTCGAGGGGTGGCGAACCTGACGAGTCGCATCGTGTCGCACGCGCTGGGGCTGGAGAGGGACCTCAGCAAGGAGCAGTTCGCGGCGCTGCTGCCACCTGTGAGCCCCGCTGCTGTCACTTTAACCCGATCCTTGTTGCCCGAGCGCGAATACTCACTGCGAAAGCCGATTCCATACTGTCACTGTTTCCAAACCCTACCTATTTCCCTCACAAACGCCCTCGTCCTCCGATTGCATTGCCCCCCATTCCCGTCTAACCCCTGCTCCCTCCCTTTTCTCCCTGCCCCCTAATCCATGTCCAGTCCGTTTACGTGGACGGTCATATCCTCGCCGTGCCGCAACGCGCGGCGGCCGCTGCGTCGGCGGCGCTGAACACCCTGGCGACCGCGGCTATCGACCCCGCGTCGCTGCGGCTCGGCCACAGAGGCGACCCGCTCGCGTCGGCTGCCGCCGCCGCCTCCGCGTCCGAGTTCCCCGCCGTACCCGGCGGGATTTTCGCGCAGCGGAGCCGGATCGCGGCGACGGTGGGACCGTTCGGGCTCCCCGTCACCGGCGGGTGGCTGTCGTCGCGCTACGGGTGGCGCGAGGCGCGGAAGAAATTCCACAAGGGGATCGATATAGCCGTTGAGGAGAACACGCCGGTGGTTGCGGCGCAGGCGGGGCGAATCTCGTTCGCGGGATGGCGGAAGGGGTACGGATACGTGGTGGTGGTCGATCACGGGAAGGGGTACTCGTCGCTATACGCGCACTGTAACCGGTTCGTGGCGCGGAAAGGGGAGGCGGTGGGGAAGGGGCAGGCGATCGCGCTGTCGGGAAACACGGGGCATTCGACGGGACCGCACCTACACTTCGAGATTCACCGGCACGGGTCGCCTGTGGACCCGCTGCTGCTGCTGCCCGCGGAAGCCGCGCGCACGGAGAGATAGGCGCGGTGGGGTGCAATGGGGTGGAGTCTGTTGGACGGAGCGAGGTGACGTTGAGGAGGGGGGAGAAGAAGCAGGATGATGACAGACAGGGATGGGCGGCGGTTGGTGTAGGGTGGACAGCTGAGGAGAGAGGGGGTGGAAGTGGATGTGAGGAGGGGGGAGCAGGGGAGTGGGGGCTAGAATGGGGAACGGATGGATGATCAGATGGATGGGCATGGTTAGAAGCTGACCCGTAACAGATGCATACGAGCCATGGCACGGCAGCATGATTGGTGTAGAGTAGTGTAGTGTGGTGTTTAGCGCTGTCATGTGGGGTGGATGACTAGGAGGTGGTTGATTTCCAATTTTGCCTGTTGAGCTGGCAGGCTCGGCAGGCTCGGCAGGCTCAACAGGCTCGGCAGGCTCGGCAGGCTCAACAGGCTCGGCAGGCCCGGTACGACAAGAGTGCTGGTGCCCTGTGCTTGCCTCTGATAGGATTCTGTTGCCTTGTCTCCTCTATGTATATTGATTTCATTATTATTGAATCGAAGTGGAAGTGCAAGCAGCGAGTCAGCCATGATGGTGTGGTTGAATCAGTCTCTGGGAGCAGGTGGAGGAGGTGTTGTGCTGCACTGTGCAATGAGGAATGTTCCACGGTACTGGAACTGGTATGTATGCAGCCCAGTAGTAGGCACATGGGATGATAGAAGGCACCATCACTACGGTAGCTACCGGAGGCACGATGCGTGATTCACTGCAAACCGCACTAAAGGCAGTGCAACAGCCCCCCCCTGCCTCCACCTGAGCGTGTGTGTTACAGCCCTGCAATGACTTGTACAACCGTATACCACGTGTGGTGGTGGTGCGTCTTTACTGCTCTGTTAATTGCAGATCACATGGGTGCTGCAGAATGAGCCAGTCTTCTGAGTAGAGGGAAGCAAGAGTACAGCTAAGGAGGGACTTGCAAGAGTGTGGGCAGGCATAGAAAGGCACAAGGGGCCCTCCGAGAAGCACAGGCAAGGGTCAGAGAGGGGCTATGGGGGGCAGTGCAGTCATACCTCAATCTCCAAGGCACTCTGTTGATAAAATGCGAAGCATACACAACGAGACTAGCAATGATAGGAAGTTAGGGCGTTTTCCTGACTTCGTGTCATCCGGTCTTTGTGTCATCCGAAATTGTGGAATCTAATCAGAAAATTCGCAGTTTAAGCTTTGGGCTTTCCGATAGGATCCCACAATTTCGGATGACACAAAGACTGGATGACACGAAGCTAGGAATGAGCCCTTAGAATATCTAAAGGCTGCAAGGCAGAGTACGGACAACCAACCTACTACGTGAAATACTGTCTTGCTGGCTGACACACCTTTCTTACTTTTTTCAACTCCGCGGCTTGCTCTTTCAGAGTAGCTTTTAGAAGGGCTATTCTTGGGGTGATCTGGAATATTAGTGGCCAATACTTTCCTGTTACTGCAAATGCCAAAAAACGTAAAACAGGGAGGATGTCAATGAAACAGGAGCAGCTCAAGTAAGGGTGGAGGGGAGACCGGGAGAAGAGTTGGGAGAGGAGGGGGAAAGAGAAAGGAAGTTGAGATGCGACAGCTGAGCTAACTGTGTAGACAGTAGAGGACTGCAATGCATACACCATAATGAACTTCTTACCGAATAGACGGTTGTACTTGGCGTCCCATGCGATCCCGTTCAACACGTCAAATTCCTGACAGAAGCAACGAAGCAGTCAGACAGGGGCATCATCCATCAGAATTCCACCAATGTGCCTTGCCCCATGCCATACAAGCCACGCCATATGCACTTCATTTGAATTTCGAGACGACTCAAAAGTCCGCCGTATGCACTTCACCTGGTCTGCACTTGCCTTTGCCATCCTAGGTCACAACCCGTGCAAAGCATACCCACTAATGCTTGTTCCATGTGCATCAACGAACATGCTAAGGACGTGGAAAACTGTGAAACCTGGCCATCGAAGCGGAGGCCATTTCCACAGACCACTCACACGTGCGTTGAGTTCGTTTGATCTTGCTTGTGCTAGACGCCTGCAGGGATGAGGCGGGAGGGGAGGACGCACGTGGGCAGTGTGTGACGCCTGGAACCAGTGCGCACTGTGCAATGCTACCATGAGTAGCACGAGGCGAGTGGTGGGCGCAGTGCAGCCTCAACAACAGCGACTCATAGAAGGGTCCAGCCACGCAAGCACTTTGACGGTGTCGGGGTGGATGGCGGCAAGGCAGGTGGAGAGGCCCACGTGGACAAGGGGCACGCTTTGTTGACAGGCTACTTAACGGAAAACCAACTCACTGCAGGGAAGAGAGTTCCAGCCATGCGAGCACTTTGCCTTTTGAGTCGACTCAAAAGTCAACTCACTGCAGGGAAGAGAGGTCCAGCCATGCGAGCACTTTGCCTTTTGAGTCGACTCAAAAGTCAACTCACTGCAGGGAAGAGAGGTCCAGCCACGCGAGCACTTTGCCAGTGTCAGGGTGGATGGCGGCGAGGCAGTTGGAGAGCCACACGTTGGCCCACACGAGCCCCCTCACCACCTCCAGCTCGTTCAGATTCGGTATGCTCCTCTTTCCGTCCTTCACTGTCACGCGCGCCACGGCTGAGACGGTGGGGGAGATGTGAGGGGAGTAAACTTTGAAGGATGAGAGCTAGGAGATGGAGGAGAGTGGAGGAGCCGTCAGTGTTGACTGACAGCGATGGAGATTAAAAGAGACGTCGCAAAAGGGACCCTCGGGCAAGTAGAAGAAACCTTTGAAGGTGGAGGGGTGGAGACGGAAGAGTAGAAGGAACCTTTGAAAGACGAGGAGTCGAGGTGGAAGAGAGTGGAGGAGCCGTCTGTGCCGACCATAACCGACTCGTTGAGCACTGCCAGGCCCCACCCGTGCAAGTTTTGAGGCGCCTCAAAACTCGCCTCATCTAGCCTTTGCGGCGCCTCAAAGCTGCTCTCATCTTACCTTTGAAGGGCGACGAGTCGAGGAGGAAGAGACCTGTTCCATCAGTGCCGACCATGACTGACCTGTTCAGCACAGACAGGCCCCACCTGTACGAGTCCCGAGGCGCATCACAACCTGTCTCACCTAAGCTTTGAAGGTCAAGGACCGGAGATGGAAGAATCGGTGGAAGCTTTGAAGGGCGATGAGTCGAGGTGGAAGAGCGTGGATGAGCCATCAGTGCCGACCATGACTGAGCACTGCCACGCCCCACCCATCCGAGTTGTGAGGGTTGAGGATCCCCCCCCCATCTAACCTTTGAAGGATGATGAGTCGAGGTGGAAGAGCGTGGAGGAGCCGTCTGTGCCGACCATGACCGACCCGTTGAGCACTGCCAGGCCCCACCCATCCGCCATGCCGTGCTGGAAGCTGCCTGGAAGCAGCGGGGTGAGCAGGAGAGCAGGGATGCCAGGCGATATGAGGGAACGGGAGGAACGCTTTTGAGAGTTCAAAACACGCAATACAGAATGACACAGTATGCATGAGATGGTGTGGCACGGTGTCGCACATCATGGCATGGCATGGCATGGCATGGCATGGCAGCGACTGGCAGAGTGCTGAGCGGCACGTGACGGCTCACATCATACATATGACAGAGATCCAAGAACTGCTCCCCGTACCCATAACACCACCCATCCCCCTTCCCTTTTCCTCCCTTTATCTCACCCTGTGGTCGCAGTGTCTCTCTGTCGTACACCAAACCTGACCGTACCCGCCAGGCCAACTGGTACAGCCTGCGCGGTTCACAAAGGGGTACAGAGGAAGGAACAACGGGGCCAAAGGGTGAAGAGCGGTGCAAAGGAATCTCAGAGTTGTGTACCTCTGTCATACACGAGCCCTGGATTCGCATGCCAAGCCAGCTGGTACAGCCCTGACTTTGCAAGCCAGCTGGTACAGCCCCGACTTTGCAAGCCCGGCTCGCATAGCCGTTACTGTGCACATGTTATTGTGCACAGTACCATTCTAAACAGTGAAAGTACTACAATGAAGTTCATGCGCTGTTTTGCACCGTACCTGTCGCCACGCAGTGCAAGGCCCTCGCCGAAAACGTCAGCGCTCTGAGGCACGCTGTTGAGCACCTGGGAGGGAGCGAGAGCGAGAGCGAGAGAAGGGGAAGGCACATGAGTGGAAAGAATGTGGGAGGTGTCAGGTCAGGTGGCCGTTGCTGCTGGACCATACCCTCCACCAAACTTAATACACCGTACCATGCAAACCGAGCTGGACCCTACATGAGGGGGAATACGATGCCACAACGTGGCACATCTGTGTTGCTGCTTGTTGTGGTGGCACAGATGGTAGCGTAGGGGAGCATGCCACAACATCACCATACCATGCCATGCCACGCCATGCCACGCCGAGCTATGCTATGCGATGCCATGCCATGCCATGCCATGCGATGCCACGCCATGCCACGCCACGCCACGCCACGCCACGCCACGCCACGCCACGCCATGCCATGCCATTCAATGTCATGCCATGCCATGCTATCTGCCACGCCATGCCATGCCATGCCATTCTATGTCATGCCATGCCATGCTATCTGCCATGCAATGGCATGCCATGCCATGCTATCTGCCATGCAATGGCATGCAGCATACCTCACCAGAGGCCACATCCACCTCCCTCACTGTCGACTGCACGCGGGAAGAAAAGGGGGGGTGCATGGGGAAGGAGGATAGGGGCAAGGGGAGAAGGGGAACAGGAACACCAGGGAATGGGGACAAAAGGGGACAGGGGCAAGGGGGACCGAGACAAGAGGGGATAGGGTGAAGGAAGGACCGAAACACAGGATGATGCTGGACGGGCGAATTGGCCAGACTCAAAGACCACGGAATGCAGAGGGACAGTGATTCTGTGATTGCCGAGACAGACGTAAATCTCCCTACCCCCAGCCCAGTCACACAGACAAGTTCCCTCTCGCCCTTGGGCGAGTTCCCTCCCGTTCACACATGTGCGCCCCACTCACACATGCACATCCTCCCACTCACCCGCCCATACTCCCCCGTGCTCTCATAAAACACCCCCTCGCCGCTCCCCCTCCCCCCACTCGCTTCATGGTCCATGTATAGCAGACCCTGGGGAAAGGGATTGGAGGAGAGGAGAAGAGAGGAGAAGAGAAGAGAGGAGAAAAGGCGTGGGTGGGGAGGAGAAGAGAAGAGAGGGGTTAGGGAACAGAGGGTATGGAAATGGATGACTGAGATGACTGGGATTGCATGCACGGCGGAAATGGAAACGACCGCCTTGCACCCCACCACCCACTGCTTGCCTCATGGTTCACGTGCCACAGACTCTGTGGGGAGAGAAGAAAGGAGGCTTAAGCATGGTCGATAGCAGATAGCCCGGAGTGGGGAGCAGACGGACAGGGAGAGAAGAGAAACGAGGGCGAAATTAACATGCCTGGGTGAAGGATCTGCGGTCGTGCGGGTACGACTTGACCGGAATGCGAAGAGTGGTGAGTAGAAAGCAACAGAGGCTGACAGGAACATGCCTGGGTGAATGCCCTCCTGTCGTGCGGGTACGTCTTGATCAGGTCAAATTCCAAAATTTGAGGCACGGACGCGTTCTCCTCTAGCAGAAACGAATCACTCCCAAACGCGGACGCTGCTGCAGCGTCAGTTCCCCGCGTGGCTCCGCCACCAATAGACTCGCCCTCGGAAGACTTGCCATTGATAGGCTCGCCATCAATAGATTCGCCAGGCTCCTCTTCCGCGCTTATTGGCGCGGGGTGAGCGGCGGAGGGCGCGATGAGGGAGCGGAGGAGCGCCTCCGCCGCGGGCTGCGCGCCGAGCCAGAAGGCGGCGGCGGAGGCGAGGAGCAGCGTCGCGAAGAAGGCGGCGAGCGCTGCCGCGCATGGGAGGACCTGATGAGAGGAATGGAGGGCGCGGGGAATGGAGGGTGGTGAATGGAGGGCGCGGGGAATGGAGGGTGGTGAATGAAGGGCGCGGGGAATGGAGGGTGGTGAATGAAGGGCATTCGTAGACGGATGCCTCGCACGGCATCGCAGCAGGTGTATGTGTTACACCACATTTCGCATTCAAAGGTGTCACAGCGAGCAGCACGGACCTGCGACGCGCCGGGCCTCTGTCGCCCGAAACTCCACATGCCGCGCCGCTTTTTGGCCTTCACCTGCGGCGGGACAGGCGGCGGATCCTTGCTGCGAGCCGTGGCGGCGTGCCTGCGACTGGGCTGAGGTGGCATGGACGAGGAGAGAGCGCGGAAGCTGCGGGAGAAATTACAAGGTGGAAAGTGGATGTAGAAGACGCGAGAATTGCTGCGTCAGCCTAAGAACAACTCAATGGAGGGTGGTTTGTGGTGGGGTGGCAGAGAGGAGTGTCAGGTGGGATGGTGGCAGGTTGGCGGCTTGTCAATATCGAGGGAGCGAAGAGTGGATGAGGAGATCGACACACTGGTTGGATGGAGGTGGTCGTTCACAGAGTTCACCGTTTTCCGTTTGTAATCTCTTAAAACATTCCATCCGAACTTTGACCCAGCATGCACCTTGAATTTGAAGAAAACTTGCATTCATTTTGAGAGCTGAGCCTGATGTAATGTAATTCTTTTTACTTCAATAAGTTTGTTTTCCATGGGCCATTGTGCTTCCGAGCATACGCTTGTTATGGGCCATTGTTATGGGATATAACAAGCTATATCACGCAACACACTTTGGCTACTCGTATTTTGTTCACTTGATGTGACAACAAGCTCTATGTCGGGAACTGCCATCCGTTGTGGTGTGGTGGAGCATTCGCTTGGCTCGAGTTTCACGCCCTGATCTCATGCCCAAACCGCAACTCGGCCTCCACGCCCTAGATCTCTCCGACAGCCCTAACCTGACCGTGACGGTCTGCATGCATCTCGCGCCAGACTCGTTCTTCGCTCCCTCCACAGTCTCCAGATTCTAAACTGCAGCTTGGTCTTGAATTCGCGTTCACCTCCTTGTTCTCTGCACGAAGTGCTCCTCCTGTCTGCAGCTTTCCCGTGAATCCGCACCCCACCTCCTAGTTCTCCGCACGCAGCACTACGCCAGACTTGTTAGAATCAGCAGTAATAGTTCGTCGACGATGGATAGCGCCATGTGGCCGATTCTGATTCTTCTTGCCCCGCCGTTGGCGATGTTCGCTGGTGTTTTCTCTTTGTACCAGTTTTCGCAGCTGTATCTCCTGTTTGTGCGGATTGGTCTTCGGCCAAACGAAGGCGCATGGCGTTATGTCAGGCCGTATCACAGAAACATGGTCAGTACCTCTGATTATTTTGTCGCTGTGATTGTATGTTTATATTTTGTGTGTTGGGATTAAATCTTGTTCCTCCTTCGGCTCTGTCTTCGCACAGGTGAAAGTGCTCAACCAGACCCTGGGTGACGCTGACAAGTTCTTGTCCAAGATACAACCAACCCATGTCATCCTGTGTGCCATGCTGATCGTTCTACTGGTCCAGCTAGAGCGACTGATTAGTCAAGCAAGCGCTAACTCTCGCTCACGGCGCTAGCCTAGCTCGTCCAAATTTGAAGGCTACTAGTTTTCACCCCGGTTGCTGATGAGGATTTGACTGTTTGAGAGCAGCAATTAACTTCGAAATGAAGGTAATCTAACCAGGTGGAAACCTGCATGGAATAGCAGTTCACTGGTCAATTGTAGTAAGAATGTTAGCAAAGGCATAGATCAGAAGTAAATAATGTAACACGGTGTTAAGCATGTTACACGCTGTGCCTGAAGAATCTATAGCGGAAATGGATGAACCCTATGCTTTCCCAAAAATTCCACACCGATTTCCAACGAGGCGCGGATGGATACTCAGCTCGGCTTGGCAGACACCCCGCTTCCTCCGCAACCTCTCAGCTGCCGACAGCCACACAAGTCTGCGCTGCGCATTGCCCCCTGCCCCCCTGTGCTGTGTCTCCCCGCACATCACTTTCCCCACGCCTTGCATTCAACCCCTGCCGCTTCCGCCTGTTCATAGAGCGCGGAAGCACCGATATCATCCGGTCTGGTGGTTCGGCGCGCATACTGATATCCAGCAATTGGCACATCCTGACAGTCCAGACACAACACACCAGTCTCCAGAGAATTCAAACAGTACCTGGTGTAATCAGCTGGTGACAACAGATGCTGTGTTTGGTCCTAAACTTAGGACGTCTCGAGTGTGACCCAGAAAATGCACGGCTCTGTTTCGAATTGAGTGCTAAGTTTTATAGCTCTTCTTGAAAACTATCCATGGCGGAAGCGACTGTGGTAAGGTGGCATCGCGACAACCAGTCGCCAGGTCAGAACGTTCAGCGAACCAGCTCCGCACAGTCGTCGTCTGGCACGCCGCGTGACCATAACGCGGCCGTCTTATCGCCAGCATCAGTCGGACCATCGTCACGTCTCTCGCAACCTGGAAGGGAGAATCAGGGCCGGCAGCAGCAACACGCACAAATGTCTGCTAGATTTAGGTAGGAGTGTATCGCCATCAGTTTACAGTGGTTAGTTGCACGCACTCGATACAGATTACACATCGTTTTGCAACGACTGTAAGCTTTCGTTCAAGCTTAGTGTTTCTTCTTTAATGTTATCGGCCTGCATTTCTCGACTCCTAACGGCTCTTTCTTTCTACCGCGCACCCTCCTTGACTATCCCGCTGTCCTGTCCGCCATTCCCGTTTTCCGCCAGACACCCTCCTGGCGCAGCGGAGAGGCCGCGCGAAGCTGCGGAACGAACCAGCGGTGTAGGCAATTCCGCAAGGGAACGACCCGACGGCGTAGGGAAATCCGAAAGAGACCCCCTCGGGAGTTCTTCACATGTCACATCTGCTAGCACCCCACACGGTCACCATGGCCGAGGGAAGCTGGCCGTCGCGTTTCGGGACGACGACAATGAGGATGACGATGGGGAGTATTTAGACTGCGATGACGACCACGAGGCGATGTTCACCCCGCGGGCGATGTTCACCCCGTGGGAGAGCCACGCGATGGAGCCGCGAGACGCGCGCGACGGTGGACAGGCGGAGGAGGAGCGGGGGGAAGGGGGGTCGGCGGAGAACACGGAAGATGAGGAAGAGGAGGAGACGGATGATGATGATGATGATGATGATGAGGGGGATGAGGAGGATCAGGAGGAGGATGGGTCAGAGGATGGTGCAGAAGACGCGATTCGAGACGACAGCGATGTCAATCTGGCGGCCATGCGGAGTCTCAAAGCGTCGCGCAGCGGCAAGGGCATGGTGTCGTTCGCGGACCGGCGGAGGGGGAGCGCGGAGGACGGGGAGGAGGGGTACGGGGACGGGGACGGGGACGGGGACGGGGAGGGGGAGGGGGATGATGGGTACAACGAGGAGGCGGAGCAGCGGGAGAAGCTCGACCAGGAGGTTATTCAGGGTACGTGCGTGCAGCCGTCAGGTGATTCTTGAGTCAAGTCGAAGCTTGACCAGGGGGGTAATGAAGGTGCATGCAGCCGTCAGGAGCTTGAGGTGCCTTTGGTGACTATGTCTCAGGAGAAACTCCATCAGGAGGTTATTCAGGGTGTGTGCAGCGATTGGGAGCTTGAGATTCTGGTTGAGCTGAAGTGATTGATTAACCCAGGTGTTTGAGGACTTCCTCTTCTTCCTCTGCTACGCCTGTCTCTTCTCTCCCTCCTCTTTCTCCTCTACTCTTCAACCCCTTTTCCCCGTCTCCCTGTCCCTCCCTCTACCGCTCCCGCCCTCTCTCCCCTCATGCCCCCAACTTCCCCCTGAGCTCGTGAAGCACATGGGCGAGTTGACTTCTTCCTCTGCCCCTACCACACTGTGTTGTCGCTCCTCTCTCTCCGCGTTCTCCTCGCTCCTCTCTCTCCGCGTTCTCCTCGCTCCTCTCTCTCCGCGTTCTCCTCGCTGCCTCTCCTCTCTCCCTCCCAGCCATGTACGAGCGAGTGAAGCACATGGGAGAGCTAACACACAACTTTAAGAACCTCTTTGTCTTCCTCTGCTACACCTGCCTGCCTCTACCTCACCGTGCTCTCCGATCTCTCCCTCCTTCTTCTCACTGTCTCTCCTCTACCCCCCCTCCCCAGCCATGTACGAGCGAGTGAAGCACATGGGAGAACTGACAGACAACTTCAAGAACCTGTTCTTCTTCCTCTGCTACACCTGTCTCTACCCCACCGTCCTCATTTTCTCTCCCGCTCCCCGTTCTCTCCACCTCCTCCCCACCCCCCTTCCCAGCCATGTACGAGCGGGTGAAGCACATGGGAGAGCTGACGGACAACTTCAAGAATCTATTCTTCTTCCTCTGCTACACGTGCCTCTACCTCACCGTGCTCTACCTGCAAGCCGACGCCTCCATCTGCTACCAAGTCACCACCGCCCACAACGTGCTGCTGCCGCCCGTGCGTGTGGGGATGTGTGTTTAAGGAGGAGGGGAGAGTAAGGCGGGTAGTGTGCATATGTGTGTGCGTTTGTTCTCATGTCGCCTCCACCTGCTCACCACCGCCCACAACGTGCTGCTGCCGCCCGTTCGTGGGAGTGTGGGTCTGTGTAGAAGGGATGAGTGTTGCACGCATACAGGGGGGTGGGTGTGTGTGCATGTGTGCATGCATGCGTGACACGCGCATGTGTGCTTCATCTGTGCGCATTTGCCTGCGAACCCGAATCAGGCGTCGAACCCTCCCTGTCTCTCCCCCCCCCCCTCCCCCCTCCACCCACACCTGTCTTCATTCTAATGCCCAACTCACTCTCAGGACTACACGGCAGCAGCATCCATGACCATGAACAGTCCAGACGACTTCTACTCATGGATCAATGACAGCTGACACCTTTCCTCCCTCTCTCTCCTCTCCCTCCCTCTGCTCTCAGGACTACACGGCAGCAGCATCCATGACCATGAACAGTCCAGACGACTTCTACTCATGGATCAATGACAGCTGACACCTTTCCTCCCTCTCTCTCCTCTCCCTCCCTCTGCTCTCAGGACTACATGGCAGCAGCATCCATGACCATGAACAGTCCAGACGACTTCTACACATGGCTCAACGACAGCATCATACAGGTGCGTATGGTCGATGCTCTCCATCAATGCTCTCCATCCATCCATGGTCGATACCAGTCAGCAACAGCGCTGCCTCCCAATTCTGTCTGTTCATTCCTCTGCCTCCCAACAGCTGTTCATTCCCAATCGCTTACTACCCACCCCTCCCGCACTCCCACCGTGTGTTCCGCGTGAGCCATCGGCATCTTTATGTGCTTGTAAACGGCAGAGGCCTTAAAATTCCGCTGCTGTCTGCGCGTTACCCACTATCCACTCCCACTGCCCACCACAAACCCTCCCAGGTTGTGTGGAAGGACCCTCCCTTCCCTGTGGCAACGGCACCTGCGAGCGAGCGCCCTCTCGAGTTTGAAGCCTCTGGGCCACACCCCGCCGCCATACTCCCTTGTTCCACTCCCCCTTCCTCCCGCTCTTGCCTGCAACACACCAGGTGGTGTGGAAGGACCCTCCATGCGGCAACGGCATCTGTGAGCGCCCCCTAGAATTCGAAGCATTCGGCCGCTTCGGCTGCTCGGCGGACTGTGGGGACCTGGCGGCAGTGACGAGCGTGACAGTGCACCTCACTACCGACTTCCACTCTCCCACTGATGCCGCTGCCTCTTCCTGGAACCTCTGCCGCGACGCCCCCACCCCTCTCTGCTGGTGGGTACTCTCTTCCGCCCTCCCTTCTCTTGCCTCTTGCCTCTCTGCTGGTGTGCCTCTGCCTGCCTTTTTTCCCTCTCTGCCCTCGACGCTGCTGCCTCCTCCTGGAACCTCTGCTGCGACACTCCATCCCCTCTATGCTAGTTTCCCCCCACCCGCCCTCCCCTCTATGCTGGTTTCCCCCCACCCGCCCTCTCCTCTATGCTGGTTTCCCCCCACCCGCCCTCCCCTCTCTGCTGGTACCCCTTTGGCCCCCTGACTGCTGCTATCTCTCCATTCTCTGCCCTCGCCTCTCTGCTCCTTCCGCGCTCCACCCTCCTTCCCACTCCCCCCCCCTCACGTCACCAGGTACGCAGAGGGTCACCAGTTGACAGAGCTGGCATCGGACATACAAGGCAACGCATGATCGCTCCTCCGTATGTTTCTGTTGCTGGTCAATCCCTCTTTCTCACCCATCACCTTACCAGGTACTCAGAGGATCACCAGTTCACAGAGCTGGCATCGGATATGCAAGGCACGCTCGCTCGTACAACACACGTTGCAACTTCTCCCTCTGTTCCCGGAGCCACTTCACCCCTTTTCACGCCGTTTCACCCTTTTTTTATCGCCAGGTACGCAGAGGACCAGCAGTTCACAGAGCTAGCATCGGACACGCAGGTCACGCTCGCACTGCCAGACGGCTCGTGGTCTCTCGTGCTCAATGCGCCGGGGGGAGGCATCGCCGGCACCCTCCGACTCACCGGCAGCAGAAACGCCGCTTTTGCTGCTGCTGCAGTCGCTGCTGCTGGTTTTGGAGGTAGCAGCAGCGGCAGCGGAAACAGCAGCAGCAGCAACAGTGGCAGCGGTGACAGTATTGGCGGTATTGGGAAGGTGCTGGTGACGTGGGGAGGATGCCAAACGTCAGACCTCACTCCCTTGTCCGAATGCCGATCGGTGAGTGAGACAGTGTGGGACAGTGTGAGAGAGTGTGTGAGACATGCCCCTTTGATGCATGCCCCTCCCCACACACTTTTTGCACATACCCTTCTCACACACCCCTCTCATTGCCCCTCTCCCTTGCATTCCTGCCTGCAGGCCTGCTTGTGCTTTACAGGCTTCTTGGTCGGCTAGTGTTTTGATACCTCACCCTGCTGTTCTAATTCGGCCTCTCCCCTCTCCTCGCCCTCGCCCTCCCTATCCTACCCACAGGCCTGCTTGCAATGCAGGCTGTCTGGCCAACTACTGTGGGGGCGGAGAGGGTACTCCCGTCCCCTGCCATGCAGGTCCCAAGTTCTCTCCCCCTTCTCACCCCCTCCTCTCCTACCTGCCTGCAGGCCTGCTCGCGTTTTGCAGGCTGTCTGGCCAACCACTGTGGGGCGGGAGGGTACTCCCCAGCAGCACTCTCCTCGCTCTTTGTCACCTGCGCCTCTGCCTGCAACGACAACTCCTCCCTGCCCTTCCTGCCCTTTAGTGACTTCTCTTGCGCTGAGGTAAGGGAGTCGACTCATGGGTTGAAATGCACACATCACCTCGCTAGCATGCCTTCTTGGTTCCCTCTTTTGCACATGCGCCTCTGCCTGCAACAACAATTCCTCCCAGCCTTTCCTGGCTCTAACAGTACTTTCTTGCGCTGACGTGCAATATATATTATACTGCTGTGCTGTGATTGCACTTTCTCGCCATTCCTTCACATTCACTCCCTCCCCCACTCGCTCACTCTATCACAATAGCACTCGCATCCACTCTCATTGCATGTCCGTTCCCACTGCCACCATCCCATTGAGCCTTCCTTTGCCCATGTTGCCATGCCCCATCCCTCATATTCTCAGCCCTGCCCCTCTACCCCTGCCTCCATGCCCCTCTGCCCCTGTCACGATGCCCCTCTGCCCCTGTCACGATGCCCCTCTGCCCCTGTCACTATGCTCCCCTCCATTGTCATTACTATGCCCCTCTACGCTCTGCTCCTCTCGCCGCACAGATAATCAACGCCACTGCAGACAGCCTTGCAGGCTTCCAGTGCTCCTGTGAGCCTCCATGCCCTCTTGCTTGTTCTCTCCCTCACTTGCTCTCTCACCTTCCTCGCTTCCTTTCTTCTTGCTTGTGTGAGTTTGCCCCAAAACGGAAAAGAAAACAAAAACAGAATAAACTTTAGAATGTGCATGAAGTGTTAACACTCTGCATCTTCTTGCTCTCACTTGTCTCGTTTCCTCTCCTCTCCTCTCCCTTCCTCTACCCTCCCCTCCCCTCCCTTCTCTCTTGTCTCCTCTCCTCATCGCCCCTTCTCTCCTCTGCTTTCGTCTCCTCTCTCCCCTCTCCTCTCCTCTCCTCCCCTCTTGTCTCCTCTCCTCTTCACTCTCCTGCTCTCCTCTTCTTTTCTCCTGTTGTCGTGCTCCTCTGTGCCCCGCGTTGCTCTTTCAGACCCCCCCAACTCAACGCTCACCACAGGGGTAGGCATACAACCCACAGGTTCCCCCTTCCATTTAACCTCGCACTTATCCATAACCCTTCTCGCCTGCCCCTCCCGTCACCTCTTCTCTGCCTCTTTCGTTTTGTGTTGTGTTCCAAGCATATTCCTCACCCCCCCTTGCGCTTTTTTCAGCTGCAGTCACACCCATGCCTCCCTTTTCTCGCTCTGCTTTTTCCCATCCTCTCGGCATCTCAAACCATTGCATCAAAGTGCGAAACGTCTTTCTTTCCGCCCTCTCCCCTTGTCTTCTCCTTGCTGACTTTTGCGCCATCCCTTCCCCGATGCTCCTATTCTCACACCTTTCTTCAGCTCGCACCCCTTCTCAACCCTTCTCACCCTTTCCTCGCCCATTCCTACCTATTCTCACACCTTCTCATTCTTCAGAGGAAGGCTCGGAGCCTCTGGGAGCAGGCAGCACAGGCTGTCAGCCAAACCTCTTCGTGGCACCAGGCTCGGCAGCAGGCTCGGCTCCAGGGCCGGAAACGCCTGGCAGAGGTCACTGCTACTGCTGCTATTGCCTCTTCGCTTGCTGCTTTGCCTGGTGGGTAAGAATGCATGAGTGTCGGCCCTTTTTTGAGGTGCTTTGGAAATTTGGTACTGTGAAGCACCTAAAAAGCGCACTAGTGTCGATTGTTTTTTCCCATCACACCACCACTCCCTGCCCGCTCTCCAAGAGCACACCCACGACTGCACCTCCTAACCACCCCTTCCCCTCACCCCTTCCCCTCACCCCCTCCCGCACGCCCCCCCCCCCTCCAGGCAACGCCACAAGCATCTGGACTCACCTTGGCTCCACCGACTCTCAGCGAATCACGAGCCTCCACGTGGCAGTCGCCCGAGCCCTCTACACAGCTGTCAAGGACGACTGCCTCGTTGGCTCCCCCCTCTTCTCTCCCCGGGCCAACCCCTCCCCTCCCTCCCCTCCCTCCCCTCCCTCCTCTCCCTCCTCTCCTTCCTCTCGCTCCTCTCTCGCCTCCACTCGCCGCTCCACGCGCCCCTCCTCCCCTGCTATTCTCCCGCCTGTCATCCTCTCCCTGTCCTCTCGGTCCCGCCTTGCTGCTTTCCTCTGCGTGCTCTTTGCTGGGGAGGAAGCTGCTCGGAAAGTGCCCGAGTGCAAGTACACTTCATCGTGGGACGGGCGGCAGCTGGTGTCTGCTTCTGAGCTGGCGGCCGACGTGCCTTGGACTGTTGCGCTGTGAGTTGCCTAATTTCTAGGCTAACTCAGATCGCAATGCAGGTGTTGTGGTTCAATGTGGTGGGGTTGCATACTGTTGCTTTTGAGAATTCTCAAAAGCAACACCGATTCCAATCACCTTCTCTCTCCTCTCTCTGCTTTTCTCAAATTGCCTACACTGCATCCGCTCTCTGCTATTCCTTTGCTTTCTCCCGACTAAAAACCTGCAATTGAACGTCTATCTTGCATGTCCCTCCCTTTCTCACTCCGTTTCTCGCTCTCCCTCCCTTTACTCACTCCTTTTATCATTCTCTTCTTCAACTCACTGTGCATACCCACTGCAGCAATCAGACGTATCAATTATCTCGGGACCAGGCGGCGCGTTTCGTCCTTCTCCTCACCGCAGCGCTCAAGTCCGTCGTTCTGTTGCCGGACGATGACGTGGCAGATGCCGCCCGGTTGCTGCATGCACTCGACGCTGTGGTCGTGGACCCGTCTCTGCCTTCCTGCGGTACCACCGGTGAGTGTGGTGTGGGGATGGTTGGGGATGGGGCGGGGGGGGAATTGGGATGATTGGGATCAGGACGGGTGAGTTGTCTGCTCCTCCCTGCCTGCGGCACCACTGGTGAGTGTGGGGATGGAAGAGGGGATGGGGATGGATGGGGATGGTGGGTGTGGTGTGGGTGGGGAGGGGACGGTCTCTCATCTCATGTCACTCCCCTGTGTGTCTTACGGTTTACCATGTGTGCCATACACGCTGCCATGCCCCACCACCAGCCACGGGTCCCACAGTGATGTGGAGGACGAGCAGGCAACCCAGCACGATGGTGCTTTCTCCCTGGTGTGCCATGCCATGCCATGTCATGCCCCACCACCAGCCACAGGTCCCACAGTGATGTGGGGGGCGAGCAGGCAGCCCAGCACGATGGTGCTTTCTCCCTGGTGTGCCATGCCATGCCATGTCATGCCCCACCACCAGCCACTGGTCCCACAGTGATGTGGGGGGCGAGCAGGCAGCCCAGCACGATGGTGCTTTCTCCCTGGTGTGCCATGCCATGCCATGTCATGCCCCACCACCAGCCACTGGTCCCACAGTGATGTGGAGGACGAGCAGGCAACCCAGCACGATGGTGCTTTCTCCCTGGTGTTCCATGCCATGCCATGTCATGCCCCACCACCAGCCACAGGTCCCACAGTGATGTGGGGGGCGAGCAGGCAGCCCAGCACGGTGGTGCTGACTGCCTTGTATTCCATGCCACGACATCTGGCTCGTCTCAAGTCTCTCCCTTGTGTGTTTTGCCATGCCCCACCACCAGCCACAGGTCCCACAGTGATGTGGGGGGCGAGCAGGCAGCCCAGCACGGTGGTGCCGGTGGGGGAGCGAGTCACATGGGTGTGGGCGGATGGGCAACCCCATGCCATCAACGGTGGGTGCACCTACTGTTGCAGCGCTGAATCTCCTTACCATGCTGTGCTGTGTGCATGCATTGCCTTGCAATGCCATGCAATGGCATGCCAGTGGAGGAGCGAGTCTCATGGGTGTGGGCGGACAGCCAGCCGCATGCCATCAATGGTGGGTGCACCGTGCATCTACTTTTGCAATGCGAATCTCGTGCCCATGCTGTGTGTTCCATGCACTACCATGCAATGCCATGCCGGTGGGGTCGGTGAGCCTGTCACCTCTCCTTTTCCCTCTCCCCACACCATGGATCTTACATTGCTCTTTCTCCATTCATCCTTCCCTCCCATACCCGTTTTTCGAACCTCATTCGATTGATCCCTCTTTCCCCGTGTATCTTTTTTTCTTTCACCTGCCCCATCAGTGGCGGGATTCAGGGACGCAGCAGCGATTTCCCTCTAGTTTTGACACGTACTCTCAAAGCTCAAACCTGTTTAATCACTCTCCCCCCCTCGCCTCCTTTTTTCCACCTCCCCGCCTTCAGTGGCGGGGTTTGGGGATGCAGCATCCACTCCTTTCTATGGCATGGGCAGCGGCCGGTTGGTCTTGAGTGCTGACGTGGCATGCAGTGCGGAGAACGTGGGGACCACGGCGACGCTCATCAACGGCTCACACGCGTCCACCGCTGATCCTGCGCCCTGTGTCCTCAGTGGGTTGGGTTGGGGGACCTGTGCAGTCGTTTTCCCATGCTCCCGTGCTCCCATGCCCCCTCGCGTTCCTGAACACATGAACCCACCCACACATTCAATCCCCTTGTTCACTCACTCAAGGCTCCATCCATCATCCCCCCCCTCTGAGCTCACTCTTTTCTGCATGGCCACTTGCAATTTCAACTCCTTCACCCGCCTACTTCCTCACTCCCTCCTTCCCCCCTCACTCTCACACTGTTCTCCCCCCTATCATCGCAGGTCCCACCACCAGCGCTGCTGCCTCGTCCCCCCCCATCCCCTTCTCCTACACCACGGTCTTCCCTGTGCCCGGGACCTTCGTCTACGAGTGTTCACGCATGGGGGAGCCTACGCGAGGCTCTGTCACCGTTCTCCCCCTCTCTTCCTCCTCCTCTGCCTCTTCGCCGTCCTCCCCCTCCTCACCCTCCTCTGCCTCCCGTTCCCGCGCCGCCGTTGGTCAATCCAGCAAGCCAATAGAATGTGCGCCAGGCTGCCTCCTCTCCTCGCTAGCAGACGGAAAATGCAACCCATCTTGCAACGTCGACACGTGTGCTTTTGACGGCGGGGACTGCTCATGCGCCCTGCCGTCCACGTCCGTTCCCGAGCCTGCACCCGTAGCTTCAGGCTCGGTCCCAGGCTCGGGGTTAGGTCCGGTGGGATTCGTGGCCCGGCCGCAGTACTGTCCCTGTCCTCCGGGACAGGTTCGGTCAGACGAAGGAGGTGAGTGATAGGGTGTTGGGCGGTGATGGGCGGTTGGGATGGGCGGTGGGGGGAAGATGGGCGGTGGGTGGTGATAGTTTGGTGGGGAGTTTTGATGCACCTCACAAGTGGTCTGCTCTGCCCGCAGTACTGCCCCTGTTTTCACTGACAGGTTCGGTCGGACGAAGGAGGTGAGTGATACGGCGGCTGGTGGTGATGGGTGGTGGGTGCAGATGGGCAGTGGGAAGGGATGGGTGGTGGGGAGAGATGGGAAGATGGTGGAAATTGGAAAGTATTGAGGCAACACATGAATAGCCACTTGGTCAGCCAGATGGTGAGCAGCAGTGACCATTTCATCTCCCAGTTTCTGTCCCAACACCTGCTTTCCAGTCCCCGCTTTCCAATCCCCGCTTTCTGCCACCAACTTTTGCACCCTTTTTCGGCACCAGACTCATTCCTCACCCTCCTTCCACTTCCCCCCCTCTCCCTCTCCACTTACCTCGATTGCATGGCCCCCCTCCACCCAGCATGCTGCATGACGTCAGCCATAGGGGATGGCCTCTCCTTCCCCTTCACCCTCGACATGTTCTCAAATGCCACGTCAGCAGCCATGTCTGCTGGCAATGCCACGTCAGCAGCTGCGTCGGCTGCTAATGCCACGTCAGCAGCTGCGCCTGGTGCCGCGGCTGCGGGCAATGCGTCGTCAGCAAACGGCACGGAGGAGGTGGCGTTGTCTCGCTTCGTGGCGGAACAGAACAGGTGGGGTGGGGGGAAAGGGGGGGAGAGGGGGAGGGGAGATGGCTATGCTTGCACCACTCTTGAAATTCTTAAAAGGAGGTGGCGCTGTACCTAGTGGCGGACCAGAGCAGGTGAGGAAGGGGGAGGCTGAGAGAGGAGGAATGGAGAAGGGGAGGGGAGAGGGGGAGGTTAGGTGTTCAGGAGGTGTGAGACGGATGGACAGAGAAGAGAGGGTATGAAAAAAGTATAGGATAACTAGCTGTTTCTGTAGGGTAGCCCTGGCCAGATGACTGGGTACAGCTAGAGGCAGGACCGGGTTTTTTAGTGCTTTCTATCTACTAACTGACGTTGAGCCTGCTTCCATGGGGCATTCTTGTCGTGCTGCACGGCACATGGTGCATTGTGCATGGCATGTGGTGCATGGCATGTGGTGCATGGCATGTGGTGCATGGCAGGGTGCTGATAGGACTGAAAATCGAGCAGACCCGGTGGGACGCTGTAACCTGCCAGCCATACAGGTCAGCCGGACACCTATCCAGGTCAGCATGTCCACCATCCAGGTCAGTATGTTAGCCATCCAGGTCAGCATGTTAGCCATCCAGGTCAGCATGTTAAACATCACCCCCCCCTCCCTCCCCGTGCTTCTCTCCTCTCCATCCTTGATTCCCCTCACTTCCACTTTCTTGCTTTAAGTTGCCTCAAATCTCCATTCTCTGCTTCCTCCCCTCCACCCCGGTTCTCATCCCTCTTCCACCACTGCATCAGCAGCATGTGCACCTGCCGGCATTAACAACGTGTTCAGAGGACTCTCCCTCTCAACACGCCCAACCCCCTCTCTTCCCCCTTCCACTTTCCCTCTCCACCCCCGAGGTCCACTTCTAACTTCCTGCACTGCATGAACGGCATGTCCACTGCAGTCCCAACCGTTCAGCAAGCAAGCTCCCAACCTCTCTCTCCCCCTCCTCTCCCTCCCACCCATCCCCCAGGTTCTCCTCCCTCTTCCAAAACTGCATGAACCGCATATCCACAGCTCCCTTTGGCGTCAACCCACACTTCCTGCCCTCGTCCTCGCTCTACCTCCCTGACGCCTACGTGGCGCTCAACGACTCGTTAACCAGCGCTGACGTGGACACCATGCAGCCAATCGCGACGCGGCCTGACGGCGTGCCATATGGCTTCCAAGTCGCCAAGGTGAGTGCCTCTTCTCGCCAGCCTCTTCTCGCCAGCCTCTTCTCGCCAGCCTCTTCTCGCCAGCCTCTTCTCGCCAGCCTCTTCTCGCCAGCCTGGCAAGAGCGTGGTCATGGCACCAAGCAATCTGGCACCAGCCCCCAACCCCTCCATACCACCAGGCGAACGAGAGGGTATTCCCGGTGATATTCGACATCAATCTGGACAACGAGGCGGCCACGCAGCGCCTGCAGTATCTGGCGGACAGCTTCTTCATCGACAACGCCACGCAGTCCGTGTCCGTCGCCATGCTCACCTACAATGGTGCGTGAGTCTGTGTGGTGTGTTGTGCTGTGAAGATAGCTACCTTTTGAGGCACCTCAAAAATGGGCTCAGGCCCAGCGCACACAACAGCGGTGGTGGCATGCTCCGTCGCCATGCTCACCTACAACGGTGCGTGCGTGTGCTCATGATCCTTGCCTTGCAATGATAGCATTGTCTTTGCTCTCTTTCTCCCTTTTCTCCCTTTTCTCCCATTTCCTCCTGATCCTGCACATTCTGCTCGCTCTTTGTGCCTTGCTTTTGCTTCCCCTTAGAATGTCATTTTGATCGGCTCATGTGTTTCCTTCCCTGGCACAACACCTCTTGCATCGACTTATAAGTTTTTCCTTCTCTTGCAATACCCCCTGTTACACCCTCCACCCACCCACCACAGGCGACTCCAGTCTGTTTGTGTACACCACCGTGAAACTCAACTTTGAGGTCAGTTCACAGCTGCTCCACACTTGTCCCATGTACAGCCCCTTGTTGCACCATCCCGCACTGTTATGACACCCGTTCAGGGGGTGTGCGGCCCAATTTTACACAACAATGGCATTAAACATTGAAGTTCTTAGAGGGTTGCTTGCGGGTACGATTCCACAGCCTTAATCAAACTGCGTCGTTCTAAGCATTGAAGTTCATACGCAGTCTGAGGGTGTGGAGTGGTTTCGTAGAGGGCTGCGGAATGTAGTGCTAGCAGAAATCCACTTTCTCCTACCTGCATTCCTGTTGGATCGACACCTGGAGCTCACCCTCTCCTTTGGGGTGAGATCGCAGTGACATACACCCTCCTCCCTCTTCTTGTGTCCTGAGGTGACTGCTGAATCAGCCTGAAAGCATTCTCTCTCTCCCTACCTCTCCCCACAGATCGGCGGCAAGATAGCAGTGACATACAATGTGGACCCGGTGGACGTGGAGCTCTACTCGTCCAGTGCCGACTGTGCGGCTGACTGTGATGGTGCTGTATGTGTGCGCCGTGGTCCATTATTGAGGCCCCTTCCCCTCTCCATCGCCCTCTCCCCCCCCTCTCCCCACAGATCGGGGGCAAGATAGCAGTGACGTACAATGTGGACCCAGTAGACGTGGAGGGCTCTACTCCTCCAGTGCCGACCGGCGACTGGGTGAACTTGAGGCATCTTAAACATAGACCCACCCTCAACCCCCTCCCCACAGATCGGGGGCAAGATCGCAGTGACGTACAACGTGGATCCGGTGGACGTGGAGCTCTACTCGTCCAGTGCCGACTGGGTGCGCCTCACAGTGTCGGTGCTGTACGTGTGCGCGGTGGTGTGGAACCTCATAGAGGAGCTCGTGGAGGCGTTTCAGTGCTGGCTGGAGACAGGCAGGGTGAGTGCGTGAGCTCAGTTGTGCTCCTCTGATGGCTTGAGACCGGGAGAGTGAATGGGTGCTGCTTCTGTAATTTGATGCCGGCCTTTCCTCGCCTCAAATGCCATTCCTTCTCCCTTACGGAACCTTGCGTTCTCTCCCTCCCCTCCCCTCCACTTCCCTTCCCCCCATCCCCTCAGATCACATCATACTTCCGAACGCTGTGGAACTGGCTGGATGTGCTCTCACTCACCATCCAGTTCATCGGCATCATCATGTGGTGAGTGGATTGGTGCGCAAGTGGTGAGTAAGTGGCGTGGTGAGTAGTGGCTGGATGTGCTCTCTCTCACCATCCAATTCATCCGCATCCTCATGTGGTGGGACATGGCAATGGGAGAGCAAGTGAACAATTTTATGTAGAGACGGCTTTTGAGGCGCCTCAAAAGTCAGTGCAACAGGCCGGCCCTTTCCAAATGCTTTCTTAGTCGTCTCAAAGCATCCCCCCCCCTCATCTCCACCGCATCCCACCGCACCGCTCTTAACCCCCACGTACTCCTTCCTTCCCCCTGCGCAGGTTCATCATATCAGTGCAGATGGCCGGAGGCTTCCAGGTGCAGCCTCGATACGACATCTACGTCACGGGGGACTCGCCCTTTGTCTGGCGGGTGAGTCGATGCGACACACTACATGTGTTGCCTCATCTGTATGCATACTCCTCTCCGTCCATCCAGGTGCAGCCTCGCTACGACATCTACGTCACGGGGGACTCGCCCTTCGTCTGGCGGGTAGGCCGGTTTCATACAGCGTGCTGTGCGGGATGGGTTGGCGCACAGTTGTCTTGCCGTGTAGGAAGCATACATACTTGTGTCATGCATGAACAGGACGTATCCGGGAATAACACAAGTATGTATGCAGCTGCCCGGATCCGTCCAGGTGCAGGCTCTTGCTGCAGCATCTGCGTCACTGGGGACTCGCCCTTCGTCTGGCGGCGGGTAAGTTCTTTCAATGCAACGTGCATTGGCCTTGCGGGGTAAAGCTTTCCACATCGTGTGCCCTTCTTTGTTCTCTGCGTTTTCCCTCCCCCTTCGTTCCTTCTTCCTCCATCCGCTTATTCCCCACCCACCCCAACAGCTGCAATACACCCAGTGGGCTACGAGCAAGTGCAGGCAGTATACCGCTTCCCCGTCTCCCACACACCTCCCCCCTTGTTCTCTGCAGTATACCACTCTGTGAGGGACGAACCACGTGGTATACTGCACAGAGTGGTATACTGCACAGAGTGGTATACTGCCTGCGCAGTGGCCTCTACTTTTTTCTCCCTGCACATCCCTTACCGCTTCCCCGTCTCCCACACACCTCCCCCCTTGTTCTCTGCAGTATACCACTCTGTGAGGGACGAACCACGTGGTATACTGCACAGAGTGGTATACTGCACAGAGTGGTATACTGCGCAGAGTGGTATACTGCACAGAGTGGTATACTGCCTGCGCAGTGGCCTCTACTTTTTTCTCCCTGCACATCCCTTACCGCTTCCCCGTCTCCCACACACCTCCCCCCTTCCTCTCCCCAACAGCTGCAGTACCCCCCAGTGGGCTACGAGCAAGCGCAGGCAGTATACGAATCCATTCGCAACCTCGTGCAGTGGCGCTCCATCCTCGTGTCGCTGCAGGGCATCAAGTGAGTGCGCCTCAGAGAGCACTATTAGGAGCTTAATGGATGGCGCTGCAGCAGCGCATCAAGTGATTCTCTCTTAGAGAGTACCAATAGAGCTGTAGCCACGCGTGACGTGTGTTTTTGCATAGGATAAATTGAGTGTGGAAGAATCGTAGGGAATCATAGAGATAGTCTTCAACCCACCCCATCCTCTAGCGTCGTTCTCTTCCTCATCCACGTACACACACACCCTGCCATCCTTCAACGTCCTCCACCGTCTGCTCAGGCTAATAGACTTCCAGCCACGCATGCCCATAATCTAACCTCCTGTTGCCCTTTCTTCTGTCGCTTTTCTCCCGTCTTACTCGCTGTCCCCACTCTCAGCGTCTTCCTCTTCCTCCTCCGTCTGCTCAAGCTGATGGACTTCCAGCCGCGCATCGCCATCCTCACGCGCACCATGGCAGCAGCCTTCCCGGCCCTCGTGCACTTCTTCCTGCTCTGGGCGATCATGTTCATCGGCTTCTCTCTCTACGCCTATGTGGTGTTTGGTCGAACCTTGGAGCAGGTATGATGCTTGGCATAGAGCAGTGCTAGCCGGTGCAGTGCTGTGAAGCAGGGTGTGGGGCAGCCTTCCCGGCCCTCGTGCATTTCTTCCTGCTCTGGGCGATCATGTTCATCGGCTTCTCTCTCTACGCCTACGTCGTGTTCGGTCGAACACTGGAGCAGGTACGTCGCTGGGCATAGAGTGGTGTTAGCAGGTTTGGCAGGTGCAACAGGTGGGGAGAACTCCCT
Source organism: Closterium sp. NIES-65 (assembly GCA_948144175.1). Classification (NCBI taxonomy): domain Eukaryota; kingdom Viridiplantae; phylum Streptophyta; class Zygnematophyceae; order Desmidiales; family Closteriaceae; genus Closterium; species Closterium sp. NIES-65. The sequence goes on along the minus strand of CANXME010002279.1, from coordinate 90,206 downwards.
GCCCCTCGCTTTCCCCACCCTCCTCATCAACCACAACAGCACCAGATACTCCTTGGCTTCTACTCTTATGTCCAAAACCCTCGCCTTTCTTCCCCATTCACTCCTCTTCCCCCCCTCCACCCTTTCCATTCCACTTGCAGTTCCAGTTCAGCACAGTGGCGATGTCGATGGTCTCCTGCTTCCTCATCCTGATCAACCACAGCAGCACCGGCTACTACTTCATCCCTCCCTCCTCTTGTGACCAAACAACTCTCCCTCTTCCCCCCATTCACCCCTCTCTCTCCCCTCCCGCAGTTCAGCACAGTGGCGATGTCGATGGTCTCCTGCTTCCTCATCCTGATCAACCACAGCAGCACCGGCTACTACTTCATCCCTCCCTCCTCTTGTGTCCAAAAAACTCTCCCTCTTCCCCCCATTCATCCCTCTCTCTCCCCTCCCGCAGTTCAGCACAGTGGCGATGTCGATGGTCTCCTGCTTCCTCATCCTGATCAACCACAGCAGCACCGGCTACTACTTCATCCCTCCCTCCTCTTGTGACCAAACAACTCTTCCTCTTCCCTCCATTCACCCCTCTCTCTCCCCTCCCGCAGTTCAGCACAGTGGCGATGTCGATGGTCTCCTGCTTCCTCATCCTGATCAACCACAGCAGCACCGGCTACTACTTCATCCCTCCCTCCTCTTGTGTCCAAAAAACTCTCCCTCTTCCCCCCATTCACCCCTCTCTCTCCCCTCCCGCAGTTCAGCACGGTGGCGATGTCGATGGTCTCCTGCTTCCTCATCCTGATCAACCACAGCAGCACCGGCTACTACTTCATCCCTCCCTCCTCTTGTGTCCAGAAAACTCTCCCTCTTCCCCCCATTCACCCCTCTCTCTCCCCTCCCGCAGTTCAGCACGGTGGCGATGTCGATGGTCTCCTGCTTCCTCATCCTGATCAACCACAGCAGCACGGGCTACTACTTCATCCCTCCCTCCTTTTGTGTCCAAAAAACTCTCCCTCTTCCCCCCATTCATCCCTCTCTCTCCCCTCCCGCAGTTCAGCACAGTGGCGATGTCGATGGTCTCCTGCTTCCTCATCCTGATCAACCACAGCAGCACCGGCTACTACTTCATCCCTCCCTCCTCTTGTGTCCAAAAAACTCTCCCTCTTCCCCCCATTCACCCCTCTCTCTCCCCTCCCGCAGTTCAGCACAGTGGCGATGTCGATGGTCTCCTGCTTCCTCATCCTGATCAACGACAACAGCACGGGCTACTACTTCATCCAGCTGGAGGGGTGGAACCTCACAGCAGCCATCATCTTCTGGGTCGCCTACATCAGCGTCATGGTCTTCGTCATGCTCAACGTGCTCATCGCTATTGTGGTCGATGCTTTCTTGGAAGTCAGGGTAAGCTTCCTCAACCACCCCAACCACATCATCGCATCGTATGGGTCGCCTACATCAGCGTAAAGGTCTTTGTCATGCTCAACATGCTCATCGCCATTGTTTGTGGACACGTTCCTGGAAGTCGGAGTAAGCTCCTACCTCTTCAACCTCCCCGTGCCTAGGTCAAGTTCCATCGCTTGAACCTCCACACGTCATTGCGTTGCACTGCTTCGCATTTTTCTTTAGGATTCTCAAAACACAGATTCTGGGAAGTGCAGGTGTCTTCAGTCCGTTCACACGCCTCCTCCCTTGCCTTCCCCCCTGTGCCAACCGTCCCTTCTCCGTCCCTGCCCCTCTTCCCTGCCATTGCCCTCTCCCTCATCCCTCCATTCCTTGCACCCAGAATTCCACTTACGTTTCGCCAGCGTTCCCCATGGACATGTGGTATGTGTGTGGAGACTTGAACAACTGATTCCTCCCCTCCTCAATCTTTCCCTTCCTCCCTTCTCCCACCCTACTCCCCTCCAATCAGAAATCTACAGAAGATTCACCGGCATTTCCAGTGGACATGTGGTATGTCATGTGCAACGTGCTGCTGCGCCTCTCAACGGACTACTGGATACTGGAAGCAAGCACTGATTCCACCTCTCTCATTCTCTCCCTTCCTCCCTCCCCCCCCCCCCCCCCCCTCCCCCCCGCCACCCCTTTCTTGCAACCAGAAATCTACGGAAGAATCGCCAGCGTTCCCAGTGGACATGTGGTATGTGCTGCGCAACGTGCTGCTGCGCCTCTCAACGGACTACTGGAAGCCAGGACGGCTGCAGCGGCACCTGCTCATGCTGGGCGCAGAGGACGTTGACGTTACGGTGAGAGCAGGGTAAACTCGTATTTCTTAGGTGGACTCACAACAGGCTAACGGAAGCCGGGACGACTGCAGCACCACTTGCTCATGATGGCGTAGAGGACGTCGATGTAACGGTGAGAATATGATAGGCTGTGGTGTGGTGTGGTGCCGGTTGTGGCTTGTGGGTGGCATGTGAGCAGTTCTCTCTCCTTTGCTGTCCAGTCAATGTTCTAGTAGTGTTTTCGTGTTTTAGTGTTCATACACTTAAGGTGAGAGATTACTATCCTTGCTTCCTTTTAGTAGTGGTAGCTGCTGGTTTGGGTAAGTGTTGTGTATGAAGGCGCGCAGGTGCATATCCCTAATATAAAGCCAAAGCATTATCCGATGCTCGATACGAGTTTTGCTATTGATGTCCGCGTGATTGATCCAGATGCTAGCAAGTGTAAGTGTAGTCTATGTTTCCGCTGCCTATGTCACTTACCTAAAGGTGCATTCTCAAGCTTAACGATTGACTTGACAATGACAAATTAAGAAACATCAGCAGGTCGCCTGCTGCGGCTTGACTTGGACTCAATCTACCCTGTGAGCACTTTTGACGCGCCTCAAAAGTCAACCTTACCCTGTGAGCACTTCACATAGAGTCTCCTGCCTGCTCAGCTTGAGAGTGCACCTTTAGGTAAGTAACCTAGGTAGAGGAAACAGAGACTAGCTAGCATTTGGATAAATCACACGGACATCAACAGCAAAACTCATACCAAACATCGGATGATTCTTTGGCTTTATATTAGGGATATGCACCTGCGTGCCTTCATATCTTAGTTGAGAAAGACGCTCGGAGGACGCTGCGTCCTGCGTCTGGACGCACGGACGCAGGGCGCGTGTCCAGACGCAGGACACACTGCAAAAAAAAAAATCGGGCTGCCCGAATTTTTTTCTTACGGTATTTACCAGCAGGCCCGCGAAGAAAAAGGCTGCGCAATGAAATCGTGATTCGCGATTTCGATGCACATTATTGGTGTCAAGGTGGGGTGCGTAGTCGCAGGATGTAGAGATTGGAGAGGTTGGGTTAGGTAGAGTGGATGGGATTTAGTGTGGTTCAGGGATTTTAGGTTGACTGGATCTGGCGGATTTGTTTGCTAGAAACAGTCGTCCCAGGTTTCCCGTCCCCATCACCCCCTGCCATACGATTTGAGTACCTTTCCAATGTTATCGCTCCTAGACTCACGCAAAAACTTAGTTGTGAATGATGTTGGTCGTAACTGGTTGTAACTGGTCGTAACTGTTGGCAGGAACATTTTTTGCCTGCCCGGGGGGGTTTTTTTGCCCTGCCCGGCCATGCGTCTTTTGGTGCGTCTCTCTGGTCCTGGTGCTGCGTCCTGCGTCTGGACACATGCGTCTAAGACGCAGGACGCGTCTTTCTCAACTAAGCTTCATATACAGCACTTACCCAATACGGATGGTGACTTCTCGCCCCAAATGCATGAACACTATGGACAAAACACGAAAACGCTGCTAGAAGGTTGACTTGACCGCAGAGGGTTGTTCACATGTCATCCACAAGCCACAACCAACACCACCACACTCTCATAGCCTATTCTACTCACAAGGCACCTACTTGTGCAGGGGAGGGTGAAAATGGATACATAATGGTGAGAATAGTCTACCGCTTCTGCCCTAATACCATGAGGAAAACATCTTAGAAGATAAGCCTCTGTGAGCTTTCAAGTCCATTGCATCCATCAAACAAAGGCGTCTTCAGGCGTTTTCGTCTTGTCCCTCATCCCCTCCGTTCCCTTTCCAGCCTTTTTCTCTCCGCAGCCTGCGCATTTGATGGTGGCCAAGTCAGACACGGTCGCGACCCTCAACGAAGGCTTCAGCAAATTAGCTGCTGCTGCCTTTCTCATTCTTTCCCTCCTTTCCTCCCTTCCCCTCCCTCTTTCCCTCTCTCCCTCTCTCCTCCTCCCTAGCTTGAGGATTCGGTGGTTGCCAAATCAGTGGCAGCTTTCAAGGAACGCTTAGATCGAGTCAACCGCTGCTGCCTTCTCATCCATTCCCTCCTTCCCTCCCTTCCCCTCCTCACCCCCTCTCCCTCTCTCTCTCCTCCTTCCCAGCTCGAGGATTCAGTAGTGGCCAAGTCAGCCGCAGCTCTCAAAGAAGGGTTCAATCGAGTCAACAGATGGTGGAGAGGCTTCGGGCGAAGCAAGCCGCGCGCGCGCAGGGTGCTGCGGGTGGGCAAGCGCTGCTTGAATGCCGATGCGCTGCTGGGGGTGCTGGAGCGCTGTGCTGCCAACAAACCTCCTGGGAGTGACTCCGTGCGCAGAGGCTTCAGCTTCAAACGCCAGGTGAGGGGGCTTTGGGCGGGTCAAGGCACAGGGTGAGGGGCTTTTGGGGGTGCTGGAGCGCTGCGCTGCCAACAGACACCCCCGCAGTGACTCCTTGCAGGGAGGAGGCTTCAGCTTTAAGCGACAGGTGGGTTGCCCGCTTGCTTGCTTTTCACTCTCCCTTCCACTGTCAATGCATGAATGGCGACGCGCTGTTGGGGGTGCTGGAGCGCTGTGCGGCTAACAGACACCCTGGTAGTGACTCCGTGAGGGGAGGAAGCTTCAGCTTCTAGCGCCAGGTGGGTTGCCCGCTTGCTCTCTCTCCCTCCCACAACTCTTCACTTCTCAAGCGACAGGTGAGCTGCCTGCTTGCCCGCACTCCCACCGTAAATCTTGTCTTGTCTCTATCCCCTTGGGAGTCTTCTATTTATCCACATACCACATCTCCTATTTACCCTTGGTAGTTGCCATTGTAACCACATCTTCTATTTATCCCCCCTGCACTGCCTCCCTCCTTCCTCTCCCTTTCAGGCCGATACTGATCCTACCGTCGAGGTTCGGCCCATAGCTAACGTGATCCTGGCTCAGTTTGGAGAGGTTCTGGATGGGATGGCAGCCCCGGTTGCTCCACTCAGGGAGCAGGAGCAGCAGCAGCAGCTGGAGGAGGAGGAGCACAAGAGACTCAAAGACACGCTCACTAGGGTTTCTAGAGACGCTGCAATGACAGCAGAGGGACTAGACGTACTAAAGGGGGAGGTGCAGCTGCAGAGGAGGGCAGTGAGGAGGCTGCAGAAGCAGGTGGTACAGCAGGATATGCGAGCGATTGAGCAGGCGAGCGCGCTGCACCAGCAGCTGCTGCTGCAGCAGGAACTAATTCTGCGTCTGTTGAATTCTCAGAGCGACTCGGACGCTGCTTGAGACACTCTGGTGGGTAAATAGATTTGACAGTTTGTCAAGTATGTAGGGGGATGCCTCTTGATAGTTGCTGCTGCTGCAGGAGCTTAATACTCATCTGATCAACTCCAAGAGAGAGTCAGATGCAGCTCTATTCAGTTAAGTCCAGGTTTATAAGTTATGCTGTGTTCAGAGAGAAGTAGCTCCTGTCCATTGAATGCATGAAGCGGCTCTGTTGTTGTATAAGATCCCCTGGCAGAGTCCTGCTGTTGTGCTTGCCAATGTGATTTGATGTGTTGTGCCACGTGTAACGTTACCAGGACCCATGGTCATGCACTCGCCAGCCAAAGAGGATGTCTGTTAGGATTCGGCTGATAGCGTACTTCACTTCGTTGGTAGGCCCGCACCTGTCCCGCACTCTTGCTGATCCCCACAAAGCCCACGTGCTTCCACCACTCCCTTCCTGCTGGGTACCGTATTCTGTGCTATGGTCCTGCCGTTGCGTAAGCTAGAAGTTTTGTTAGGTAGATTATAGTCAAACATCAAGTACAAAACAAAGAGGGCGAATTCCAACATTTGTGTAAACCCCTTCTGCCTGGGACTGACACAAAGTCAGGAATATGCCCAGAAAAGGCAAGCAAATACCAAAGAGGGAGTATGACCGTGAGGAGGAGCCTATGGCAACACCTAAGAGGAAGAATGGCAAAGAGTAACCTATGGACTCCTAAACCTCTGCTGCTGATGCCCCGTTCACAGCGAGATGCTGGGTGTACACTGCTCGTTGTACTTCTTAGCGGAAAACGGGTCCAGCTGCATCGTGCATTCCACATGCACCATAACGCGTGGCGACGAGATGCCCCAGTATTTCACGCGCGCTGCAGTGCCAACCACCACCCGCATTTCCGCGCGCCCATGCAGCAGCGGCGTCGTCAGCAGGCTCGCGGGACTCAGCGTCGCCAGGGGCGCGTCGACAATATCGAGGGGGACAGTCAACTCCGCGCTCCCACCCTTGCTCATGCCCACGACGCCAGGAATGGTCACATTTGTAACATTCATGTCGAAGAATTTTACGTCGATGCTGATGTTTTCCGCTTCCACGTCCCAGTTGTTGGGGTTATACACGAGCGCGGTGACGTTTATTAACGCGGATAGGCCAAGGCGGAAGTTTTCGAGGCCCAGGAACCCGCCGCCGGATTTTGTGATGCCGACGCGGAGGATGTTGATTCGCTCGACCTTCACCTCCGGCTGTTGCTTCGAGACTGTCAGGTATGCGACGAGCCCTGCGACGCCTAATCCGACGATCAAGACGGCGAGGACGATGAGCGACCAGCATGCGACGCGGCAGCAGCAGGTTCGGCGCCGCCTCTGGCGATCCTTCTCGTCCTTGCGAAGTTTTTCTACTTCGTCTGCAGTGCTGGTTACTTCCTTAGGGTTGGCTATGCGCAAATCGGAAGGGTAAATTGCGGTGAACTCCCCCGAATTCTCCTCATCCGCGCTGCCACTTGCGCAAAATGCGTCCTTTGCAAGCGGAGGTGCGCAGCAGAAGAGGGGAAGCGACTTTCCATGCGGCGACGTTGAAACGGGGAACGGGTCATCTGAAGCTAAGAAAGTGGCTTCTCCTGATTCAATGTCTCCGTCAGGTGCGACTTGTGGCGTCGACTTGGAAACCTTCGCAGAATTGTTGTTCATTGCCATGCCTGAAGTCTGTACGGTGAGGAGAGCTGGTCACAGGTGCAGTTGATTTAGAGACGGTTCAGCGAGGTTCAAGGAAGTGAATAGAAATCAGTGTTGAAGGGAGTTGAGCAAATTGTGCAATGGATTTGGAAAGTCGGGTTGCTTCGAATTGGTCTGTTTGCAATGCGCTTGCTCTCGCGTATTTATCGTGCAAATGGGGGCGACAAATGTCAAGCACCGTGGCCCCCCACCCTGGCATTAAAAAACGAGTCGCGCCCAGGGCTATAGCGGCCCGCTGTCCGCGGTTTGGCGAGGAACAGAAGCTTCGTCCCGGTCGGTGGTTGGGGATGCGGACAAACGAGCGAGACAAACCAGGCAGCACGGCTCGGTGAGCCTTTGGTAGCCCTGACCTAAACCGGGCCTAGTTTCCAGATTACGTTCGTCAGGGTACTTGTTGACCCAGACCATGAGATTCGTTACGAGGGAAACCGAGAGACGCTAGCGACCGCAATGGAGCAAACAATTAATAACCAATACCATGCTGTTATGCCCGTTCTTTAGGTGTTGAGCCTGTGTCAAGTCAATCAAACTCAAAAACTCCGTTTTAGAACTCAGTGCCATGCAACCCCAAGGTAGTCCTGCACTTCAGCTCAATTACCGTATGTCCACTCTACGAAGATGCATTAAGATCGTGCTTCCAAAGTCGTGCTTCCAACATAACAACTTAGTAGAGCTCTACATTACTCATAAAGTGCGGGCCATTGTGCCGCACCGTCAGATGTCACGGGTTAAGCGAGTCAAGCGTTGGTTACGTGAATGTCACATGTCAAGTGCCGCCTGTGCTCGATCAAAAAGAGTGGCAAACGACCACAGGGATGCGAACAGTGCCTGCACAGCACAGGAAAACACCACGTGGCGAATGTCAAACAAAACTTCAATGTGCGGATGTCAAGGAAAGAACTTTAAGAAACATATCGTGTGTTGAAGGTTGGTGAACATTCAACGAGGGAGGAGGCTTACATCTGAAGTTGAGGGTTGGGGTTTTGACTCTCCAAGATAGCATGCCAGCTGTCGAAGCGTTGACCTGGTGAGAGAAAAGGCAAGACGTTAAGAAACACAAAAGACATGCACCAACCTCACAAGACTTCAACGCATGGATATAACGAAAATGGATTTATATATGCTTACTGATGACAACAATTTATACAGTGAATACTACACTCCCAACATCCCACCCAACTTGTACAGTAGCGGCTCGTGCTCACCTGCACTCTTCAGCATCATTGGCCAGTTCCTCCCTCTCCTTCCTTGCATTCAATCTGAACTCTGCTAGCACCGCCAGCAGCCCGCCCTGCCTTACCCCCTTCCCCTTCCGCTGCCTCTCCGCCCCACCCTCGCTATCAAGTCCCCCCCCCTGTCCATCCTCCTGTCGCTCCTCCCTTTCCTCAACTTGTTGCTTCTCCGCCTCCTCCCCCTCCTGCAGCCTCGCCTCTTCTGTCTCCTGCTGCAGAAGCCGCACCTCCTCATCCACCAATCGCAGGCCAGTGTCGAGTGCTGACGTGGCATCCGCCACGTCAGCTTGGGACATCCTAACCGCCTCACCAACTGCTCCCAGCTCCACTGTAAGCTTCCCTCTTCCCCGTGCTCCCTCCTCTCCTCCCTTGTTTCTGACTGAACTGCCCATAAGGCTGCTCCCTACTTCCCCTGCTTCCTCCTCTCCCTCATTTGGTCTGGTTGAGTCGCCGCCCCTCGTTATAATCACCACCACGTCGAGGAGAGTTGTTGCACGGGCGATCAGGGGCGGAGGATGGGAGGGGTGGGACTGGTGGGACGGGAATGGGGAAGCTGCGGGAGTGCTGGCGGCGAGGGTTGAGGATGTGGGGAACGGGGAGGAGGGACGAGCGGAGGAGGAGGAAGAGGAGGAGGAGGAGGAAGAGGAGGAAAACGGGGAAGGGGAGGGGGAGGACGAGGAGGAGGAGGAGGAGGAGGTGGATGAGGGGGCATTGGCACGAGTGACAGGGAAGGACTGTGTGCGCGAGAATCGAGAGCCGGGAGGCAGAACCTGGGAGGAGTTTGACTGTTGAGTCAACTCAGAAGCGACCTGGGAGGCGGCGAACAGTGTGTCGAGGCCCTTGGCGCAGTGGGAGGGGGGAGTGACTCGCACTTCTGACAGGCGAGCGAGGGAATCCAGAGAGAACCCGCGGGCTGAACCTGGAATGTAGAGGGTAAGGAGGTGGGGGAGAGAAGGGTGGGAAGGTGGTTGGAGAGTGACGCATGTGAAGGTTTTTATAAGAGGAGCTTATGAGTGCTGGTTTTGGTTGCACCGGTTCTGCTACTTTCCTTTTCCCTGCCTGCCATTCCCACCCCTTGCCATTTACCCCCAATGCTTCCCGTACTAGACCTATGGTCCCATCCCACCCCTCTCAAGCCCTTCCCAACCCTCTCGACACTGTCTCACCCCTCTCAACCGCAACTCACCCCTTGCGCTGCCTCGATTGAGCTCGTTCCCCACTTCCAGCGCCGCTGCCAGTGCTGCCCGGAGAACCTTGCTGCTGCGGATCGCTCGGGCAGCAGAACAGAAAACTTTTATGACTGCCCGAGCATCGTTGACAATGGTGTGGAAATGTCGCACAAACATAAGCGCCTCGATTTTCCTCCTCATTCTAGGGATCAAGGATATGGACCAGAGGAAACGCTCAGGTGCACACATGGCACCTGAAGCAGCACCTGAGACTGCTCTAAACTTCGCCGCCTCCTCCTCTGTTGGAATCACCTGAAGCAGCAGGCCCAGGCGGTCAGGTGGCAGCACGTGCTTGGGATCTCCTGCGAGGATCAAATCCCGGATTCGATTCTCAGGCATGCGGAATTGAGTGAGCATGATGGCTACGTTGTTAGCGCGAGCCAAACCAACCACTTGTAACTCATCCTTCCCTAATCCCTTCCTCCCCCCTGACCCTCCCCCTTCCCCTTGCACTCCTCCTCCTGCCTTCGACTTCCCCCCTGGCTTTGTTGCTTTCACCTGGAAAAGCACCCGGATGGCTCGTCTCATGTCATCTGGTAGTGTCACCTTCGATACAAGAACACTACTGCTACTTCCTTGGCTTTCCCCATCCCCTACTGTCTCTTCTCTCTCCTTTTTACCCGCACCCTCTCTCTCTATCTCCTCCCATACTGTCCCCTTCACATTAGTCACTTTTGACCAGTGTAAAGGGCGGGCTGGGGGGAAAAGGTCCCCTTCCCCGTCCGCCCTTTCCCCCTCCCCTTCCCCCTGCTGTCCCCCCATCCCAGGCGCAGCCAGTTTGCCTGAGGCTAGGCGGATAGGGGGAGGGGGAGGGGGGGGACGGCCGGAGGGTGGGGGAGGGGGAGGCGGAGGGGCGATTGGGGGACGAGAGGGGACTTGGGTAGGTTGAATGGGTGTGGTTTTGAGGGGGAGTGAGGAGGGAGGAGGAGGATGTGTCTCTGCTGCTGCTCCTGCTGCTGCTCTAGATGGTGATGATGGTAATGTTGCTGATTCTGCTGCTGCTGATGCCGCCGCTGCTGCTGCTGCTGCTGCTGCTGTCGAGGGTGATAATGAGAACGGTTCAGGTGGAGAAGCAATTGGTTCTGTTCCTCTTGTCATGTGGCCAGCAGGACGAGTGGCACTTGCTCTCAAGCGATCCCCTTTTGCTTCACCCGCCCCTGCTCTCCACTCTCCTCCTGCGTCTCTCACCTCCCTCACTACCCCCACATCCTCACTTCCCATGCCCTTGCCTTCCCACTTTCCCCCCATCGCATCCCCACTACCCATGCCCTCCCAATCCCCTCCCATACCTTCCGTCCCCTCCCCACCTATAGCGCTCACATCGACTCCCCAATTCCCCATGCTCTGCCTCTCTTCCCCCATCCCCTCCGCACCCCCCATGCTCCCCTCCCCCCTCATCCCCCCTGCAAACCCCATTGTCCCCTTCCCCCCCATACTCCCTTCCTGCCCCATCCTTTCTGCACCCCCCACCATGCTCTCCTCACCCACGGCTCTCCCCTTCACACTCCCACCCCCAATGCTGTGCCTCTCCCCCTCTTGCTCAAAGCTCACACCCTTGCTGTGCGGGTCAACCCCCTTCAATCCCCCACCCGCCACGCTATGCCGTTCGCCCCCCCTTGACCCCCCAGGCCCCATGCCATGCCGTTCAATCCCCTTCAGCCCCGCACCGCCCATGCTATGGCGTGAGCCGGTGGAGAGAGACATGCGAATGAGGAGATCAGCAAGAGAGTCGAGCTCCTGTGACGGCTGGCTTGCGGAGGAGAGAGGAGCAGCAGAGGAGGAATGGGACAGGCTGAAATCTTCGGAAAGGGATGCAAGTTGGGGGAGGGGTGAGTGGGGAAGGGGTGAGTGCGGGGAGGGCGGCATGTGAGGCGTTGTGGGAGTGGGAGGGAACTCGCACCGAGAGGACATCACTTCAGGTTCAGGCAACCTGAACGCCGTTCCGGGTGGCATGGATGCCACGCCGGGCGGCATGGGCGGCACAGACAGCATGTCTGGGTGGCTTGGCTGTCCTGTGTGGCGCAGGAGCGGGTGTGCCTGCACCTCAGTCACCAGGCTGCGAGCCAGGCTCCTCCTCTCGTCCCCCAGTCCACCCCTCCGGTCCACCACCCTGCCCCTCCCATCTCCTGCTTCTGCTGTGAGAACACTCTGAGTAATCTCCGGTTTTAAATGCTCCTGCTGATCCGATGTGAAAGTGCTGCTGCCCCTCCCGTTCACCCCTTCCTCTCCCTCCCGCCCACTCCTCTCTTCCTCTGCTCTCCCCAGCCTCGTCTCTTCCCTTCCTTGAGCCATCCGCTGCTTCCTAGAAGCTTCCACAAAGTCGTCCCGGTACGCCGCCAGCAGCTGCTGCCACGTCAGCATCGTGCCAGCTGGCGCGCCGTCAGGGTGCGCGTCGTCGGCCAATGGCGCGCCACCGCGTGGCTGCGGCATATCTATAAGCACGTCGATGAAGAAATCCGCAGGTACTTGGATGTCCCCCCCGTATGCACAGTCAAGCTGGTTCGGGGAAAGGAGGAGGAGGGGGAGAAGGGAAAGAGAAGGCAGGGTCTGCTTGCTAGGGTCTGCTTGCTAGGGTCTGCTTGCTAGGGTCTGCTTGCTAGGGTCTGCTTGCTAGGGTCTGCTTGCTAGGGTCTGCTTGCTAGGGTCTGCTTGCTAGGGTCTGCTTGCTAGGGTCTGCTTGCTAGGGTCTGCTTGCTAGGGTCTGCTTGCTAGGGTCTGCTTGCTAGGGTCTGCTTGCTAGGGTCTGCTTGCTAGGGTCTGCTTGCTAGGGTCTGCTTGCTAGGGTCTGCAGTCACTTGGATGTCTCCCCCCATAGGCACAGTCGAGTTGACGAGCGAGGGAGGGGAAAGGGAAGCGGATGTGCAGGGGGGGAACAAGGAAAAGGGGGACGTGGTACCCCTTTGAGTACACCAATGAAGAACAACCGAAGGCACTTGGATGTCTCCCCCGTAGGCACAGTCGAGTTGGTGGGGTGGTAGAAAAGGGGGTGAACGGAGGGGAGAAAACGTGAGGCAGTAGAGGAGGAGCTGGGTAGTTGGGTACTAAGAGGGGAAATCGGTGGGTACTTGCCCCCCCCCCCCCATATGTGCAGTCGAGCAGATCGGGTGGTGGGAAAAAAGGAGAAGGGTGGAGGGGATAGTGATGGGAAGAGGAGGTGTGTGTACGAACCTAACTAGAATACTACAAGGGAGAAGGGCGGAGGTGAATTCACGCCCTGCCTTACCTCATGTAGGGCTATTCACGTGTTAATCCGTAAAAGGTTATTCAGGTGAGACCGGCGCTTAGGGCGGTACAGGGGAAGGCGTTACCTCGTGAAGGGTTATTCGGGTGAGGCCGATGCGTAGGAACGCCGAGTGGAAGGCGAAGACAAACACAGGCTCGCTCTCGTCCCTGCTGCTGGTGCCTGGCGGGTAGTACGGGGTGAGGCGATGGGGGTTGAGAGAGAAAAAGCCTGGGTAATGTTGAGTCAACTCAGAAAGACCAAGACAAACACAGGCTCGCTCTCGTCCCTGCTGCTGGTGCCTGGCGGGTAGTACGGGGTGAGGCGATGCGGGTTGAGAGAGAAAAAGCCTGGGTTATGTTGAGTCAACTCAGAAAGACCAAGACAAACACAGGCTCGCTCTCGTCCCTGCTGCTGGTGCCTGGCGGGTAGGGAGATGCGGAATGGAGAGTGCGAATGAACAAAAATTGAGATGAATCAAATGGCAACGGCAAGCACGAGACTGCACTCTTTCTCCCTGCTGCTGGTACTTGGGAGGTACCGAGATGAGCTGTCTACCTGAGCGATTTTTAAATTTTCACAGAAATCGCTCACGAGGTACGGAGTTGCGGCGTCTATTTTTGAGACGCCTCAAAAATTGGCTGCTGGTGGTTCTTGGGAGGTACAGAGATGAGGCGTGAGCGGTAGAGAGTGAAAGCGTGAGGGGGTTCTGACACAGGGTATGGGACAGAGAATTCAATACGTCGTATGGAGGAGTGCCCTTTGCACACAGTCATCCTGCCTAGACGCAAATTCGACCTACCTATGCAAATTCGACCTACCTAGATTCCGTCTTGTTGCACATGCCAATGTCACAGTGCGGAACCTTTTTCTCAAGATATTATCTGTCCATATGCTCATTGGCTAGATGCTACCTGTCCAGACGCTACCTGTCCAGATGCCACCCCCCCAGGTGCAACCTGCCCATATATCACCTGTCCAGTGATGCACGGCGAACGCACAGTCGCCCCACAAGGGGGCGTTGACCTCGAAGGGCACCATCCAGGCTGCCCCCGTGGGGAAGGAGGGCGGCACCTGGCGGTACGCAGGTGGGGAGGGTGGGGAGTGGGGAAGGGGGGAGGCACAGTCAGTCGCCCCACACAGGGACGTGGACCTCAAAGGGAACCATCCACGCTGACCCGTGGGGAAGGAGGGTGGCACCTGGCGGTTGGTGGTGGGGAGTGGGGAAGGGGGGAATGGGGGCATGGGGAAGGGGGGAATGGGGGCATGGGGAAGGGGGGAATGGGGGCATGGGGAAGGGGGGAATGGGGGCATGGGGAAGGGGGAGAGGCATAACCAGTCGCCCCACACAGGGGAGTTGACCTCCAAGGGCGCCATCCACGCTGAACCCGTGGGGAAGGAGGGCGGCACCTGAAGGTTGGGGGCAGGGAGAGGGCGACGGGAGGAGATCGGGGGAAGAGCAGGAGAGATTGTAACGAGGAATAGAGGGGAGGGGAGGAGGGAAGAGGAGAGGAGAGAGAGGAGAGGAGAGAGAGGAGAGGAGAGGGAGGAGAGGAGAGGAGAGGAGAGGTGAGGAGAGGAAGGATAGCAAAGACAGGGTCTTTTCCCCCATCTACCCCTTTTTCTCCCCCCATCTGCTACCTCTGCCCCCTCTCACCCCACTTTCTCCCTCTTCCCCCCTCTTTCCCCACGCCTCACCTCCCCCACGCCTCACCTCCCCCACGCCTCACCTCCCCCACGCTTCACCTCCCCCACGCCTCACCTCCCCAGGCAAGACACTGCTGCTCACTTCTGCTCCCCTCCGAAACACCTGCCACAGCCACGAAGAAACACCAGTTAGCAGCACATGGCACGGCATACCAGCATACATGCATGCATGTGAACGGGCGATGCATGCATGTGAGAGTGGGATGCATGCATGTGAATAGCCTGCTTGACAAGAGTATATTGCACCATGATGCATATTCAAGTGTGTACACATCACTGCACAGCACACACCCTCCCCATCACTACACACTCTCGCTGCTGCCGGCCACGAGAGACAACTGCTGCCGACCCACCTTAAGATACGGACGAAAGACGCCAGCCCCATCGATGGATGGGCATGCGCTGAGGATAAGCTTCCGAAGAATTGGGGCGGCGGGGGGCAGAGAGGCGAGTGATGGCTGGCAGGGGAAGGAAAAGGGGAGAGAGAGGGGGGAGGGGAGAGAGAGGGGGGAGGGGAGAGAGAGGGGGAAGTGGGGTGGGATGGGGAACTGATTGTTGAGTGGGCTGAGCAGGAGAAAACAGGGTGGGGAGAGAGGAAGACGAAGGGGGGGAGGGAATACTAGGGGAAAGGGAGGACGAGGGTTGGGAAGGGTGATTGGGCGGGGGCAGGAGAGGTTGGGGGTAAGGGAAGACGACTGAAGTGCAGGAACGATGCTTCTTGGTCATGCTGGAACGATGCTTCTTGGTCATGCTGGAACGATGCTTCTTGGTCATGCTGGAACGATGCTTCTTGGTCATGCTGGAACGATGCTTCTTGGTCATGCTGTCCGAACGTGGGTCAGCACAACACCCTGAGCACCCAGAAATACATCCATAGCACCGCACCTCATCCCACCTCACCCACCTCATCCCCTCGCCCTGCCTTCACAAACTCATCCACGTAGCTGCAGTATTGCTGCTGCCCCGTGCTGCCTTTCCAGGGTCAGTGCAGCACCCACACCCGCCCATACACACACAGCCACACAGCACCGCACACCACCGCACAACACCGCACTAAACCGAATAGCACCCACCTCATCCCCTCGCCCTGCCTTCACAAACTCGTCCACGTAGGTGCAGTAGCGCTGCTGACCCATGCTGCCCCTCTGCCCTCCCCCCACCACCTCCCCCCACTCCTCCCTCTGCTGCCCCAGCGCCCCATTCCCCCCAAGCTCCCCCTGTCCCCCATGCTCCCCCTTCCCCTCCCCCAGCTCTTCGGGGGGGAGGGGGTGCCACGTGGCGAGTTCTGGTTGGCCGAGGGGTTGGGGGAGAGAAGCAAGGGCTTGCCACGCACTGGGAAACTCTGCGCTGGTTGAGGGAGGATTAAGGGGGGGGGTGTGGGGTGGAGGGAAGGGGGAGGAGAGGAAGTGGGGAGAGGTGGAGGGGGAGGGGGATTGGGACAGGAAGGGTGGGAGGATGAGGAGGAGAGGAAAGCAAGGGCATTCCACGCACTGAAAACTCTGCGCTGATTGGAGGGGAATTGGGGGGGGGGGGGGGGGGGGGGGGGAAGGGATAACGAACTGGGGAGGGGGACGAGGGGGGGCGGATGATGATGGGAGAGGATGGGGGAGGATGGAGGAGGAGAAGGGGGGGGAGAAAGGGCAAGGATGGGGGAAGGTAAGAGACGGCAGCTGTGGAGGGGAAAGGGGAGGCGGACGAAGGGGGCCCGTGGGTGGTTGGGGTGGGGGAGGGTGAAGGGAACAGGGGACTAAGAAGCATTGTCAGGAATATCAGCATTGCAAGAGGGGGATGAGCGGAGAGAGGAGCGAGGAGCGAGGAGCAAGGAGCGAGGAGCGAGGAGCAAGGAGCGAGGAGCGAGGAGCGAGGAGCAAGGGGAGAGAGGAGCGTATAGGAAGGATACAACAACGGATCGGAGAGGGGGGGGAGAGTAAGGTGAGGCGAGGGCATGTGTGAGTGAGGCAGCACCTCGTTACAGTGTCACACCTCGTTACAGTGTCACACCTGGTTACAGTGTCACGCAGTACTGGTGAGAAGGACGAGAGTACCTGTGGGAGAGGTAGCACGCAGCAACGAAGCGGAGGAAGCATGCTCCCCCCGCATTGCTGGGGCTGCGTGTGTGCAGCACTGCCACATGGTCGTCGTCTGCTGCGAGCCTGGGAGGGGGATCGAGAGACAAGAGGACCAAAAGCAGACAGAGGAAGATTGAGGCTGTTGGGGCTGCACACGTGTGCAGCACTGCCACGTGGTCGTCGTCTGCTGAGAGCCTGGGAAGGGGAGGGGAGGAGAGAGAGTGGGAGTGGAAGGAAGAGGGAAGAAAAAGAGAGATTGACGGAGTTGACTTCACTGTTGGTCGTCATCTGCTCGGTGATTTTTGAATCAGACTCAAAAGTCACTTCAAACCTTTGTCACACACCTCATCAGCTGTCTCGGGTTCCGGCGCAAGCAAATATACATACATACATACATATATATATAACACTCATATATATAAATATATATAAATATATATAACTGTAAGGAAATTCCCTTTTCCTTACTTCGCGTCCCTGCTCAACGCGTACGTCACTGTAGCACCTCAGTCAGCACCGTTACCACTCGCGACCATCGCATCATTCATTATCCCGCCCTTTTCGCACATCGCATCCCGACCTCACGGCTCAGCTGGTAACCCGCGCTCCGGGCCTACGCTTCGACACTTTCCCAACCTCAGTCCCAGGCTCGTCGCGCGACAACCACAGTCCATTACCGTTACCACTATTGTTTCGCTATATAATCCTTCGCTCATGCCTTCGCTCATTGTACTTTTTGCTTCGATAGTGCAATTCTCGTTCGTTCACTCAATTGCACTCGTAACACTTGGTAATCAGAGCCTACGATCTCATCTCGGACCGCATCCACACCTTCGCTTCCCACTATCTCAATTTTTGGGGGGGTAGACGTCTCTCAGCGACACAGCACCGCCGCTCGTAGTGCTCTCTCGCAAGCACGCACGGCCACGACCGAGGCTCTCGCTGAGCTTGCCCGACACCCCCGCCATGGCCGACCTCAATCTCGCCATGTTGACGCAGGAGCAACTCGATCGTCTCGTGCGACAATTGGAGGATTCGGCGCTTGAAATCGCGACGCTCACGGCGGAACGTGACTCCGCCCGTCAACAGTCAACGGTGAATGCTCCGACAACATCCCACGCACCTACCAATGTTTCTGTACATTCGGAGGAGCCGATTGTCATCTCATCCGGCACACCAACGCAACACAACAGCACGGGACAGCGCTCAGGCGCAGCCAGTGACGGCGCAGCCCAACCGATGTCCGGCATGGGAGGGAACAGGAGCACGCTAAGCCCACGGGAGCCCCGAGAAGCCCGTCGGCACGTGGAGTTTGCGGCGACAAGTGGTGAAAACGCCATGATGGCCCCAATGCCACTCAAGCCGCAACGCCCGCCCTGCTTCGACCCAAGCCAACGCGGCGGCCCGACAGTTCAATCGTGGGTCTTCACGATGAATGTGTTTTTCGACGCCAACTACGTCGAGTCGGACGCCGCCAAGATTCGGTATGCGGTTTCACTACTCAGGGGCCCCGCCATGGACTGGTGGCGAGTCATCGTGACGTCGCCACGCGCCTACGAGCCACCGTCGCACGAGGAAGGGCCCTCGGGTCCAGCTGTCACCTGGAGTTCGTTCTGCGAAACAGCCCAATACAGCACGTGGGATGCGTGGTGCGCAGGGCTTCGGGCGCGTTTTGAGCCGATCGCGGCTTCGATTTCGGCGCGTCAGAAACTGCGCACTTGGCGCCAGCTCGAGTCGGTTCAAGACTACACCAGCGGTTTTCTCGCACTTTGCGAACAGGTCGGCTACATGCACGAGGCGGAGCGGGTGGACCGTTACGTCGGAGGGCTGAAGCCGGACATATCGCACGAGATAATGCTACGCGGGCTATCGAATTTCAACGAAATCCTCGCGCTCGCCGAGAAAATCGATATCCTACGCCGACCGAGACCGGGGTCCTATTTCGGACATCGCCCTCGGGGACCGATCGAGCACGCCACTGTACATGCCGTCGCAACGAATGCAGCTGCCACGCCATTTAGAGGGCGCTGCTTTGCTTGCAACCGGCCGGGCCATCGCAAGAGCGAATGTCCAGAGGAGCTGAGGCGTCGAGGAGCAGAGCAGGGGAGGGAGTCTCAGAGGCAGGGAAACGCCAGCAGTCAGTAGAAGTTGGGCCAACTACTGACGAGACTTCCTGCTCGCCCAACCACACCGACCCTCACCGAGTCACAGTACCGATTCACGCCATCGATCGGGCTCGGATGAATAAGGAGGGTACAGCGACGGATTGTCCGGTACTGATCTACGGGAAAATACAGGGAGCAGCAGTGAAAATCTTCATTGACGGAGGAGCAAGTCACAGCTTAGTTAATACTGCAACCGCACGGAAATTACAGTTAATACTTAACCGATGTTTACCTGAGATAGATGCACGCTTAGTCGACGGCACGCCATTGGCCATACGAGAAAAAGTGGAGCGAGTAAAAGTCCGCTGCGGGGGAAACTTCGGGTTTACACAGGAAATGCTCGCAACGACGCTGGATGGGCACGACAATTTACTGGGACGTGATTGGCTGCGACGGTACAACCCACGGATCGACTGGACGACGGGGAGCTGCACAGTGCGAAGTAGCGGTAACTGGGTCGTCCTACCTCGCTGGCGGCCACCCGAATCTTCGACAGTCCAGGTCAACGCCATCACGATGAAACGGGCTGTCGCTGCTGGAGCTGACGTGTACGCAGTGGATATCGCAGTGGTAGAAAAAGACAAGCAGCAGAATGATTTAAAGAAACTACTAGCAGCCGTACCGACCGAATTACAGGCACTACTGAAACGGTTCCCGGGGATATTTCCGGATGATTTACCACAGGGACTGCCACCTCAGCGAGCGCACGACCATAGGATCGAGTTAGAACCGGGGGCACAGCCAACAGTACAGCGGCAATTTCGACTGACACAGCCCGAGCTCGACGAGTTAAGGAAGCAGTTAGATTACCTGTTAGAGAAGCAGTTTATTCGACCAAGCTCGTCACCGTTCGCCGCACCCATACTGTTCACACCGAAAAAAGACGGAGGTTTTCGCATGTGCACCGACTACCGAGCGCTTAACCGGGTAACAGTCAAATCGCGATACCCCATCCCCCGCGCCGACGAACTGATTGACCAACTGCGAACAGCACGTGTCTTTTCGAAAATAGATTTACGGGGAGGTTACCATCAGATTCGGGTCGAACCATCGGACTGCGCAAAAACAGCATTTAGGACTAGGTACGGGTCATTCGAGTATACAGTAATGCCCTTCGGGTTGACGAACGCGCCTGCGACTTTTCAGATGACCATGAACGAGGCGTTTAGACCACTTTTAGATAAATGCGTGATCGTTTACCTCGACGATATCCTCGTTTACAGTCGGGATAAGCAGCAACACTTAGCAGATCTTGAAGCAGTTTTTAAGGTTTTAGAGGAACATCGGCTGCTCACCAAGGGCTCCAAGTGCGAGTTTTTTAGGGATAGGCTAGAGTTTTTAGGTCACGTAATTTCAGAGGCTGGGGTTGAGATTGACCCAAAGAAGCTGGATACGGTAAAAGTGTGGCGCCCCCCGACGAACATCACGGAACTGCAGAGTTTTTTAGAGTTTGTTAATTACGTTCGACGGTTCGTGCCCGACATGGCACGTTTAACAGCCCCACTAACTGATTTACTGCGTAAGGGGGTCGCTTTTACGTAGGGGGAGAAAGAGCATGCTGCCTTCTCTGCCCTAAAAAACGTTCTCTGTTCACCACCCGTTCTACGTATCGCTGATCCCCACCGCCCTTTCGAAGTGGTTACCGACGCAAGTGACATCGCCATCGGAGCTGTACTGTTACAGGACTTCGGCAACGGCCTCCAACCCATCGCCTACGAATCACGCAAACTACATCCGCCTGAGCGAAATTACCCGATACACGACCGCGAAATGCTCGCGATCGTGCATGCATTCAAAGTTTGGCGCTGCTACTTGACCGGCGCAGACGTGACACTACGGACAGACCACCGATCTCTACAGTACCTCCGCGCACAGCCCCACCTCAACCCACGACAGATTCGATGGCTCGATTTCCTCGAGTCGAATTTTCACTATACGGTCACATACAAAAAAGGAGCATCGAATATCGCCGACGCACTGACCCGCCCCACTGCCCAGATCCACGCGATACTACTCGCCCAGACCAGCCCACTGCTGACAGGCCTATTTACCCACGGATATCAAACAGACCCGTTCTATACAGGAGGCAACTCACAGCAATTCGCAGCGGCAAAAGGAGTCTATTACGTAAAAACTGGAACCGACCGCATCTGGGTACCGGGATACACGCTACTGCGGGAACTACTATTACAGGAAGCACACGACGGAGTTACCTCGGGACATTTCGGGGTAGAAAAAACACGGCAGCAGCTGCAGCGGTACTACTACTGGCCAGAAATGTTGACCGATGTGCAACGACACGTGGCATCGTGTCCCACTTGCCAGCTCATGAAGTCAAGCAGGAAGCGACCAGCGGGGCAATTACAACCCATCCCGCCTCCAGAGCGTGCTTGGCAGCAGGTGACGATGGACTTCGTCACGGGGTTACCTGCTGGGGCGAGTGGGAATGACGCGATCCTGGTCGTCGTCGATCGACTAACGAAAATGGCTCATTTCGCAGCATGCAGGAAATCCATCACAGCCGAAGAAACCGCCCGACTCTTCATCTCCACTGTCGTACGACTGCACGGGATACCCGCGTCGATCATCAGCGACAGGGACACGAAATTTACCAGCAACTTCTGGCGGAACCTGTGGCAGCAGTTCGGCACGCGCTTACAGTTCAGTTCATCCTATCACCCCGAAACCGACGGACAGACGGAACGGACAAATCAGACCATGGAGCAGCTGATTCGAGCCACGTGCGACGACCCGAATACGTGGGAACAGCAGCTGCCACTCATCGAGTTCGCATACAATAACGCACCATCAGCCACGACGCAACAGTCGCCGTTTTATTTGAATTACGGATAGGACCCAATAGTACCCATGACACCGAATCCCGACAACCCCGTCCCGCGAGCACAACAGTTCGCCGAGATTCTGCAAGCAACACGGACCAGGGCAGCAGAAGCAATCAAAAAATCAAACATCATCGCTAAACGTAACGCCGATCGACATCGCAGACCCGTTACTTATCAGCCCGACGACCTCGTGTTACTCGACACTCAGAACCTTCGCCTGCCCATCACTCCAAAACTTCGCCCCCGATATTGTGGGCCATTTCGCATCAGCCACATGATCACACCAGTCACCGCCCACCTCCTCCTCCCTGCTGACTGGTACGTCAGCCCGTCATTCCACGTCAGCCTACTTCGCCCTTACATCCCATCCACGAGCCAACTGCCACGAAATCGCCCAGCCAGCATGACACGTCCCCCAACCGAACCACTCATCACCCCTGAAAAAATCCTCAGCCACCGAGTCCGCGACCCTCGGGGAGCCCGAAGGATCGAGTTCCTAATTCGCTGGAAGGACCGAACGCCCACAGAAGACAACTGGGTCCCCCTGGATAAAATTGAGAGCCACCCTGTCTTCCCCGAGTATCTGCGAAGCCGAAATTTCCGCGACGTCCATGCGCTCTCGTAAGAGGGGCCTCCTTGGGGAGGGGGGTAGTGTAAGGAAATTCCCTTTTCCTTACTTCGCGTCCCTGCTCAACGCGTACGTCACTGTAGCACCTCAGTCAGCACCGTTACCACTCGCGACCATCGCATCATTCATTATCCCGCCCTTTTCGCACATCGCATCCCGACCTCACGGCTCGGCTGGTAACCCGCGCTCCGGGCCTACGCTTCGACACTTTCCCAACCTCAGTCCCAGGCTCGTCGCGCGACAACCACAGTTCATTACCGTTACCACTATTGTTTCGCTATATAATCCTTCGCTCATGCCTTCGCTCATTGTACTTTTTGCTTCGATAGTGCAATTCTCGTTCGTTCACTCAATTGCACTCGTAACAATAACACTCGATGAATGTGCATGGTATTTACCATGTGTGCATGGTGGAGCAGGCTCGAAAGACGATGTCGAGAGGACACACCATGGGCCCTCGAGGCCAGTCCCACGGCGCTCCCAGCTGCACACACGGGGAAGGCAGGGGTAGTGACTGCTTTGAGGGAGTGGTGCGCAGTGCGAGACGCTTTTGAAAGCAAAATCTTAGAATATCCCAGGAGACAATCTAAAAAGAGCAATCCCAAGGGGACAATCCCAAGGCCCAATCCCAAGGGGGCAATCCAAGGGGGCAATCCAAGGGGGCAATCCCAAGGGGGCAATCCCAAGGGGACATCCCACAGGTACTTGGAGAAAGAGCGCGTAGGGGTCAGCATCAGGTAGGGGGGGCGCTCTCCCCACCTCTCACCACCCCTCCCACCTCTCACACCCATTACCACCCTTCACTACCGCGCATTACCCATCACAACCGCTCACCACCCATTACCACCTCTCATCATCCCTCACCACCGTTCACCACCGCCCATTACCTCGCACACATTCTTGTTGAAGAGAGAGTAGAGCTCGGCATCAGGAAGGGGCGGGCCAAAGTTAAGCAACAGTACATCAGCAGAGTAGTTGTGCGCGAATATGCGCGCTGCCTCTGTCATCACCCCAATGTACCTATTAAAGAGAGGATGAATGGGTGGTGAAGGGTGGTAGGAGGTGGTGAGGTGTGATGAGGGGTTCGGGGTAGTGAGGAGCTGACCATCAGCACGTCAGCTGAATAGTTGTGAGTGAATATGCGTGCTGCCTCCATCATCACCCCAATGTACCTATGGTTGGGGGGTGGTGGGGTAAGTGCGACAAGGCATGGATTTGGTGGGGATGGTGAGGGGTGATGAGTGGTGGGGAGTGGTGAAAACTTCAGCAGCAGCACATTGGCACAGTAGTTGTGGTCAATGGAGATTATTGGGATGATGACGAATGTGTGTGCTGACTCTGTCATCACCCTGATACACCTTCGTAGAGGGGAAAGGGGGAAGGGAAGAGCGAGTGCTGAGTGGTGAAGAAGGCAGAAATAAACAAGTGCAGAGAAAACTAGACAAGTCTGGACAATTGAGCATTGATCGTCGCGTTGCTTCCACCAATGATGTGCTTCCATCAATGATGTGCTTCCACCAATGATGTGCTTCCATCAATGATGTGCTTCCACCAATGACGTGCTTCCATCAATGATGTGCTTCCATCAATGATGTGCTTCCATCAATGATGTGCTTCCATCAATGATGTGCTTCCATCAATGATGTGCTTCCATCAATGATGTGCTTCCATCAATGATGTGCTTCCATCAATGATGTGCATCCATCAATGATGTGCATCGAACATTGATGAGTGCTTCCATGGGAGCTTCCACCCATCACTGATGGCTCGATCGGTTACCCCATGGGAGCAAGGGTTTGGAAAAAGAGGAAACTAGTTTAGACTGGCGTTGAGACGGCTTCCAAGAACGTTTGGATTTGAGTCGTCCTAAACCAAAGGGAATGTGGGTCGTCGAGGGAACGGAACGCCACGGATACCCTTTCCGCGACGGGCCTGGCGGATTCCTTTTCGCGAGGACCAATGAGCCACACATGTGCGAGTCAGAGCTGAATGGTAGAGCAGTCGAACCGAACAGAAGAGGAGAGAATCAGGGGGATTCGCGGACCTGTGGTTGTCTATAGCGGGGGTGAGGTGTAGCGGGTCGTTTTCGTAACACAGTAGCATGAGGCGATCGTGAGTGTACTGCGGCACGCCGTCCTCGCGAGCTCTGCCGTGGCGCCATCGCTTTCGCCCGCCGTGGAGCACCACGCCTTCCTCCCACATAGCTGCGGGTTCTGCTGCTAACCAAGAAGACTGATTGGGAGCTGCTGTTTTAAAATTTACTATATTATAAAGGGCTTAAATACCGCACAGCTCTCGTAGCTCAGTTGGTTAGAGCGTATGGCTGTTAACCATAAGGTCGGTGGTTCAAGCCCACCTGGGAGCGCTTTTGTCATGCAGCCAACTCCACCTCCCATGACCTCGCTCGTGGCTTCACATGTTGGATGACTGCCCAGGAGGGAAAATGAAGATGCAAGAGCAACATAGCTAAGCAGAACAAATCGGTTACTCCGGCCCCAGAATTAAGTCTTGTTTGGACACCCTAAAAGCTCGCAGCAACTTCATCATTCCATTTACAACTTACAAGCCAGCAAGATGCATGCCCGCACCTGCACTGCGAGCATGACAGCCATAGATGCAACATTTCCGAATTCCAGCGCTCAGATACCGTATCAGCATTTCATACAATAGAATGTCAGCATGACTCTGAAGGTTCTCCATGCTGCTGGTGATCATGCAATCGAAGTCTGCTCTAGTGAGATAAGGTACAGCTGAGGCCTGCTCTGATTGACTCAGATGATGATGCCTGTACATGAGTGCATTGTATCATGACTTGTCGCGATGGCTGGGCGACGGTGGCTGGGATGGTGGCTGGTGGTGGCTAGCATGAGGGTTTAGGGTTGCTAGGGGAATAGGTGAGGTGGTGGCTGGGGGATAACTGGGAGGGTGGCTGAAGGAATGGTGATGGTGGCTGGGGTGGTGGCTGGAGTGGTGCAGCTAGCAGTAGTCCCCCACACTTGCCCAATGGCCCCTGTGTCTGCACTACAGCACTTCATGGTGGTGCAGAAAGCACCATGTCGGCTGTAGCATTCCACTCGCTGCCCTAAACGCCAAGCCACGCTACCCGGTGTGCTGCACAGTGCGCTACTGTGTTTGGCGGGTGTTGTAGGAGCCGCAGTGCGGGCACTTGTGCCCCACCACATGGAATGGCACAGAACCACTGCCCCCACAGTCATTGCACAGGATAGGCGTCTGAAGAGGTTCAGGGAAAAAAGGTGGTCACACGGAACAAACAGGTGACGGTTTAAAATGCTTCAGAATTTCAAAGGAAAATTAGGAGCGAAGAGGAAGGAAGAGGAGGAAAGAAGTGGCAGAATCTGAAGAACACAGATAAGAAGTGGAACATTAGATGGGGAACTGGAGGAGCGGAGTGTCGAAATGGCATGAGGCACAGGCATGTGGGAGTGTAAAACAGTTACCATCTGGTTTTGATACGCTTCTGGCATGGGTGTTGCAGCAACCTGCCATGGCAGGCATCACACACAGGCAGGCCAGGAAAAACAAAATCTGAGCAGTTTCCAAAAATACTTGAAGCCAACATTGGAGCATCATTCACAGATCAACAGTAGCATCTAAATTGGACAATATCATCCCCTGCTTCTGCCTGTGCTTACAACCTGTCTCGGATTGCAATGCCTGAAATCAACATCACATATCTCATGTGAACAGTATGGTCTTTCTGCCTGAGCTCACCTCCTGATCCAGCTGCGCCCACACTCGGGACATGTCAAACATGGTCTTGCAACAGATGGGGCACGCATACCTGCACACACACATGCATGCACACGCACACATACACACACACACACACAAACACACGCACACACACACGCGCGCGCACACACACACACGCACACACACACACACACACACACACACACACACACACACACACACACACACACACACACACACAAGTTTTCACAAATACTCAGCAATCTCAACAAATCTTCCATCGAGGATGGTTTACAGCAAGGATGGCACCCACACCCCTTTTCCTCCATTCCCATCCTATTTTGAGTTACACCTCCCCACGAAAACCCTCGCTCACATCCCTCACTCACCTGTTGTGTTTCCGAAGCTCGTCCAGGCACTCTGTGTGGATTGTATGCCCACACTCCCGCAGTACCGAGGTCTCTCGGAGCGACTCAAAGAGAAACTGCCAGAGGGGTGTGGGTGCAGGCAGGCAGCAGGGGCACGTTAAGTAGAGAATAAAGGAAATTGTCGCTCGCACAGCGAAAGGCATGTCAGCCAGAGCATATGTCACAGTCATGCAGCACCAGGTTCTCCAGAGCAACTCAAACGGAAACAGCTCACCTCGAAGCACACAGGGCAGTTGTGATGCATGGATTTCTCCACACAGCGGTGGTCCTCTCTCAATGAGGTGGCATAGCAGCAGCCTGCACGGATGCAGGTGTGATGCCAGGGACGGGTGGCAGTGCAACGGGTAGCGAGTTAGAGTAAGGGGTAGCGAGTCAACAAATGGTTCTCTGATTTTGATAGACTCAAAATCGCACGAAGCAACCTGCGTGGCGGATAGGCGTATGGTGGCAGAGCAGCGTATGGTGGCTGGCAGTGCATGGAACGGCGAGCTAGGGCAACAACAAACCAAGAGCAAGCAGGTGGCGAAAGTGAGAAAGGTAACCTGCATGCACAGCACGCACCGCACTGAAGCTGCATATATCACATTGAACCTGCACTTACCGCACTTGTCGCAATGGAAAAACTTGTCCTTGCCACCAACTCTGCAAATGCCGCACTCGTCACAGTGGAAATGCTTCTTTGCAACCTGCACAAGAAAATCAGAGCTTCAGTAACCGCAGCTTATCCAACTTATTAAGTTGGCTCAAAAACCAAGCAGGTGCAGATGAAAGCTTGAGTTAGCTGAGCTATCTATACCATGACTTAATGTGAATCACATGACATACCTCGTCATCATAGAACTTGCACTTGAAGCAGAAATACCGTCCCATGCACACGCCGCATGCTTCGCATACTTGTTGCACCTGAGGAACCAACCAAGGCGGAAAAAAGGGTGAACAATGGCGAAGGAAGAGGGCATTTGAGATAAAAAATGATGAAAAAAGACACCTCTCTGTTCCTTCCACAATGTCACACTTCCTCCCACATGCTTCAGAAACAGAAAGCTTGCACAAAACACGTTGCATCGTGAGGACCTGAAATTGAATGAAACTCATCCGTGTGCAATCAAATCATGATTTGTCCGTGAGAAATAGGAGAAAATTTGTGCACCTCACCTTTTGCTCAGTCGAACACAAGGAGCAAACTACCTGCAACAAGAAAAACGAGCAGAATGACAAAGCCTCCAGTCAGCACGAAGGTTCAAATGAGCACATACCACGAATGGGGATAAAACGACAGAAGAACCGGGAAAAAAAAAAAAAAAAAAAAAAAAAAAAAAAAAGGCACGTTGGGGAACACAAGAATGATTGAAACTTCCTCCAGTTCTCTCTCAGGCATACCCGCTCGATATTGTGCCGAGCGATTTCATGTCGACTTTTGTCCTCTGAATGACTCTGCTCACACACAAACGCAAATATTCAATCAGATCAGTAACTTGACAGCCGGCCAAGACGGCCAAATCTGACCAGGCTGACTCGTCACGTCACCCACGGAAACGCTTCGTTACAAGACATCAGACATATCCGTTTGAGGAGATCAGCATCGAATACAGCAAATTGTCCAGTGTATCAGCAGGGACGGCACCTTGGCATCGTTATGGCAGTGCCGGCAGTCGAACACCTCATTACAGCACGGAGCCTTGATCTTGCATCTTCTCCGGTAGTGTGAACATCTGAAGGAAAACAAAAAGGCACACTTACAGCCTCTCTGTGAAAATCTAATTACACTTGTTTCCGTTGGATTTGATCGGACGTAACCCCGGGAACAGGACACAAAAAAAGGAAGAAGAAAATACTGAATCGATAATAGGTGATAGTCAACGCACCCGTACTCGCCGCAACCCTTTTGCAGAACGGCCTCAGTGTCTTCCTGTGCACTCGCAGGGGTTGCTGCGTGTACGGCTTCCGCCGACACGTCGAGTAATGTCATTGCAGTGCCAAATCTAATAACAGAACCTCTTAGACCCGGAGATTAAGAGTGGATCAGCCTAGCGAGGTAGCACTTAGCAGTCAACAGGTCTCTCCTATTGTTAGTCGATTAATCGGAGAGCGGCTAAGGGAACGACGACTACTTGCTGGAGAGATTACATCGTTTTCGCGCAAAGCGACCAAGGGGAGGAACGAGAAGTGCATCAACCTTGAGAACTCCACAAAACGTCAGTGAGAGTACACGCATCGACAATTCAGGCAGATCCACAAGGGCTGGGTACAGACGAGTGAAATCTGGTAACTCCAGACTGAACTACTAACCTACAATGCAATTCACAGTGTTAGGGCTGTGTCGTGACGTGAGAGATCAGTACGGTACAATGCGGTTAGGTAAAGATTCTTGTAGCAAATCGTCCACTCAGAAGTTCAGAGTGGTTGAGTGGGGTTAGAGCCAAAACTGAACTATCATGCATGCCTCGACTCGATGTCTCCCTGCCAGCTCCAAGCTGAAGCTTTTCAATGCCACCACTGGCTAGCTTCACCAACAAACCATTTGGTCAGTGGACCTCCGCAGCCACAGAAAATACTCCAAAAGTCAATAATCGCCTGGACATACCAAAGCTAGAGCTTCAATCAGTCCGAACCTTGAGGCCTGGTCCAAGCGAAGGCTGTGGTGCTCAAGACATTGTAACGGCTATACTGCGGTTCATAAGAGACTTTCAGAATGTTATAGCTTACAGTGCAAGGCAGAGTGAAAATCAGCCAGCCTTGTCATCAGTTTATGACTAAAACAATGCTAGCCTGCCCACAGGGATCCATCACAAGCATGCTGCAGTTGACCCATAATAACAAATAAAGTAAAATCCCTAAATCTAACCCCTTTTAACCCTACTAATAAAAACCTGACACCCCTCATTCACTGCTCAACCCCACGACACAGTCTGCTTACTCCGCCACCGTTTCCCCTCACCATTTCACTGTCAATCCTATCGACCGGCTCACAATGTCTTCCTCCACAGCTGCATGCCTCTTGAGAACTCAGAATGGCCATAAGAATATCTAGTCCACCATCCTGCGGCGCACCTGAGCCAGCAAATCGCTCGGCCACCGGCTGATGAAATAAGTGAACAAGGTTGAAGAGAAGGTATGGATGGTCATGGTTGCAAGGTACCCTGTGGCTTAACTGATAACACACTTCCCGCTCTTCTTCTTCGTCTTCGTCGCCTTTGGTGGCTGCAACACCACCTTGATTGCCGTGTCAAAGACAGCCTTCACATTCTGCATGGGTACGTTAACAGGTCATAACATGGCAAAGAGCAGAAATGCCATCACATTCAAGCTTGTGTATGCGTGCTCGACACAAGGCAGCTCATGACCTGATTCCCCTCCAGAGTTTTTAAATCCAGCACCGAAGGTTGCTAAAGAAAGGCTTACCAACCCTTTCAAGTGCTGGGAACACACTACCAAGTGACGTCAACAAAGAAATAACAGGAACACATGAGAAATATATGGCAATGAAAAACGTCCTGCTCGGGAAAACGAAACGAGGCTGAAGGAATAACTAGACATAGACAAAAAAAACAAGCCTTGACGAACCTGCTGCGTCTTCGAGCTGCACTCAATGTAAGCTGCTGCACCAATCACCTTCTTCAACTCCTCGCCCTGAAGCCGCAGATCAGATAAACAACCATAAGGAATAGGCCCTTGACAAAACAGGCGTAACGACATGAAGCTATTGCTGTCTGCAAATCCCAGGGCATGGTCGAAAGAAAATCACAGTACCTGAGCTGTGCTGATCGGCGTTGCATCTGGGTGCTCTTTGAAAAATTGTGAATCATCTCGTAAATCTGAACCCGACGGATAACATGAAAGTGGTCAGGGAAGGGAAGGAAAGTGGTTGACGTCAGCCAGTGAGGCAAAGGATATATGAACAACCTGCCTCTCCAGCCCAACTACAGCCAAGGAAGCTGACGCGAATGTCACCAGACCTAGATCAGCTGAGCAAAGCAAGCTTAACAAGCTGACCTAGCTTTGTGCCGACGAGGACAATCGGAACAGTCGCAGCGTAATGCCTCAATTCTGGTATCCACTGCTCAACATTCAGACAGTAGGGAAGATAACGGAGAGATGAGGTTATGTCGGTCGGCTATGTTCGCGCTTCGCAATAGGTCTTTCCAATAACCTATGTTCGCAGGCGGCGTGGAGTAGCTTCACGAGAATATATAGTGAGTGTACGACGGCAAAAAATGAACAAAACACGGCCGCATTGCTAAGACAAACGTCTCCGACTTCCTTTTCCGATGGGCTTGTCGGCCGCCAGCGAAGCACAGGGGCATGGCACGTATGCAACATAAACCTGGAAACTATCTCTCGCAGGTTGCGTTGCAATTTTTGAGCGGAACACAAAAGGCCCACCTTCTTCGAGACGTTCTCATAACTGGCTTTGCTGATAAGAGAGAACGCAAGAAGAAAGACGTCAGCACCTCTGTAGCTCAGAGGGCGTAGTCTATTATAGTCTTCTTGACCTGATGACATGGGGAACAAGGAGGATAAAGTCAAGTATGAACAACACAGAAGCGATTCAATTTACCGAACCGTCATGAGTACATCTGGTTGCAGTAGATCGGACCAGTAACTAAACGAAAGCATTCAAGATGCAAGTGCGTAGGAAACCAACCGTTAAAAAAAAAAAAAAAAAAAAAAAAAAAAACGAAAATTCCACTGGTGCCTGAATGAAAAGAGCAGTGCTTAATGGTCACTAACGGAGAAGAGCCTAACGGTCGCTAGGGACGCAGCGCCTAATAATCTGTAGGGACTGTGACTAACCTGCTGTATCCCAGAGTCCCAAGTTGACAGTTTGGCCATCCACCACCACATTGGCACTGAAGTTGTCAAAGACGGTAGGAACGTAATCCTGCACCAGCGATAACCATCACAAATCGACTCAATGTTCGCCAAGCCGAGACGCCACTAAGAAAAATGTCTAAGACTTCGAAAACAATCTTACGCATGCTAAATGTTAGCAAATACAGCTCGCTAGACGTCGGTCAGCTCGGCTGACTTACAGTAGGAAAAGTGTTGCTCGTGTAGGAGATCAGCATGCACGTTTTACCGACCGCACCATCCCCTACAGTAACGCATTTGATAAACTTATTCGCTGTACTCATTTTCGACTCCTCCTGCGTCCCTGTCTACCAAGCAGGGAGGCAAGCGAAGCAGACTAACGTTCTATCTTAAGCTCAGTTCACGAACTCCCTGCTTCCTCCCCGTCCTGAACGGATCAGAAAACCTAACAACCGACCTTCCTATCTTGCTGCTGGCTACAGGTGTGAGAGTGGAGGGGAATGTTGCTTGTGAGGATTGTTCAGAGCGGAGAGGGGAGGAGAGGGACATAAACGAGCGTAGAAAGGGGAAGGAGAGGGACATAAGCGGGGGACTAGAGCAAAGGCAAGCCGAACCAACGAAACCCTGACGGATCGAGGCAAGTGAGGCGCGAAGGAGTGAAAAAATGGCAGTTGGGGGAGTGCTTCTTGGCCTTTTCCCTGACGTGCGACGTAGACGAATGGGGAAGCTCGCACATGCGACGGGCTTGGGTTCTATTTCATGGTCGCACGCGCCATTCTGATGGGACATGAGGTTACCGGAAGGTGACGACTGAGTGGCCTGCGACTGCAGCGAAGGTATCGTGTGACGTCGCTGAGCTCGCAACAAATTATTCGCAGTATACAATCCTGAACGTCCTCATCTGTTAACATGCCGATATGAATTGCCTTATATAACAATGTAATGTGAGTAATTATAATGACATTGTACTTATGCTGTTTGGCTCCTCCAACTAACATATTACTAGCTTGATCACCGGTTAAGAAGAAACTCAGTTCTTTTTCATTATGAACTTCTCAACGAAGTAACCTTGTTTGTTAGCATCAAATCTTTATATTGTAAGCTGATAACGCTTGGTCGCCCAGTCCAGAACTTGAATCATAAACCAAGCTCGCAAACAAGCCCAATTTTAGCATACACACCTGGATGTTTGCCATATTTATCCGCTTGTGGGTTTCAACATAGCCATACTGTTAAAAGTAGCGAGATAGTGATGCATTAAGTAAGAAGGGGGGGTACAAGAGTGTCGAGAAATGTGTTGTACCCTGCAAGGATAACCCCTACACAGCCTAGAAATATAGAAAGCATATAGTGTTTTGACACACCCCCATAGGTGAAGTAGAGGATAGCCAAGCTAAACAGTGGCTACAAGATTAGTCGGGAGAAGCAAACAAAGCAAAGCCCCAAGTGTATCTCACGATCACCACGGAGTCTGAGCACAAGAAGGCGGCCACAAGACCAGTTCACATGCAGAGATATAAAAGCACAAGCAGTATAGTGATCACAACCTAGCAAAAGAAAGCATGCAGATATATATCTATAGATCAAAGTACAAGGCAAGTCAAGCAACCAGCAGGTAAGGTAGAACGGGCAGAAGCCCAAGAGCAGTGCAAAAACGTTGATGGTCACCAGACCCGAGGGCCTTGGTGAAGACATCAATAGTGTTGGCCTGAGAGGTCACGTAGGAAAGGCGAAGCTGACCACGCTGCGGCAGCTCTCGAGCAACAAAGTATCAAAGAGCAATGTGCTTCGTTCTGTGCTCCAGTCTTTGCTCGCGACACAAGGCAAACATTGCCTTGTTGTCGACGTACAGATTTGGAGGAGAACGAGGCTGTCAGAATCCCACTCACAAGACCATTGGGATAAAAGGGCTTGTTAAGTGGCGGGTCAGTGCGCACATAACCCCCCAGGACAACGAGTCTGTAACCCTTCCCTAGGATCAATCGGGGATCACCAGTAGACCTCTGACACCCCCCCCGCACTGGGATGTCCGATGTGCACACACTGGGATTCGAACCCAAGACCTTCGCTCTGATACCATGTCCAACCACTAGATCATTGGGATAAAAAGGCTTGTTAAGTAGTGGGTCAGTGCGCCCATAACCCCCCAAGCCAACATGCCTGTAACCCTTCCCTAGGATCAATCGGGAATCACCAGTGGACCTCTGACACCCCCCCGCACTGGGATGCCCGAAGTGCACACACTGGGATTCGAACCCGAGACTTTCGCTATGATACCATGTCATAATTCCTACCACTAGACCATTGGGATAAAATGGCTTGTTAAGTAGCGGGTCAGTGCGCCCATAACCGCCCAGGCCAACATGCATGTAACCCTTCCCTAGGATCAATCGGGGATCACCAGTGGACCTCTAATAGAGGCCGCTCCCCTAAGTCGGTCAGCAGGTAGGTCAGCCAGCGTAGCTCCGGTGCAGCCATAGCCCCAGCGTAGATCTCGGCCTCATAGCTGGAACCAAGCACAGAAGAAGAACGAGTGGGTCTCCACGAGACAGAACTAGAGCCAAGAGTGAAGGAGTAACCCTGTGACGAACGCTGAGTCGCCTTGACGTCGGTCCAAGAAGCGTCCGAGTGTCATGTGAGTACCACTGAACCCTGTCCTCCTAGCACGAGCCCCATGCCCGATGTACTGCACAAGTAATGCAGTACCATCTTCACAGCATCCTAGTGCACCTTTCGGTGTCGACCAGAAGCCACGTAGCGAGCCAAGAGGCTGAGAGGGTACGCCAGGTCAGGTCGTGTGCACGTCATCAGGTACATGAGGCAACCCACAAGCTGTGGATATGGACCACTCGACTCTACGGACTCGTCCGAAGGTGGAGCTGAGAGCGAGTGGCCAGTTGGCAGATGAGTGGACTATGGTGCGGAGTACTGGAAGTTGAAGCGCTGAAGGACCTGGTACACCATGTTTGACTGAGTAAGGGCGATGGTGCGCCGTGCTTTGTCCCGGGTGATCTGCCAGCCAAGATAGCTACGTAGCTCACCCAGGCTAGTGCACGTGTGTCTCTCCTGCAACTCCGCCTTCAGTAGGGCCAGTGCCTCAGTGTCAGCAGTGGCAAAAACCAAGTCGTCAGCGTACACGAAAACGTAGAACGGCGGCAGGGTAGTGTTGGTGCGTAGAAACAACGACGGGTCAGCAAAGGAAGGAACAAACCCAAGAGCCGCAAGTATAGTTCTCAGTGTGTCGTGCCACTCACGGGGCGCCTGGCGGAGAGCGTAGACTGGCCGTCGGAGGCTCCACTGGGTACCAGTAGTAAACGACCCAGTGAAGCCAGGTGGGCGGCGCAACCAAATCTCCTCGTGAAGGCTGCCCTGCAAGAAAGCTGTGGAGAAGTCGAGGGAGCGCAGCTCGTAGTCGCGCTGTGCTGCAACGTGCAGCAACACCCAAAGAGTAGTCATGGGTTGCGCAGGTGGGGAAGAAGGTCTGGAAATAGTTGACCCCCTGTCGCTAACTGGAGCCTCGAGCAATGTAACGCGCCTTGAAGGCAGGCCGAGAACCCGGTGGCCGCTTCACTATGAAAATCCACATGCCATCGACTATGTTTGCCCCAGGAGGAGGAACCTTGTCGACATAGGTGCCTGTGGACTTTCAGGAAGCCATTTTTGCGTCCATGGCTATCTGCCACCGAGATGAGTACTCATCCGCGATCGTCTCATCAACAGGATGTGTAGTGCATCTGGGTCTCCCTCAGGGCAAAGTAGCATGGATGTGAAATGAGGTAAAACGACCGCGAGACACTCAAGCTCAAACTGTGCTGTCCTCAAGGATGTCACTGCCAAGGGCAGGCTCACCCCCAACGGACAAAGGACAGACAGACCCAGACTCAGTAACAAGACAAGCGACGTAGTCGAGACGACCCCTAGCTGCAAAGTCGACTAGCTCAGTGACTAGGGCAAACGCAGTAGTAGAGTCAAAGTCAAGGTCAGTGATTACAGTAGCGAGGAGATGAGTGACAGTAGGACTGGCAGCATGAGCAAGGTCAGACTTAGGGTCAGGAATGTGCGGAAGAGAGGACGCGGGAGGCTCAGGCAGGATAACACATTGTCGAACAGAGGAAGGACGAAGTGCCATATCGTGAGTGCCTTGGACAGCACGAGGACGAGGACGGGCGACACGACGAGCACGAACATGTGTGGAAGCACGAGTCTCAGGCTCACGACGCTCAGTCAGGGACTCAGTCACCTCAGTGTGAGGAGTAGGAGCAGGTAGTGGGGAGCCAAGCAGTAGCTGTGGCTGAGATTGGTCTGTCGGTGGACACATGAGAGGTGGAGTGAGACCAGTGGAAGACGGGAGACTAAGAACCTGGCAAAGGGCGGAGTCAGACGGTGGAAGGGACGACTGCGGCAGCGGGTAGAAAAACGGTCGACGCGGCGCAGTACCCGTACCGTCAGCAGCTCCAGTACCTCCAGATTCAGCGCCTCTAGTACCAGCAGCACCTCCAGCACCAGCAACACCAGCACCTCCAGTGCCAACAGCTCCAGTAGCACCTCCAACAGCACCTCCAGCACCTCCAGCATCAGTAGCACCACCAGCTCTGGTAGCTCTAGCACCTCTAGTATGAGCACCTCTAGGACCAGCAGCTCCAGCACCTCCAGTACCTCCAGCTCCAGCGCCTCCAGCACCAGCAACACCAGCACCTCTAGTGCCAGCAGCTCTAGTAGCACCTCTAGCACTAGCAATACCACCAGCTCCGGCAGCTCCAGCACCTCTAGTACGAGCACCTCTAGGACCAGCAGCTCCAGCACCAGTAGTACCAGCACCTCCAGTGCCAGCAGCTCCAGTACCTCCAGCACCTCCAGCAGCACCTCCAGCACCTCCAGCACCAGCAGCTCCAGCAGCTCCAGTACCTCCACGAGCATCTCCAGGACTAGCAGCTCCAGCAGCTACAGCACCAATAGCACCAGTACCAGCAGCTCCAATACATCCAACACCTCCAGCAGCACCTCCAGCACCTCCAGCACCAGCAGCACCACTAGTACCTCCAGAACCTGCACCCCCTGTCTCAGCACCCCCAAAACCCGCACCACCAGTGTCACCACCCGCAGCAGCACCAGAGTCCACAGCAGCAGTCTGTAGAGGTGGTGAAGACGTCCGAAGTGGAAAAACAGGGGGAGTCTCCAAGCGAGGAGAGTGGCGAGTCGCTGCCGTGTCGACGGCGGCGGGGTCACCCCCCTCAGCCGGGCTAGAGGAGTCAGAAGAGATCTCCAAAGGCTCAACCAAGGGGGGTGGGTCTACCTGAGACACACCTGAGGGAGCAGGGCCCTGTGGGGGGAGGGGGTCTACCCGGGGGGGGAACTGGTACCAAGAAGAGAGGCGCCAGGGGGACCGGGTGGGACGCGTGTGGGTGGAGCCTATAGAAACAGACTGACTCGTCAAAGGTGACGTCCTTGGAGGAGAACACGTGACAGTCGCGAGGGTGGTAAAACATCCACGGCAGGGCGTCGGTGGGGACGCCAAGGAAGGCGCCACGGAGAGTGCGAGGAGAGAGCTTGCTCGCGGTGGTATCGCGAATAAGGGAGAGCGCGCCCTAGAATCGAAACGCCGACGTATCGCCAACCTTTCCTATCCAATGGAGTGTGGGTGAGGTTTTGGCAAAGTGATACGGGGCCAGAGGTTGAGCTGATGCGCGGCGTATCAGACCGCAAACGACCACCGAAAATGGGTAGCAGCCGCATGGATGAGCGAGGTGCGAGCAACCTCCATCACCAAGCCAATGTGGTGCTTTGCAATCCCGTTGTGTTGTGGAGAGGCCGGAAGTGTGAACGTCTGGCGGATCCCCTGGTCTCGACAAAACTCCACAAGGAGGCCAGAAGAGAACTCACTGCCTCTGTCAGAGTGCAGACGCAGGACTGGAAGGTCCCATCGAAACCGCTCGCGTAGCTGGAGACAAGCAGCGCGGATCAAGGGGATCAAAACATCAGTAACGTCCACCTTGCTACACAAGGGGAAGACCGTGGTGTAGCGAGAGTAGTCGTCAACGACCAGCAGGAAGTAGCGCTCCTGGTCCGTCCCACTGACGCGGGATGGGCCCCACACGTCCATGTGGAGAGTCTGCAGAGAAGCAGTGGTCGGAGGAAACTCGGAGGAGTGAGGAGTAGCGCGCTGCCGCCCCTCAACACGGCGGGGCAGGCGAGCGCAGGAAGGGGGGCAGAGACCTAGGAAGGCCAGAGACAAGGAGACGGGAGTGCATGCTGCGCAGACGCGGCAGAGAGGGGTGACCAAGTCGGTGGTGCCAGAGGAGAGTCTGGTGGGAAAGTACCCAACACGAGCAAGACGCTGCAAGCTGACCAGACGCAGACACCCGACTCAACGCAGCCACCTGACTTGACGCAGCCACCTGTGCAGACGCAGTAGTCAGGGTGTACAGACTGGACCACGGCTGTCGAGTCAACGTAGCAAGGTCACGTCCGGTTCGGGAGCACATACAGATCGCCACACGCTGCCCTCCACGGATAAAGGTATCAACCCAAACACCCTAAAGGACTGCGATGCTCACCAATTTCGTCGAGAACGAGGGGAGGTGGAGGCCTGAAAGAGAGCAAGAGGGGACTGCCAGACACGGGAGAATAGTGGAGGCTCGCGCTACTACTGGACCCCCTGTGGGGTCACCCAGTGAGACTGGGACAAGTGCTGCGAGCGGTGTGACTGTGGTGCAATCATGAAAGAAGCAACGTGACACTTCTGAGTCAAGTGTGAAGGTGTGCAATGCCTCAGATGAGGCAGGACCAGAGGCGGTAGACGCACTACCACCTAGAGCTGCAGCAGACTCACTAGCACCTAGAGCGACAGCAGACTTACTAGCACCTAGAGCAGCAGCCTCTACACAACCAAGGGCGCCTCGCTGAGAAACACAGTTGATAAGCCGCTGCGGGGATTAGGACTCCTGCGCACGCTGCTGCCGTCGCTGTCTAGTCCACATAAAACCATAACCTCCACCACCAGGACGGCCTCGCTGAATGATCCACTCACGAATCTGCTGTGGTGAGAGAGAGTCCGGGTGCGCGGGCTGCCGCTGCTGTCCAGCACCTCCAGCACGATAACCTCCACCACCAGGACGACCTCGCTGAATGACCCACTCGCGTAGCTGTTGTTGTGATAGAGTGTCCGGGTGAGGCAGTGGCTGCTGTTGTCCACCTCTAGACGCTGCTACGACCATGACAGTGGCCATGACAGGCAGTGGCAGTCAGTAGCAGCAGCGCAAGGGCGGTAGTAGCGTCTGCTGTAGCTGCAGTTGTAGCAGTAGAGGTGGTCGCTGTGGCTCTAATAGTAGGAGCGACTGTTGGAGTGGCTGTGGAGGCCAGTAGGGTGCGTGGGCAGCAGGGCACGGGCTAGCGCAGTAACAGCAGCAGTGGCAGCAGTAGCGCTAGCAGCTGCAAGGCAGGGCGGCGCGCGGGCCGAAGGGCAGGGCAGCGCGGCTCGCGGGCTGCAAGGCAAGGCGGTGCGCGGGCCTAGGGGCAGAGCAGCGCGGCTCTAAGGGCAAGGCGGAGCGCGGGCCTAAGGGCAGAGCAGCGCGGATCGCAGGCTGCAGGGCAAGGGAAGCGCGAATCGCGGGCTGCAGGGCAGGGCAGCGCGGCTCTAAGGGGAGGGCGACACGCGGGCCTAAGGGCAGGGCAGCGCAGCATGCAGGCTGCAGGGCAGGGCACCGTGGCTCGCTGGCTGCAGGGCAGGGCAGCACGGCTCAGGCGACAGCAGCAGCCTAGCAGCAGCAGCAGCTTAGTAGCAGCAGCAGCTCAGCAGCAGCAGCAGCAGCGCAGCCGGCAGCAGCAACAGCAGTGCAACAGCCGAAGCATAGGCGGCAGCAGCAGCCTAGCAGCAGCAGCAGCCTAGTGGCAGCAGCAGCTCAACAGCAGCGCAGCCGGAAACAGCAGCAGTGCAGCATCAGCACAGGTGGCAGCAGCAGCAGTAGCCTAGCAGCAGCAACAACAACTCAGCAGTAGGAGCAGCGCAACCAGTAGCAGCAGCTTAGCAGCAGCAGCAGTGCAGCATTAGCAGCACAGGTGGCAGCAGCAGCAGCCCAGTAGTAGCAGCAGCGCAGCCGGCAGCAGCAGTGCAGCAGCAGCAGCACCACAGGTGACAGCAGCAGCCTAGCAGCAGAAGCAGTGCAGCAGCAGCAGCAGCGCAGTAGCAGCAGCACAGGTGGTAGCAGGGGCTCGGCAGGGCAGAGCGCAGCTGCTGTAGCACGTGTAGCAGCAGCAGTAGCAGTAGTGCTTAGCAGCAGCAGCAGCGGATACAGTAGCAGCAGCGCATGCAGCAGCAGCAGTAGCAGCAGCGCGGTTAACAGCAGCAGCAGCAGCACATGCAGGAGTAGCAGCTGCATAAGTGACAGTAGCAGCAGCAGCAGCGCGCAACAGCGCATACAGGCAGGGCGCAGCCAGGGTGCGTGTGAGTGCGGGTGGGGTGCGCGCGGGTAGGGCGCAGGCCGGGCGCAGGCTGCTGGCGGGCAGTACGAGCGGGCAGGCACGCAGTGGCGCTCGCGGGCAGGGGTGCAGAGGCGCTCGCGGGCAGGGCGCAGTGGCACTTGCGGGCAGGCAATGCGCTAGGCGCGCGATTGCGGGTAGGGCAGGGCAGCCCGATCGCGGGCAGGGCAGGGCAGTGCAATTGCGGGTGGGGCAGGACAGCGCGATTGCGCTAGAGGGGCAGCATGAAAAACAGCGAATGCAGCAGCACTAAGGGCACTCGTGGGGAAAAACGAATAGTGCACTCTCAGGGCGGCGCGCTACGGGCAGTAGGAACGGAGTAGGAAGGTACCTAGGCTCTGGGACAATGTTAAAATTAGCGAGATAGCATAGTTCAAGCCATGATCACAAGTGCTGCATAAGTTTTATAGTTGATGGAGCTCGTTATGGAGTGATTGGTGAACAAGTTGCAGAACTATATCGAAATAGGTGAATAGCACAACCTTCGTAACCAACTAGGCCACCAATTCGGTACAGAGCCGTGGTGTAGAAGCGCAGATCATTTGTAGTGGCGACGATGTCAATCGCCCGTTCACCCTCAGCAGCAAACGATTTGCAATTAGTGTTCTATCAGTGCGTGCTTCTTCAACCCTTGTGTTTCAGCTCTTTAGACTTCTATTGTGCATATTGTTGTAGTACTGTCCAAGCCATCAATAATGTTGACGCAGAAGCGAGCTGTTCTTGTTATAGACCCAAAGAATCAATTTGACATTATATATGAGTCACATTTGGTCGACCACAGGCCTCTGGATATCAGGGTGATTCACCCTTATGACACTTATTAATATATTCCGGGTTTGACTATGCACCCTTTTTTATCAGTCTGGTTTTGTTTTAGACCCTTACAAAAAAAGTGATTGGTTATATGACACTGATATTTCATTGCTATGTGGTGTAGTAGCACTGATGAAATCTAGTTTTATATGAGAGAGGATAGTAGGATTGGTCGCATAAAACATGGTTTCCGCATCGGATGCCCGCTCCAGGTATCGAACTTCGGTCCTCCATATACACTGCAACACCAACACCCTACATAGAATAGAGTGTCAAATTCCTAGGCTAATTCAATAATTTGTTTGCACCCAAATTTTTAAGATTAGTTTTTGTAAAGTACCCTTACATATTAAGTGAAAGTTAGGTCTTGGCCTTACGAGAAATAGTACCTCAAGTCCTATCCAGAGGCCTGGTCAAATCCTAGGCAGAGGCCTGGTCGACGACGAGACGACACGTTAGACAGAGCTTTTTGCTAACGCAACATTCATGTCACAAACAATTGAGTCATTGCGTGCCATCTTTCTACGAGAGCGTCAACGACGGTAGGAGGACGACGATGGCACTTGGCAAGAAGTTGACTTCCGCGTTAAATTATATAATGGTGTGCATTTCGAGGAGACTGGCGGACTAGCTAGCATCGTCGTCGTGTCTGAAATGGACTCTAAGTGACTGGATGAACAGCAGTGGGCTGATAAAATCGACTTAAGTGACGATCAAGCCCATAAAGAATGGAGAAGCCCCATATTGGCGTTCCAGATGGCAGTGGAAGAAGAGGCCGTGTCGCTACTGGTGGAAATGGACGAATGAGGATGCATTCGCATGGTTTTTGAAGGGGAAATCTGCTGCCATCAAGGCCTTGGATATGTCGGTGTGGCTGTCAACCGATGAGTGTTTGAAAAATGTGATTTTTTTTTCAGTGGGGGACAACGAGCGGTGAGCAGAGAGTCGAGGGTGAGCTCCAATGTCATCACCCTCGCATCCCTATGTCAGACACTGTCAAACTCATATGCTATAGTCTGTGTAGGCTGTAGTGGGGTAGACAATATGGGGTACAACACTTCTAGGTTTTCCTACTTGTACCCACCTGCTTGCTAGTTCATTCATTCCTCATTTCTTCACATGGTATAGAGCAGGTTCCCTAGTGGGAACGCTTCCTTGGGCCCACCACTGAAACATTTTTTTTCTAACCGGAGCGACAACCGCTCCTGCCCGAGGCCTGCCTTCTGGGCTGCCCTTCTGTCGACCTCTCTTAGAGGCCCCTCTCACGGCCCCTCGCGCCACCCTCAGCGGCCCCGTCGCCGCCCCTAGCGGCCCCGTAGCCGCCCTTCCAGGCCCCTCGCGGCCCCTAGCGGCCCCGTCACCGCCCCTACGCGGCCCCGTCGCCGCCCCTAGCGGCCCTGTCGCCGCCCCTAGCGGCCCCGTTGCCGCCTCCCTACCTACGCGGCCCCGTTGCCGCCCCTACGCGGCCCCGTAGCCGCCCCTAGCGGCCCCGTCGCCGCCCCTAGCGGCCCCGTAGCCGCTCCCCTCCCTACGCGGCCCCGTAGCCGCCCCTACGCGGCCCCGTCGCCGCCCCTAGCGGCCCTGTCGCCGCCCCTAGCGGCCCCGTCGCCACTAACCTCCCTACGCGGCCCCGTTGCCGCCCCTACGCGGCCCCGTCGCCGCCCCTACGCGGCCCCGTCGCCGCCCCTAGCGGCCCCGTAGCCGCTCCCCTCCCTACGCGGCCCCGTCGCCGCCCCTACGCGGCCCCGTCGCCGCCCCTAGCGGCCCCGTCGCCGCCCCTAGCGGCCCCGTCGCCGCTGACCTCCCTACGCGGCCCCGTTGCCGCCTCTGCGCGGCCTCGTCGCCGCCCCTACGCGGCACCGTCGCCGCTCCTAGCGGCCCCGTCGCCGCTCCCCTCCCTACGCGGCCCCGTCGCCGCCCCTACGCGGCCTCGTAGCCGCCCCCACGCGGCCACGTCGCCGCCCCTAGCGGCCCCGTCGCTGCTCCCCTCCCTACGCGGCCCCGTCGCCGCCCCTAGCGGCCCCGTCGCCGCCCCTACCTGGCCCCATCGCCGTCCCTAGCGGGCAGCCGAGCCGCCGAGCAACCCAGCAGCAGCAGCCGCCCCTGGAGCTGCTGCCACTACAGCGGCAGCCCCTGGAGCAGCAGCCACTACAGCAACCGCCCCTGGAGCAGCCGCCACTGCATCAGCCGCCCCTGGAGCAGCCGCCACTGCAGCAGCCGCCCCTGGAGCAGCCGCCACTGCAGCAGCCGCCCCTGGAGCAGCCGCCACTGCAGCAGCCGCCCCTGGAGCAGCCGCCACTGCATCAGCCGCCCCTGGAGCAGCCGCCACTGCAGCAGCCGCCCCTAGAGCAGCCGCCACTGCAGCAGCCGCCCCTGGAGCAGCCGCCACTGCAGCAGCCGCCCCTGGAGCAGCCGCCCCTGGAGCAGCCACCACTGCAGCAGCCGCCCCTAGAGCAGCCACCCCTGCAGCTTCCGCGGAGCTCTCGCTCTACAGTGGTAGCGGCATCGCCGTTGCCGCCGTCGTACGCCTGCCCTTCTCGCCACTGGTGAGCACTGCCCTGCCCGTACTGCTGTTACTGCTGCTCTTACTACTACTGCTCTTTCTACTGCTACTGCTGCTCCTGGCGTGGCCAGATGCAGCTCCAGCGTCGCCCGCGTGAGTCCCTCACCCCCCAACAGCTTCATGAGTGGTACGCTAGTTGGGGTTGTCGGGGTGGCCGTAGTGGGAGTAGTCCTGGAGTGAGTAGTTCCGCAGCTGCTTGTAGTGGCAGGATGCAGCTCCA
Organism: Closterium sp. NIES-65; assembly: GCA_948144175.1. Taxonomy (NCBI): domain Eukaryota; kingdom Viridiplantae; phylum Streptophyta; class Zygnematophyceae; order Desmidiales; family Closteriaceae; genus Closterium; species Closterium sp. NIES-65. The sequence goes on along the minus strand of CANXME010002279.1, from coordinate 46,933 downwards.
ACGTCGCCCGCGTGAGTCTCTCACCCCCCAACAGCTTCGTGAGTGGTGCACCAGTTGGGGTTGTCGGGGTGGCAGTAGTGGGAGTCGTCCTGGAGTGGGTAGTTCGGGAGTTTCTTGTAGTGGCCCGGTGCAGCAGCAGCGTTGTCCGCACGAGACTCTTTCACCCGAGCAGCTTCGTGAGTGGTACGCTCAGAGTGGAGGGTCGCTGAGTACTGCTCGTTGCCCGTACGTTATTAGCACGGGTGTCCAGACTGGTCAGACTTGCGGGACGCGTGGTCACACAGAGTCCTGCTGCTTGGCGCGTCTGAGCGACACTTGGCGTACAGAGTTTGGCGACGACGCTGAGCTCCCCGACTGGGTGGAGCTGCTTAGGCAGAGGGTAGATATCTTTGCTCTTGACTATGATGCTATTCTCACTGCAATGTATGCATTGTCTACTAGTGCCGAGGGAGTCGGTCACCTGTGTGTGCCGCCTGACCCCGGTATCTAGTCTGCTGCTCTAGGTGCTGGTGAGGCTGCTGCTCTAGGTGCTAGTGCGTCTGCTGCCCCACGTGCTGGTGAGTCTGCTCTCTCAAGTACCACGTCGGCTCAGGCCTTACACACCTTCACCCTTGACTCGGGTGCTTCCCGCTCCTTCTTTCGAGACCGCACCACGCTAACGCCGCTTAGTCGGCCGGTTGCGGTCTCCCTGGCGGACCCCTCTGGGGGTCCTGTCCTTACTAGCTTCTCCACTGTCTTACCGTGCCCGGCAGCCCCCTCTGGCACCCTCTCAGGTGTCTACCTCCCCTCGTTCTCTACGAACTCGATGAGTGGAGCTGATCTACAGGATAGGGGGATTGACCAGTTCACTCCTGCGAGTCAGCGGGTGACCCACTGTACGTGTGCTCGGACAGGCCGACACTTGGCCACGTTCACCCGTCGGCCGGGGTCGAGCCTGTACACACTTACTACTGAGTCTCCTCCGACTGCTGAGTCTGGTCAGGTAGCTGCGTCGAGTCAGGTGTTTGCTGCAGCGTCCAGGTCTGGTCCTAAGTCTGCTCCCTGCTCGTGTCGTCTCCAGTCCCACCAAACTCTCCTTTGGCACCACCGCCTTGGTCACCCCTCCCTGCCTCGTCTCCGAGGCATGGCCTCCCGTGTCCTTGTCTCTGGTCTTCCCCGGTCTCTCCCTCCCCTACCTCCGAGGCCTGCCCCTACCTGCGTCCCCTGCGTCGAAGGGCGACAGCGCGCCGCCCCTCACTCCTTCGAGTTTCCTCTGACAGAGGCTCCGCTGCAGACTCTTCACATGGACGTGTGGGGCCCCGCCCGCGTCCGTGGACAGGGGCACGAGCGTTACTTCCTGTTGGTGGTTGACGACTACTCGCGTTACACCACAGTCTTCCCCTTACGCAGCAAGGGTGACGTCACTGAGGTGTTGATCGACTGGATCCGCGCAGCTCGTCTCCAGCTCAGAGAGAGTTTCGGCTTGGACTTTCCTCTTCTGCGTCTGCACTCTGACAGAGGCGGGGAGTTTTCCTCTGCCCGTCTGGGAGCCTTCATTCGTGCACAGGGCATCCGCCAGACCTTCACGCTTACGGCCTCTCCACAGCAAAATGGGATTGCTGAGCGCCGCATTGGCATGGTCATGGACGTCGCTCGTACGTCCATGATCCATGCGGCTGCCCCCCATTTTCTGTGGCTGTTTGCGGTTCAGTATGCAGCGCATCAGCTCAACCTTCAGCCCCAGGTCTCCTTGCCTGAGACCTCCCCCACCTTGCGGTGGACGCGGAAGGTTGGCGATGCGTCTGCGTTTCGGGTCTGGGGATCTCGGGCGTTTGTCCGCGACTTGTCTGCGGACAAGCTGTCCCCCCGTGCTGTTCCCTGCGTCTTCCTTGGCTTCCCCCCTGACGCGCCTGGGTGGCAGTTTTACCACCCCACCTCGCGCCGCGTTCTGTCCTCCCAGGACGTCACCTTTGACGAGTCGGTGCCTTATGAGCGTCTCTTCCCCTACCGCACTGCGCCCCTCCCCTCGCCGCCGCTCTTCCTTGCACCAGGTCCTCCCCCGGTAGACCCCCTCCCCCCTCAGGGTCCTGCCCCGTCACGTGTGTCCCAGGTAGACGCAGTCGAGCCTGTCGAGGTAGCTGTTGACTCTGGTGTTGCTCGAGGTGCTGTGCCTGCGGGTGCCGGGCCTGGGGGTGCGGAGCATGTGGGTGCTGAGTCCAGGGGTGCGGAGCCTGGGGGTGCTGAGTCTGGGGGTGCTAAGCCTGGGGGTTCTGAGCCTGGGGGTTCTGAGCCTGGGGGTGCGGAGCCTGGGGGTGCTGGGTCTGCACGTGTGACCTCTCGCGGTGCTTCGTCGAGGCGGGAGCCGCTCTATCCGCAGGACCTGCGCGAGTGGTTTGCCCGGCGCTGGAGCCGTGCTGCTAGAGCTGGAGGTACTACTGTTGCTGCTGGTCCCGGAGGTGCTCGTACTGGCGGTACTGGGGCTGCTGGGGCTAGGGGTGCTGCTAGAGGTACTGCTGGAGGTTTTGGCGGTACTGGAGCTGCCGGTCCTACTGGAGTTGGTGCTGTTGGAGCTGCTGGAGTTAGTGGAGCTGGAGCTGTTGGGGGTGTCGGCGCTGGTGGTTCTGCTGGCGCTGGTGGTTCTGCTAGCGCTGGTGCGTCTGAGGGTGCTGGAGTTGGCGTTGTTGGCGCTGGCGATGCTGCTGACACTGGTGCTCCTGCTGGGGGTACTAGTGCTGTCCCTGCTGGTTCTGGAGGCACTGCCCGGCCGCGGCCGTACTTCGTTCCACTACTTGAGCAGGTTCTTGGTCTCCCGCCCTCTACTGGTCCTGCTCCTCCCTTAGAGTGTCTACAGCCTGTCCAGTCGCAGTCACAGTTAGAGCCCGCCTCCCCTGTGCCTGCTTCTTCTCCCTACACTGGTCCTACTGGAGGTCTTGCTAAGCGTCGTGAGCCTGCGTCTCGTCCTGCGTCGCCTGTTCGTGCTACTCGCACCAGTCGTGCTCCGCGTCCGCGTCCTCCTGCGGTCCCAGGCACACACCAGATGGCACTGCGTCCGTCCACTGCTCCTCTACGTGTCCCGTTGCCGTCTCCTCCAGAGTCCTCTCTTCCTGTCCTTGCTGACCCGGAGTCTGACTCTCTCCGTGCTGCCAGACCTACTATCACGCATCTCCTGGCTACTGTTGTCACTGACCCTTCCTTTGAGTCCACTGCTGCGTGTGCCTTAGTTGCTGAGCTTGTCGACTTTGCTGCTCGCTGTCGTCTAGACTACGCTGCTAGTCTCGTTGCTGAGTATACGTCTGTCTGTCCTCCGTCCGTCGGGGGTGAGTGTGCTCTTAGCACGGACGTCCTTGAGGACAAGCAGGAGGAGTTCCAGTGTTTTGCTGCTGCTTTGCCTCATCTCGTGTCCACGCTGATTGCCCCTGAGGGAGACCCGGATGCACCAGACATCCCGACTCCTCGATCGTACGCTCTGGCGATCGAGGGTCCCTACTCCTCTCAGTGGCAGTCAGCCATGGACGCAGAGATGGCTTCTTGGAAGTCCATAGGCACCTACGTCGACGAGGTTCCCCCATCTGGGGCGAACATCGTCAGTGGCATGTGGATTTTCAGGGTGAAGCGACCGCCGGGTTCTCCGCCTGTTTTCAAGGCGCGTTACGTGGCTCGAGGCTTTAGTCAGCGGCAGGGAGTTGATTACTTTCAGACCTTCTCTCCCACCCCGAAGATGACCACTCTTCGGGTGCTGCTGCACATAGCCGCTCAGCGCGACTACGAGCTTCACTCTCTTGACTTCAGCACTACTTTCCTACAAGGCAGCCTGCACGAGAAGATCTGGTTGCACCGCCCTCCTGGCTTCACTGGGTCGTTTCCTCCTGGTACCCAGTGGAGCCTCCGGCGGCCAGTCTACGGTCTCCGCCAGGCGCCCCGTGAGTGGCACGACACACTGAGGACTACACTTGCGGCTCTTGGGTTTGCTCCTTCTACTGCTGACTCGTCGCTGTTTCTACGCACCGACACCTCTTTGCCGCCGTTCTACATCCTCGTGTACGTTGACGACTTGGTCTTTGCTACTGCTGACATTGCTGGACTCGCCCACGTGAAGTCCGAGCTACAGAAGAGACACACGTGCACAGACCTGGGTGAACTGCGCAGCTACCTTGGCTTGCAGATCACCCGGGACAGAGCACGCCGCACCATTACCCTGACTCAGTCACACATGGTGCAGCAGGTCCTTCAGCGCTTCAACTTCACGTACTCCTCGCCTCAGCCCACTCCTCTGTCTACTCGCCACTCGCTCTCAGCTCTGCCTTCGGATGAGTCCGTAGAGCCGAGTGGCCCGTACCCAGAGCTTGTTGGCTGCCTCATGTACCTGATGACCTGCACACGGCCTGACCTTGCATACCCTCTTAGCATCTTGGCACGCTATGTTGCTCCTGGGAGACACCGACCAGAGCACATGGCTGCAGCGAAGAGGGTGTTGCGCTACATGTGCAGTACGTCGGGCATGGGGCTAGTGCTTGGAGGGCGACGTCGAGTGGTCCTCACAGGTCACGCACACGCTTCTTGGGCTGACGACCAGGCTACGCAGCGGTCGTTACAGGGTTACTCCTTCGGCCTTGGTTCCGGCTCTGTTTCGTGGCGGTCTAACCGCTCGTCTTCTGTTCTCGGCTCTAGCTGTAAGGCCGAGATCTACGCGGGGGCCATGGCTGCACAGGAGCTACGCTGGCTCACCTACCTGCTGACTCACCTAGGAGAGCCGCCTCGTTCTCCTCAAGTTCTGTACTTAGACAACAAGGCCATGCTGGCCTTGTGTCGGGAGCACAGACTGGAGCACAGAACGAAGCACATTGCTCTTCGCTACTGCGTCTACCTGGGACACACCTGACGGGGCAGGACCCTGAGGGGGGAGAGGGTCTGCCGGGGGGGGGGACCTGGCGCAAGGAAGAGCGGCGGCGGGGGGAGGGGCGCAGTGCGGTAGGGGAAGAGACGGTAGTAAGGAACCGACTCGTCAAAGGTGACGTCCTGGGAGGACAGAACGCGGCGCGAGGTGGGGTGGTAAAACTGCCACCCAGGCGCGTCAGGGGGGAAGCCAAGGAAGACGCAGGGAACAGCACGGGGGGACAGCTTGTCCGCAGACAAGTCGCGGACAAACGCCCGAGATCCCCAGACACGAAACGCAGACGCATCGCCAACCTTCCCCGTCCACCGCAAGGTGGGGGAGGTCTCTGGCAAGGAGACCCGGGGCTGAAGGTTGATCTGATGCGCTGCGTACCGAACCGCAAACGGCCACAGAAAATGGGGAGCAGCCGCATGGATCATGGACGTACGAGCGACGTCCATGACCATGCCAATGCGGCGCTCAGCAATCCCATTTTGCTGTGGGGAGGCCGGAAGCATGAACGTCTGGCGGATGCCCTATGCACGTCAGAAGGCTCCCATAAGGGCAGAGGAAAACTCCTCGCCTCTGTCAGAGTGCAGACGCAGAACAGGAAATTCCGAGCCGAAACTCTCTCTGAGCTGGAGCCGAGTTGCTCGGATCCAGCCGATCAACACCTCAGTGACGTCACCCTTGCTGCGCAAGGGGAACACCGTGGTGTAACGCGAGTAGTCGTCAACCACCAATAGGAAGTAACGCTCGTGACCCTGGCCACGAACGCGGGCGGGGCCCCACACGTCCATGTGAAGAGTCTGCAGCGGAGCCTCTGTCAGAGGAAACTCGAAGGAGTGAGGAGCGGCGCGCTGCCGCCCCTCGACGCAGGGAACGCAGGTAGGGGCAGGCCCCGGAGGGAGGGGAGGGAAGGACCGGGGCAGACCAGAGACAAGGTAACGGGAGGCCATGCCTCGGAGACGAGGCAGGGAGGGGTGACCAAGGCGGTGGTGCCAGGGGAGAGTCCGGTCGGACAGGAGACGACACGAGCAGGGAGCAGACTCAGGACCAGACCTGGACGCTGCAGCAAACACCTGACTCGACGCAGCTACCTGACCAGACTCAGCAACCGGAGGAGACGCAGTAGTCAATGTGTACATGCTCGACCCCGGCTGACGGGTAAACGTGGCCAAGTGTCGGCCCGTCCGAGCACACGTACAGTGGGTCACCCGCTGACTCGCAGGAGTGAACTGGTCAACCGCCCCATCCTGTAGATCAGCACCACTCACCAAGTTCGTAGAGAACGAGGGGAGGTAGAGACCTGAGAGGGTGCCAGAGGGGGCCGCCGGGCACGGTAAGACGGTGGAGAGTGGGCAAGGACAGGACCCCCAGAGGGGTCCGCCAGGGAGACCGCAACTGGCCGACTAAGCGGCGTAAGCGTGGTGCGGTCTCAAAAGAAGGAGCGGGAAGCACACGAGTCAAGGGTGAAGGTGTGTAAGGCCTGAGCCGACGTGGTACTTGAGAGAGCAGACGCACCAATACCTGGGACAGCAGACGCACTAGCACCTAGAGCAGCAGCCTCACCAGCACCTAGAGCAGCAGCCTCAATGCCCGGGTCAGGTGGAACACACAGGTAATAGTCACCCTCATCACTAGTAGACACAACATACATGGCAGCAAGAATGGCATCATAATCCAGATCAAAGATAGCAACCCCCGACCTAAGCAGCTCGCCCAAGCGGGGGATCTCATTGGCGTCAGAGAACTGGAGACGCCAAGCGTTCGTCAGGAGGCCGAAGCAGCGCTGGGTGGTGTGCGGGCCACCGCCCGGCTCACCAGTGCGGTCGCCGGTACGCAGGAAGTAGGCACAAGGACCAGCACCCCCACCCCGCTGACGCGCAGCGTACCACTCACAAAGCTGCTGGGGGGGCGGGGTCTTACGAGTGCGCTGCTGCTGCTGGCACTGACCACCACCAAAGCCGCTCCGCTGCGCAGAGCCACCCCGACCAGCTCCACCTCCGCCGGGGCCACCTCCGCCACCGCTGCCACCGCCTCCTTCTCCGCTCCCACCGCCACCGCCGCCGCTGCCTCCGCCTCCACCGCCGCCACCGAAGCCCCCACCCCCGCCACCACTCCCACCGCCACCCCCACTCCCTCCGCCGCCTCCACCGCCACCTCTACCGCCCCCGCCAGCCCCTCCAGCGCCCTTGCCCCCCTCGCCCTTGCCGGTGTGGCGTCTCCCGCTGGGGGCAGACGCAGCGCCTACCGACTCGGTGCCAACGAAGTCGACGACAGCAGTAGAGGCAACAGAGGGCAAGAGGGGGGAGGGGGAGCACCCCTCAAAGAAGGGGGAACAAGGGTCACCACAAGAGGCTCCTACAGCGACTATACTCTTCTCAGCTGCCAGTAGGTGCTCCTCGAGGAGGTCAACGGTGAGTGTGGTGGGGCAAACAAAGAGGAAGTGGTCCCAGACCGAGCGAAGGGAGTCAGGGAGCCGGGTGACTATGTAGTAGAGGGTGATGTACATGGGTTGGGGGTTCTTGGCACAGAACTCAGTAGGAAGCGCAGCGCGGTAGCGGGTGTCACTAGTGCGAAGGTGCGTAATGAGGTCAGCGACTGTGGGAAAGGCGGCGAGGTCAGGGAACAGGTATGGCAGCATGAGGCGGCTAAGGGCAGCAGTGGCAGGGGAAGAGTAGCGTGCAGCTACAGCGTCGTACAAGGTCTTAGCACTCTTATACTGACTAAAGTGCGCGCGCTAAGTGGACGGTAGGTGACTACGCACAGCAAGACGGGCAGCAGCATCGCGTGTGGCCCACTGTGAGCGAACAGTGCTATCAGCATCGGCAGCAGAGGCGCCAGACGTGAGATCGAACAGTGAGAGACCGTCTTTCCTATCGCACTATAGGAAAAGCTGTAGATCATCGACCCAGGCCTCAAAGTCAACAGCCCGACCCTAAGCATCAAAGACAAGAACGCTAGGGGTGGCCATGACAGTAGTGGCAGCAGGCTAGGGGCAGCTGCAGCAGTAGCAGCAGTAGGGGCGCGACTTGGCGGTGCTCTTACCAGGGCAGGTGGGTAGAGGTCCGCAAGTGGTGGGGCAGGGCCGAGGCGCGTCGGCAGGGACGGGGCCGCTACAGGGCGGCAGAGGGTTGCCGCTCCTCTCTGCAGGGCAAGGCCGGGACGGCGGCGGCGGCCCCTGCTGTCGGCGGCGGCGGCGGCTGCAGTCGGCTGCTGCGGCGGCTGCGGCCCCGGCTGAGGCGGCGGCGGCTGCTGCTGTCCGCGGCTGCGGCCCCGACTGTGGCGGCAGCGGCTGCTGTTGTCGGTGGTTGCGGCCTCGGCAGTGGTGGCGGCGGCTGCTGTTGTCGGCGACACCGGCAGTGGCGGCTCCCGCTGCAGGGGCGGTGACGGCTGCTGCTGCAGGGGCAGCGACGGTGGGGCGGCAGGTACATGAGGGAGCCGAGAAGGGGGCCGCGGAGGAGCCGAGAAAGGGCCGCTAAGGGCGGTGAAGGGGCCGCAAAGGGGCCGTGAGGGGCCGCGAAGGGTGGCGACGGGGCCGAGAAGGGGCCGTGAGGGGCCGCGAAGGGCGGCGACGGGGCCGAGACGGGGCCGTGAGGGGTCGCGAAGGGCGGCGACGGGGCCGAGAAGGGGCCACGAGGGGCCGCGAAGGGCGGCGACCGGGCCGAGAAGGGGCCGCGAGGGGCCGCAAAGGGAGGCGACGGGGCCGTGAAGGGCGGCGACACGGCCGCGAAGGGCGGCGACGGGGCCGTGAAGGGGCCGCGAGGGGCCGCGAAGGGGCCGCGAGGGGCGGTAAGGGGCCGCGAAGGGCCGTGAGAGGGGCCGCGAAGGGCGGCGGAGGGGGTCGCGAGGGAGCCGCGAAGGGGTCGTGAAGGGCCGTGAGAGGGGCCGTGAGGGGCCTTAAGGGGGGCGCGACGGGCCGTTAAGGGTAGGGGACGCGACGGGAGGGCAGGCACACGGGGCGCGACTCGGGTAGGAGCGAAGCGCGCTCCGGGCAGGAAAAAAAAACAATTTCGATCGTGGTGGGCCCTAGGAAATGTTCCCACTAGGGAACCTGCTCTATACCATGTGAAAGAACGAGGAAGTGAATGCACTGGGAAACAGGTGGGTACAAGTAGGAAAACCTAAAGGTGTTGTACCCCATATTGTCTACCCCACTACAGCCTACACAGACTATAGCATATAAGTTTGACATCAAGGAGCTTGCCCTGGCTGTAGGCATAATACGGCTGAAATTTCAGGAAGACGTGAAACACATGGTGATATAGGTGGTGGGATGGTTGGTGAGTGTGACATATGCATAGTACACTTGAACCATGCTTCGTTGATCCCATGCTTCTCTGCTCCCATGCTTCATTGCTCCCATGCTTCATTGCTGTTATGCTTCTCTGCTCCCATGCTTTGCTCCCGTGCTTCTCTGCTCCCATGCTTCATTGTTCCTATGCTTCACTGCTCACATGCTTCTCTACTCCCATGCTTCACTTCCCCCCCCCTTCTCTGCTCCCATGCTTCTTAGCTCCCATGCTTTATTGCTCCCATATGGCAAAATATGTAAGGAACTTTGGGCTAGAGTTGCCCAAATATGTACAACAAAGTGGAAGAGGTAAAACTCAGGTGGAACTACTAGCCCAGCCAATAAGACAAGGGCCAGAAGGCGAATACATGAGTGTAGCCAGACAAACTAAAATCATATACTTCATACGGAGATCAGGATCCTAACACATAAGATCCCGATGGGACAAGGCCGGGCTGTGTGCTGAGCCTCTGATGGTTACGAGGCGGGAGTACCTTGGTGAAGATGTTAGCAGTGTTGGCCTTTGAGGCTGAAGCAACTACGAGTGCCTGGCCGAGCTGCTACAACTCACACAATAGGAATTACCGCATCTGGATATGCTTCCCCCTACCCTCACCTAGGACAATGCAGGTGTGACATTTCGGTAGTCCGGCATTCACTTAGGCTAGTGCCACTCTGTCTGGAGTAGCGAAGGCCAGCTTGTTGACGTAGAAAATAATGTAGATAGAAGTCGAGCCCGAGCGAACGAAAAAAGGGCAGCAGAGGACGGTAAAAGGTGGAGATTAGCAAGAGTAGTGTGCAGTCTGCCATGCCACTCATGAAGTGTTTGACGCGGATCGTAAACAGGTCGTCAAAGACTCCACAGGGTCCTAAGAGGAAATGATCTTGTGAATCCAGGTGGCCGGTAGAGGAAAATCTGCTCGTGCAGACTGCCCTGGAGAAAGGGAGTCGATAAGTCAAATGGGTGAAGCTTGTAATTGCGTTGCGCCGTAATATTCTGCAATATCCGAAGAATGGTCGTGTTCGGGGTAGGGAAGAAGGACCGAAAGAAGTCTATCCCCACACGCTGTTTAAAGCCTTGAAGGCAAGCATCGTTTTAGGTGACCGCTTCACCTTGAAGATTTCCATACCATCGACAACGTGCTCCCCAGGAGAGGGAACTATGTCGACATAGATGCGTTTGGACCTCCAATATGTCACATTTGCGTCCATGGTTGCCATCTACTGAGAGGCACAGGGTCCTGAGGCTGCCTCAGCATGGGTGCGAGGGGTCTGATGTCAAGAGCGTTTGGGTCACCCTAGCAAGATGGCATAGAGTTGAGGAGAAGTGACCGCAAGGAAAGCCAGCTCGAACCACTGGTCCTCTAAGATGTCACTGCTAAAGGCAGGAGCACCACTGACAAACGGCATAGACAGACAGGCAGGAGCAGAGACCAACTGAGTGGCATGGTCAAAGCGACATGTGGGGACAAATTCAGCAACAACATTGCCAACAGCAGAGACAAACTGAGAAGGAGCACTTGGGCCAGTAATGTGAAAAGAAATGACACTAGAGACGGTAGGGCGAGCGGCACGGAGGATATCAGGAGAATAAGGAGAAGAAAGAGAGGAGACAAAGGAGGTAGCGGGAGAACAAAAATGAATGAGCATAGAGTGGATACCGGGTGAGTCGAGTAGCAAAAATATCGATAGTGAGGTTTATGCGGTGCATGACATCGTGAGCACGTGCAGGGAGGCCAGGGAGACGGTTGCGAGGAAGTGCAGGTTGAGATGCATAGGGGGTGCGTGCATAGGAAGGTGGTCTAGTGCAAGCAGCGCGAATCCAGCTTTAAGCGAATGCAGTTGATGTCAGCGATAGTGGGGAAATAAGGGAGATCAAAGAGGAGAAACAGTGTGAGGAGGCGTTTCCGAGTAGCAAAGGAGGGGTTGGAGTAGCGAGCAACAATATCATGCACACAATCGCACCATGTCAAAAGTGCACTCGCCCGTCCAACAGTAGGAGGCGACTAAGAGCAAGGTGCTCAATAGCATCACGGAACACCCGTACTGGGTACGCAAGCTGGGCCACGCGATGAGTATCCCGCACTGGCGTGGCCTCGGTAGCAAGAGCAGTGGGACGTAGCTCACCCGATATGTGGGTGTGCAGGTACATGCCATCCTGACCCTGGCTCTGCAGGTGGAGCTGTACATCGACAGGCCATACGTCCCAAAGTAGAACGCCCGCCCTTCCGCACCGAGCCGCGGTACGAACCCGGACGTCATAATAGGAATGAGCTGGGGCACAACTACATTGGATAAGAGGGTACAACTATAGGCGGAGGAGAAGATAGTTAGAGGCAGTCATGTAGAGCTGAATCCGTGGCTGTGAGCGCGCGAGGACGCGTGGTGGGACGCGAAGCAAATGCTGCAGCAGGGCACGTCAATGTACGTAGCAATCGGGCAGGTGGCCTGTGGCAGGCAGCAGGCCTGAGCAAAGCAAGAGTGAGCATGGCTGGCGCGGCGGTGGCTTTTGCCATCGCGGTAGCTGCGGTCGCAGGCGCGGGAGGCAGCGGACGACTATGGGCACACGGCAAGCGCAGTCTAGGGCTCGACGAGGCGCAGGGGGCACGGCGGGGCGCTAAGAGGGGGTCGTTAGAGGGCCTGCTAGAGGAGGCCACTAGAGGGCGCTAGAGGGGGGGCATTAGAGGGCGCTAGAGGGGGGCACTAGATGGCGCTCATGGGGGGGCACTATAGGGCGCTAGAGTGCGCTCGAGGGGTTGGATGCTAGATTGGGTTTGTGAATGCATTAGGCTAGCTAGAGATATAGGTGGTGCGGAACTGAGAAATCTACCATCTTTTAAAACAATGTGAAAAAACATAATGATTGAGGAATGAGGGTGTCAAGAATAATATATATATTTCTATATATTGTTTTTGTAACTGCCTGTAGTGTAGACTACTGTAGTTATATAATGTTCTGTTTGGTGGTGCACCTTTCTTCTTGCCTATTTGTACTCCTCACTCTATAGTGAAATTCTCTTTTTGTTCAAACTTCTCGACTTTCCTAAACTTACTCGAACTCGATCTCTCCTCCCAACTTACCATGGCTCCTAAGCCTACCGTTCTCTACTCTTGTTTCACATGTTATCAGAGTGGTTCCTATCCTAGGACCTATTTTTTTTTTCCCATGGGCCCACCGCATCACGCTCCTGCCATGGCGCTCGTCGCGGCCCCAGCTATGCCCGTTCAACCGCTCGTCGCGAATGTTGCGAAGTTGAGCGTGGCGCACTTGGCGCTGTTTATTTTTCACGGCCCCAGTCGTCGGACCAGTCGCCTGCCCATCGCGCCCTACTGCAGCCTCGTCACGCCCTGTCGTGGCCCCGAGCGTCTGCATCGACGGTCGCTTTGGGGGGAGACGGCGGGTGTGGCGGCCGAGCTGCTTCAGTCGCCAAATGCGCCCCCTGCCCCGCAAGCGACGGCGAGCTGTGCGAAGGCGCTCGTCGCGGCACCTGTTGTACCCCCCCATTACTCCCCCCCCTTACTCGCGATCTCGCCAACGCCAACCACGCCCACTACCATGACTTCCGCTGTGGACGACGGTGTGGGGGGGGGGGGGAGGGGGAGGGGGAGGCGCGAGGGTGGTTGACGCCGCTCTGTTCGCTGCTGCGCTACACCGCTGCGCCGCCACGCGCCGTCCCTACTCTCTCCCTGCTGCCCGTGCAACAGTGTGGGGGGGGGGGTTTTGGGGTGGCGGGTGTGAGCAAGAAGCTGCCGCCCCTCCTCTCTCTCACACTGCCGCACGTGCCGCTGTGGGGGGGGGAGTGAGGGGGCGACGGAAGTCAGCCGGTCATCTGCTGCTGACGCCCGCTGCTGCCATGGCACCTCCAGCTGCCGCCCCTGCTACCACCTACCTTACCTTTTGTTTCTGCTACCTACTGCTGGGGCCTGCAGGTGCTGCCGTCGAGCCGCTGCTGTCCTGCTGCATGTTGCAGCCACAGAGCCTGCTCCTCAGGCGCCCTGCCGCCCCAACACCTGCTACTTTTTGTTTTACCTTGGTAAAGGGGTTGGAACAGCTGGATCTGCCATCACTGCACTGGTTGCCACTGCACTTGCCTGTTGCTATGATTTCTGCTGCGGCCTGACTGGTGTACCCCATTATGGGGGCGTTGACTGCATATTCTTCCCTACAGGCACTTATGGGGGCGTGTCAAGAATAATATATATATTTCAATATAATGTTTTTGTAACTGCCTGTAGTGTAGACTACTGTAGTTATATAATGTTCTGTTTGGTGGTGCACCTTTTTTCTTGCCTATTTGTACTCCTCGCTCTATAGTGAAATTCTCTTTTTGTTCAAACTTCTCGACTTTCCTAAACTTACTCGAACTCGATCTCTCCTCCCGACTTACCATGGCTCCTAAGCCTACTGCTCTCTAGTCTTGTTTCACAGAGGGCATACAAAGGGGGTATCTTTAACAAACATGTATCCTGTATAGTGCAACCCAACCAAGCCTTAGTAATATGTATGCAAATGCATATGTGTATGTTGACAAAATTGTCGCTTCTTACATACTTCCACTCAATCCTGTGGTTTATGATAGCCAGCTATGATTGTAACGTGCTGCAATGTTGTGGATTGCTGTTATTTCTCCTTTATGGACAACTTTTGATAAGAACAACCTTTTAATGTATGTATAATATTATGAATGTTTTTTCTGTGCTTGGTGTTACATTTGGACAATCATGATTTCATGTAGCGCAGATTCAGGTGCCAGGTTTATGTTGGGTGTCTTTGCCTCAGGGGTCTGTTGCTGTGTTGTCAGGTGAATCTTGAAGGGCCGATACATGCGGCGGCTAGCCCGTTTCCTATCACCTAGGTATGACAGGCAACGCATCGCATCCCTGGTTTGCTGACTCTTTCGATTTGGGGCAGATGGAAGCTGAAGTCAACGTTTTTCATTTTCATTTTCATGGATAGGTTCACCTTCAAACCTCGCTCATTCACACCATCAATACCGGCTTGGTTGGGAAAAGTAGCGAGTCCACACTTTCAGTGCTTCGTCTCCCACTAAGCACGGGTTGCTGTGTAATTTCAGTGTACACAGTACAAATGTCTTTCGCCCTTAGCTAAAACATCACATTCAAGAGGAACGGGTAGCTCTTCACTCCGCCAAGCCTGCCAAACACCACCTCCGCTCCCCGCCTGCTCAACATTCGGCTGGGCCTGATTTCTCATCACTTTCCCCCATCTTTTTCCGCGTCGGTTTGGGTTCCGCACCGCTCATTTCCCCGCGCGTAATTCATCTGCGCCACTACTGCCTGCCCTGCCAGAACCACGGTCCCTCCTCACACGCACAGTTCCCTCATCGCTTGAGGCGGAACAGTTGCCTGTTTGCCGACCTCCAAGACACATAAAATATCAGGAGACAGATGGAGCAGCGGCAGTTGCGGCAGACGTGCAGTCCCAAGCTTTCCACTGACTGGTTATCTCCTGCTATATGCACTCAAAGGCGAAACGCCGGAACAGTCGGCACCGATACGGCGTGTTTCCGAAACAGTCAGACCATATGCTCTTTGGATCCTAAGTTTCTTCGCGCACGAGACTGCTACCAGTAGCTTAGTTTCACACTTTGTTGGCTTTCGAAGAATCTTTTTGTATTACTTACCATTGTTACTGTTACCGAACCAGTATGGCCGCGTTGGGCGGAGGATGGGCGGACGCCTTGCGCAAAGCAGCGCAGGTCAAGACGGAACAGTGGCCGCCTTTTGAAGCGGCGTCCCCAAAGACCGAGCGTAAATGGCCGGCGACCGCTTTCCACCTCACCAGCCCTTCAGGCTGCGCCGCTTCCGCGGCTTCCGCATCACCCGCGCAGCCTCCGCACGCGCTTGGGGCGAAAACCGCTCCTGCCAAGGGGCACGATTTTCTGCCTTCTGCCAAGCACTCTCCGCCCGCTTCCCCGAATACTCCCCCGATTCCCCGCGGCGGCGCTCACGCCGGCGCGCTTCCCGCGCGCGGAAAGGCGGCGGCGCAGGGCGGAGGTTCCGCCATGCCCGCGCCGTCGGCGCAGGAGATGCGCGCACTTGAGGAGGCGAACGCGCTGCTGACTGCTCTCTTCGGGCCGGGAGCAGATCTCGCTGCGGTTAACGAGAGTCGTCGGAATCCGTCAGAGAAACGGTTTTCGTCGGCTGGCAGCGCTGAACCGTCGCCGCGACCGGCAAAACCCGGCGAGAAACCCGCGAAGCCGCAAAACGAGCAGCGCTGTCAGTCGAAGGTACCCGCGAGCCCGCGCCCGCCTCCCGCGCAAAGACGCTCCGCTGGCGGCGCGGCGAAAAAGAATTCCGCGCTCGGCGCGCAGTCGCCGAGAGTAACGGCTGTTTCAATTCGGCCGGCTGATGCGCCGTTTTCTGCTGCGGAATTGCCAGCGCCGTCAATTTTCTACGCCGGTCTCCCTTCCAGCGGCGCCGGTAGCGCAAAAGGCGGAGAATCTCCGGTTGTTGCGCTGTTCGAAGGGGAGGCGACGTTCCCCGCGATCATGGCAGAGCTCTGGGCGCTCCAAGGCGGGCGCAGGGCGGACGGCGCAAAGGCTGCGGGTGCAGGCGCGGAGAAGCGGGAGCGACGCCAAGGCGCGAAGAAGGGGGAGCGGGGGGAGGAATCGGCGGCGCAAGGGGCAGGCTCAACGTTGGCGCGGGGTCGAGGACAGGCGGAAGCGTACGAACAGGCGGGCAGTCCCCAGGAACCTGAGCTTGCCCCTTCCCCCGAATTGCGCGCTCTGAAGGGGAGCGGAGCGGACGTTTGCGCGTCGCGCGGTGCGAAGCTGACTTCATCCTCAAACGAGGCGGTGACACTTGGCGTTGAACGCGCGCCGGCCGCCAATGCCACGTCACCAGTTGAAGCGGAAGCAACGGCGCTGCTCGATATGGTCACAAAGCTTCTGTCCTCCGACCAGAATGTGACTGTAAGCGGGGGTGACTGTACCGAGATGATTAAGGGGACTGTAGAGAAGTTTAAGCAGGAGCTTCTGACGAAGCTTCCTGGGCGAGATGTGGGGGAGGTGGCGGGCCGGGGACAAGGGGAAGGGGGGCCCGGCGCGGGGGGGGATGGGGGGAAACGCGGGGTCGCGATTGCGCGGATGGCGCCGGTAAAGCTGGAACATGGGGAAGAGGAGGGCGTGCGAGAGGGAGAAGAGCAGCAACAGGCTTTCCAGCCGCCTTTCCAGCCGCCTTTCTTGTTCACAGGGACCACCCAGTCTCGAGAACCGAGTGCCACCCCAGGTACTGTTCACGTGCCAGATGGCGGGTTCTCACTGGACCATCCTATTGCGTGTGCCATGTGGGAGCCGTCCAATGGGGAGCCAGCATCAAGGGAGCAAACACCAGCGCAGCCAGCAGCAACACTGTCAGCAGCAGCCCTTCCCACATCAGCACTTCCACTGGAGGAGCAACTGCAGTGCCAGGCACCACCGCAGTACCAACAGCAATGGCAGCAGGAGCTGCAGCAGCAGGACCAGCAGCAATGGCAGCAGCAGCAGCCTCCCTACTATCCTCCCATAATCTCTTCCCCACCACCTCCTCCTCTATCCGACTATGCGACTCTCCCCCCTCCCTCCCTTCCCTCGCCGCTTCACCTGCAACCCCCCGCCACACACGCAGCCCCTCATCCTCCCTCACACCCTGCCTTTGCCGCTGCTGATGCAATGCCTGCTGCAACCCCTGGGTTCGAGACTACTGTTATGGAAGATATGTTTTATGTGGGCAGCGCAGGTGGTGTGGCTGGTATGGGTGCAATTGCTCCTAAAACTCCGGCAGCAGCTGCGCCTGCTCCAGTAGCATCTTCCCCAATAACACCTTTCCCAGTCACCACCTACCCTCCCCACCCCTTAAGCTTCGCTCGCTCCCCATCCTCCCTCTCCCTCGCGCTCGCTCCTGTCCACGCCTCCGCTTCGTTCTCAGCCTCGGCACCCGCCTCCGGACCTGGATCAAGCTCGGCGACAGGCTCGGCGGCAGGCTCGGCGGCTGCTTCGGCAAGCGACTTCACATGGGCTGCTGGACCTGCCGCCGCACCGGACTCCTCGCCAGCTGATGCCCAACGCGCTGCAGATTTCGCTGATGATTTCCCACTGCCGGTTCATGCGGACTCTTGTCTCAATGCTGCAGCAGCAATCACAGAGCTACCCCTCTTCCCAGCGTCAGCAGCGGCCCGAGAAGCAGCCGCCGTCATCTCAAGCCTCGGAACAGAGGGTATTTCTAGTGTTGGCACCTCACCGCGTGTACGATCCGCTAACTCTTCGTTTAGCATGTCTGGGCGGTCGATTAAGAGAGGTCGGGACGAAGGGAGTGTGAGCATTGGGGATTCAGAAGGCAGTTTGGGGGGTTTGCTGCTGGGTTTGGGGGAGTTGAGGGAGACGGGTGCTCCTGTGAGTAAGGCTGCAAGGCTGATTCGGGAGCAGTGGGCTCGGAAGAGGGGACTGCCTCCTTTGTCCATTCCCCCGCCGCTGGATTTGCCATCGCCTGATCATTCCCCTCCTGCGGACATGAAACCGCATGCCAATAGTATGTACATGTCTATTCACGCCGCATTTTAACAGGTTCCTGGTAGTTTATGTTTATAACCTACGTTTTGACAGGTTGCTGGTAGCTTATGTATGTTAACAACCTAGACGGACGTCATTTTGTAGTGATACATAAAATATAAAATGTTCCAAATATTTTAGAAGCAGCAAGTAGAGCTATGCTCATTATCTAAATATTATGAAAGACACCAGCCGAAACATGTTATTTCTGCCATTTGCCATATCCAGTATTGGGAGTTTCATCGACGAATTTTGGTTCCAACTTGTCAGACGGCTTTCCCTCCAAGCATTCCCTCCCTGTATCGGGATCACTGAGGGCGACATCAGGATGTACGTTTCTCGCAGGTCTACAGTTCTTGTGTCGTGGTTCAAAACTTGAAACTGGTGAAAAGCGGTTCTTTCTATTTACCGTTCTTCACAGTGTTGAAACGAAGTCAACCGCAGTGGGCGTGCAAAAATTTGTACAACCTGACGTCGCCCTGAGGACTAACCCGAAAGGGCGGAACTTCATTTGCGCGGTTCCAAAAGGCTGCACACAGTCTGACACCCATGCCAGGCTGGCGATCTCATTCGAGTTCGCCAGCGTAGTTTGCAGTTGGTTTTATTTCGTTTGTTTCGCTTCATCGACAGTTGGCACCTCAGACTGTTGCGCTCCGTGTCTGTCGGGGATGAGCAACGCCAAGCACCTCACCTCATCTCACACATCTATGTGCTGGGTGTTGTCAGCTGAAGCAAACAGAGAACAGAAATCTGGATGTATGCTAATCGTCCATTACGGTTCAGCAAGTTTCTCGGTCGGTATTTAACGGTACATCTACATTACCGTTTCGCACCGTAACGAAAACTGCAGAACCGTGGTAGATGAGCTGAAACTCAACACACCCAAAAGCATCTGGTACTCCCACTTGATTTGATACCTTCACTATCTCCTCCTCATTCCGCATCTTCCCTAGTCCTTTCGGCAGTCTCGAGAAAAGGAGGTTACTTTGTCTGCTATTTGTTTTAGTATTCCTCGCCTATTGTGTGCCTGGGTCCGTAAATTAGGTCTTCAAGTTACACTGGCGTCACTCGCAATTACCGTATCCTGAGTCTACAATCTCAGTGCAGTCTAAGTACCCGTATTCTGGACGATTAGATTTCACTAAGAATTTCGCTAGGCCTGACGGAGCTCATTCAACTTCCGACTCTAGGTCGAATACACGAGGGGATGGCGACGCTTCAGAATCACCCGACTCCGCTAGACGAGTATAACAAGGAGATGGGAGAGTTGAAAACTCTCGTGACGAAGGCTTTAGAGAAGAAGGGTGTCCTGGCTCGACTCAAGGTATGAGAAGACCGAAAAGTATCCTAGACGATACTTTTGAAACGTCAAAGTCCGATTCTGAGATGGAATGTCGTTGCTTCAGGCGTGTCACTTCTGGTTCAAAATCCACGTTATCGGTTTCGTTTAAGGCACAGGACTAGTTGAGGAACCGAGGCTTGTATCCGTTTACTAAAGCAAGTATTATCGAGGCTCGTGGCTCATGATTCGTGAGTTGCTCGCATTACCGAGTCTCCTGTACCGTGTCTCGTGTCTTGTAACTTGTGACTGAGGCTCTCATTATCGAGGCTCGTGGGTCGTGGGTCGTGGCTGTTTCTGGCAGGCGGAGCTGCGAGCGAGCATCTTCGAGGTGATAGACGACAAAGACAAGACGGCGAGCGGCGACGAGCAACGCGCCGTGAGAGGCGGCTGTAGCGAACAGGCGAAGAACCTGCACGACTCCAAAACGGGTGAGCGGATGGGAGGTAGTCGAGCTTTCAAACGACTACAAACGTGAAAAGCGGAAGCAGCGACCAGGCCAGGGAGATTCAGTCGTCTCGAGGCGGCTGCAGCGAGCAGGCGAAGAACCTGCACGACTCCAAAACGGGTGAGCGGATGGAGAATGGTCGTGCTTTGAGGCGCCTCGAAACGTGCGAGAGTAGATTAAGGAGATGCGCGAATCAAAGACGAGTGAGCTGACGAGAAGCGGCACGTGAATGCCATTCTGAAGTGTACGGTCGAGCTTCCGAGCTTCTGTGGTAGCAGGGCTGCTGATGACCCTGTGTTTATGATTCAACTGTAGTTGACCCACCGCCGTTTGTGTAGTTCATGATTCAGGACATGAGTGAACAATGTATGCTTTTCTTAGCCGTAACGTTGTTTCTTCGTGGATAATGGTGACATTGTGGCAGGTCATCTGCTGACGGCGCTGCTGTGCGAGTATCTGGAGTGGGGGGAGATGGACCATACCCTCAAAGTGTACCTCTCGGAGTGTAACCTGGTACGTACGATTGACGAGAACTTCTCAGGATGAAACCGGGTACATACCTTCCAAGTGTACCTGTTAGTGTGACCAAGCATTCACTTGGTCCAGAGTTGAAAACAACCGTCTGGCTGAAGGTGTTTCTTTCGTTCCATTCGACTAAACAAAGATTATTTCTCCCTTGCGTTTCTCCAGCCGCCAGTGTACCCGCGCCGACCAAAGCTAGAGGACGAGCTCGGCCTGCCGTCGTCCAATGCCATCATGACACCTGGCGGCGCTACGCGGCCGCTGCTGCACGAGCTGATCGACGCCTACTTCACTCTCAAGGTGCGCCCCCGCGTGGTCAAATGTGCGTCCACATTTGACCAGGGTCACTATCTGCCCACGGCCCATGGTTGTCCACACGGCCCATGGTTGTCTGTGTCCGTTCTAGTGTGCAGCCCAAGGTTCAAGAAAAGGTCCAAGGAAGGTCTAATCCTGAGAGTAGTGCAAGGGAGAAGTTGACTTTTACCGACAATGGGCGTGTGTGATGTCTGTGTGACGAATGGAAGGGAAAGGTTGACATCATGATCATCTGAACATGACGTTTGCATCGATTAAAAAGAATACATGCGTATGCATTCGTCCATGTGCGTGATGTTTGTGTGTCTTGCACCCCTCAGGCGCAGGTCAAATCAGGCGCCACAGGCACATCATCATCCTCATCAGGGGTGACGTATGAGTCGACTCAAACTTTTCCATGTGTATGCGTTTGTCCATGTGCATGATGCATGTGCTTGCGTGATGTCACTGTGTGTGTGCTCCTCAGGCGCAGGTCAAGTCAGGCGCCACAGGCACGTCATCGTCGGGGGGTGGTCTGCTCTCTCGTGCCACTGCGCGCAGCTCCAGCCCCTCAGGTACGCCCCACCTTCCCCACATGCCCCACATGCCCCACGTGCCCCACATGCCCCTCGTGCCCCATGTGCCCCACGTGCCCCACGTGCCCCACGTGCCCCACGTGCCCAACGTGCCCCACGTGCCCCACGTGCCCCACGTGCCCCACGTGCCCCATGTGCCCCACGTGCCCCACATGCCCCACATGCCCCACATGCCCCACATGCCCCACATGCCCCACGTGCCCCACGTGCCCCACGTGCCCCACATGCCCCACATGTCACCCACATCTACCAAGTGTCCCCCACGTTTCCCAATCCCACATGCCCTGTGCCATGCATGGCTTATCACAATACACCATGCATGCTACATCATCAAGGGTTGGCCCCACATATCCCACGTCTCCCACATGTCCCACAATTCCGACATGTCCTTTTATCGCTCTTTGCCAACCAATGCTTGTAACCTCAACTCCCGTCCACTCCAGAAGCTCCTCCCCCCTCACCCATGGCTCCAGCATTGCATCTCTTCTCCCCCCTCAAATCCTCCTTCCTCTCCGTCCCCTCCTTTCTCCCACCCCCTTTTTCTACCCTCCCCAGCCGGTCAGAATCCCCCAGAAGCACTCCACCCTGGACCCATGGCGTCAGCTGTGCGTTCTGCTTGTGACCCTTCTTATTTTCTCAAGCAGTCCTTTATTGATATTGTGTTGGATACAGGCCATGCATTGGAGGTTCAGCACGCGTGACATCAAGCCTATGAGCCTAGCCATAGGTTCTTATTTCCTCTATCTCTTCTTCTTCCTTCGCATCCCATTCACCTCCTACTAGCCGGTCAGAGATCTCCCAGGAGCACCTCGCCCCTCACGCGTGGCTTCAGCAGTGCGTTCGGCCGCAGCAGCAGCGGCGGGGGCGAGCGCGAGCGGTCGTCCTCAGGCAGCCGGCGCAGCAGCAGCGGTGGCAGGGCAGTGCCTGAGCCGGCATCGAGAGGCGAGAGTGACACCGAGAGGGGCGGCGGCGGGGGCGCGTTCTCGAAGCTGCCGATCTCATTGCTACGTGACATCCCATCCTCGCGGGATAGATACTAGCTACCAAGGGGGGTGGGCGGGTGGGGTGTGGGGGGGGGGGGGGCAGGGGGGGGAGGTGATGGGAAGAGATTCTAAGGCGGTTTACATGTGTGTTCTCAGAGACTATATGGGTCAGCAGCTGTTTATATGGTGCATGCGTACAGATGGATGAGAAGCCATGCGGCTAGTTACAGGTGACTTTCAATCGTGACAGGCAGCATCTGAACACCTGCAGCCCGGTCATTACTGCAGCGTGGGTGGGTGCTGCAGCGGACGGGAGAAGTCTGCTTGCCTCCTGGAATGTTCTGCAGTAGTGTCTTGGTAATATTTTACATGTTGTTAGGAGACACCTGTTAGCGAGGCTCAGCTTGATGAACCTGTAACAGTCTGTATAAGCAACTCACATAGAATGTGTTAGAGGCCCTAAAGCTTGGGGCTATGACCATATTTGATCAGTTTTGTTGCATCATCAAGCTGCGGGCCAGCTTGTTGCACATGTCCTAGCTACAATAGTTAGATAAGGGACGACGGAACCCGGATAGCCATCTTTGAAGATTTACTGCAACCCTCATCTTCCGTTCTGGACTACTCTTCAATTTGAGGTTTTGGGGTGCAATAATTGAAGTGGAATTACACACTCACATAAGTAGCATTGTTTCTTGTTGTAAAAAACCCAGCACATTTTGGCTGGTACCGATTTGATTGGTGATGAGTCATTCCTAGCCTGAATGGCTAGGCTAGGTTGGTTGGAAATATGGGCTACTGGAGGGAGGCTCACCGAGCCGTGTTGGCTGGTTCGTCTTGTTCGTTTGTTCCGTCCGCATCCCCAATTACCAAGCGACGAAGAAGCTTCGGTTCCGTCATTTCATTCGCCAAGTCGTGCACAGCGGACCGCGATTACCCTGGGCGCGACTCGGTTCAAGGGCTAGCCAGAAAGTGATGTGGAGGTGGGGCGGGGCCACGGAACTTCGACACTTCTCCCCCTCACTTGCACGATAAATATGCAAGAGCAAGCCCATTCCTAACAGACCAATTCGAAGCAACTCCAATCATCAACTTGACCACGCAATTCCGCTCAACCATCTCACGTTCGTCTACCATCCCCGAACACACTCGCCTTCAGGCTATATGGCTCTCGTCAGCGATTCACGGATTTCGAAGTCGACACAACAGGTCGCATCGGACGGGGACATTGAATCAGGAAACTCCGCTTTCTCAGTCCCAGACGCTTCGCTTCCCGATTCCTCATCCCCTCAGAAGTCGCTTCCCGTTTTTTGCTGCGCGCCTCCGCTTGCGCGGAACGCAGTTCCCGCAAGTGGCAGCGGCGACGAGGAGAACCCGGGAGAGTTCACCGCGGTTTACCCTTCCGACTTGCACATCGCCAATCCTAAAGTAACCAGCACTGCAGACGAAACAGAGAAGCTTCGCAAGGACGAGAAGGATCGCCAGAGGCGTCGTCAACGGACCTGCTGCTGCCGCATCACATGCTGGTCGCTTATCGTCCTCACCGTCGTTATCGTCGGATTAGGCGTCGCAGGGCTCGTCGCATACCTGACAGTCTCAAAGCAACAGCCGGAGGTGAAGGTCAAGCAAATCAACATCCTCCGCGTCGGCATCACAAAATCCGGCGGCGGGTTCCTGGGCCTCGAAAACTTCCGCCTGGGCCTATCCGCGTTAATAAACGTCACCGCGCTCGTGTATAACCCCAACAACTGGGACGTGGAAGCGGAAAACATCAGCGTGGACGTAAAATTCTTCGACATGAATGTTACAAATGTGACCATTCCTGGCGTCGTGGGCATGAGCAAGGGTGGGAGCGCGGAGTTGACTGTCCCCATCGATATTGTCGATGCGCCCCTGGCGACGCTGAGTCCCGCGAGCCTGCTGACGACGCCGCTGCTGCATGGGCGCGCGGAAATGCGGGTGGTGGTTGGCACTGCAGCGCGCGTGAAATACTGGGGCATCTCGTCGCCACGCGTTATGGTGCATGTGGAATGCACGATGCAGCTGGACCCGTTTTCCGCTAAGAAGTACAACGAGCAGTGTACTCCCAGCATCTCTCTGTGAATGGCGGCATGACTTGGTTAGGATACTCTTTACCTTACTCCTTTTAGCTGTCCGTTTTCAAGGGCTACCCCCTGCTTGTAGATCTGTCCCTAATTCGGGGACCTCCAGTCAAAGGTGCACCTCCTTTTTTTGCTTTCATTTACTTCAGTTTCTTGCCAATGTAATCTGCAACTTCAGATCTATCACAACAACAATGCCCATTGCGAAAGAATTTAGCCAAATAGTAGTAGCATGACATGAAAGGGCCAGTCAACATGTTATGGTGCAGCATGTCAACTGGCATCTCATGTAAACTGGCCTTGTTTAAATTGCTCACGCCAATCTTGGCCATGTATGCTGATAAACAGTCTTCTTCAGTCTCCGAAACGAGCATGCCTCAGCTTCCTGGAAACAAGAGAGTGAGATGCCAGGGAAAGTAGGCCAGGTGGAAATTGGAGTGAATCACAAGTGGGGCTTGACCAAACCAGTTCTGCTAGGAGCTGCCATCATAATTTGCAGTAACACAAGAATAACATTTTACAGAGACAGAAAAAAAAAACACACACACACACACTTGGGACACACCTTGGTGGATAACCGCCAGGTACTCCTTCACGAGCACGAGGTGGCGACACCTCATTCGCTGGACGCGGCCGCCCATATCCCTCCCTTCCATCCCCCACCTCCTCAATCACCACTCCTCGCCTCAACACCGCATCCCCGGCCTCTCTCACGCTCTGAACCACAGCCGCCTCTGCTGTTGCTCCAGATGCATGTAAACCTTGTGCTGCTGCAGGTGCTGCCGTATGCAAACCATGTGCTGCTGCTGCTCCGTGCATCCCTCGCTCTGGCCCCAATCCATGCATTCCTGCTCCTCCTCCTCCTCCTACCCCTACCCCTAGTCCAGATACACTGTCCCCTCGAGATCTCCCTGACACTGTTGCAATCGCTGCTGCGGCTGCTGCAGCTGCCGCCGCCCCTCCTGCTCCGAATGAGTGTCTGGATGCAATTCCTGCTGCGGCCGGTGCCGTTGCTGATGCAGAGGTTTGCCGCTCCAAACCTGCTGTTGAGGCTTGGTAGGAGGCTTGGCGAGTGGGTTGGTACGTGTAGGCAGGATCGAGAGGCAGGTTCCCTGAAACAGTGGCACAGATGGGAAGGGAGAAGGGATGGGCGGAGTGGGAGTGAATGGAGGGATAGGTAAACAGAGGTCAAGGAGGGGGAGGAGGAATTGGTGGAGAAGAAGAGAATGGAGAGATACAGGCAACAGGGGTGAAGAGACATGGTTGGCTGGTATCACCGGCACTCGCAACGACCAGCAACCACACCAGAAGCACCATCCCTACCTCCACGAATACTTGAGTGGTGGTCGGAGGATTTCAAAGCCAAGGAAATCAACTCACGCTCCTTCAGCCCCGACAGCCCCACTGCCCGTCCTGCTGCAGCACTAGCCACACCACCACCAGCGGCAGCAGCAGCCCCAAACACACACCCCAATCCCCACCTGAGTGGTGCACGGACGATTCGAGGGCAGACGAGATGAACTCAAGCTTCTTCAGCCCCGACAGAGAAATGGCCCCACTGCCCCACTGCCCCACTGCCCCACCCACAGAAGCACTACTACCAACAATTTCACCAGCAACACACCCACACCCCCACTTGAGAGGTGCACCGAGGACTCGAGAGCAGTTGGGAGAAACTCAAGCTCCTTGAGCCCAGACAGCCCCACTGCTTCCCGAACCCCCCATCCCCCCCCCCCTCCAAGCAGTAACATCAGTACTTCCCACCTGAGTGGTGCACCAAGGAGAGGACTCGAGGGCAGACGAGAGGAACTCAAGCTCCTTGAGCCCAGACAGCCCCACTGCTTCCCGAACCCCCCATCCCCCCCCCCCTCCAAGCAGTAACATCAGTACTTCCCACCTGAGTGGTGCACCAAGGAGAGGACTCGAGGGCAGACGAGAGGAACTCAAGCTCCTTGAGCCCAGACAGCCCCACTGCTTCCCGAACCCCCCAACCCCCCCCCCCCTCCAAGCAGTAACATCAGTACTTCCCACCTGAGTGGTGCACCAAGGAGAGGACTCGAAGGCAGACGAGAGGAACTCAAGCTCCTTGAGCCCCGACAGCACCACTGCCCACATCTCCCCCCTACTCCCCTACCCCTCCCCTGAAGCACCACTACCACCTGCACCCTTACCTGTATGGTGCACGGAAGATTCCAAAGCAGACGAGATGAATTCAAGCTCCTTCAGCCCTGATAGCCCCACTGCCCCCCCTGCTGGCGCGCCCTTCCCCGCAGCAAGCTGAGGCACGGCCATCTGTGACATGTCCGCCAGGCCCTGAGAGTAGATGGGAAGGCAGAGAGGAAGGCAGAGAGGAAGGGAGAGGAAGGAAGGGAGATGACAGAAAAAGAGAATGAGCTGGACCCTTGCCCGTGGCGACCTGTGGCACGGCCATTTGAGACATGTCCGCCCGGCCCTGAGAGAATGAGAGGAAAGCAGATGGCAGGAGCACAAGGGAGGGCAGGAGAGAGCTGGAGCGTGATGCCCTTGCCCGTGGCACTCTGCAGCACAGCCATCTGCGGCATGTGCGCCAGGCCTTGATGCATTGGGAGCAGAGTAGATGGGCTCCAGACGAGAAGAAGGGAGATCAGATGAGCGTGATGCCCTTGCCTGTGGCAATCTGTTGCCCGTGGCAATCTGTAGCACAGCCATCTGTGACATGTCCGCCACGACTTTTGAGGCGCCTCAAAAGGCAATCTGTAGCACAGCCATCTGTGACATGTCCGCCACGACTTTTGAGGCGCCTCAAAAGGCAATCTGTAGCACAGCCACAAGAGACATGTCCGCCACGACTTTTGAGGTGCCTCAAAAGGCAATCTGTAGCACAGCCATCTGTGACATGTCCGCCACGACTTTTGAGGCGCCTCAAAAGGCAATCTGTAGCACAACCACAAGTGACATGTCCACCACGCCCTGGGATATGGAAACTTGAGTAGATGGAAAAAGAGAGGAAGCGGAAGCTGCAAAGACATAGACCGCTCACCACTCTGGACCGCATCAACCGCCCACTGAACCACATCCGCCCAACCCCTCCCCCCTCCTCCCAGCACTTATCACCTTCAGCAGTTCCTGGTTCCCAAGTTTCTACTGCAGCCCTCTTCGTGCGACTTTTGAGAATTCTCACAACTTTTGAGAATTCTCATGACTTTTGAGAATTCTCACGACTTTTGAGAATTCTCACGACTTTTGAGAAGTATCACGACTTTTGAAAATTCCCAAAAGTCGCACAAATATACCTCCCCCCTCCTCCCACCACTTGTCACCTTCAGCAGTTCCTGGTTCCCAAGGCTCTCCTGCAGCCCTCTGCTCACACAGTGGAGATGTCCTCTTGCTCGCACACTCCATTAGCCCCTCCAAACCCCACCCCACCGCTACTCACCTTCCGGAACTCCTAATTGCCGGGGTTGCCCTGCAGCCCTCTGCTCATGAAGCTGCACAGCAGCAAACCACTTACTGCCCGCCTCTGTTCTTACTCACACTCTTTGACCCCATAATCCACCAAAACTCCCCCACCTCACCTTCAGCAGCTCCTGGTTGCCAGGGTTGCCCTGCAGCCCTCTGCTCACGAAACTGCACAGCAGCAGCACTCCCCGTGTGGCAATGTCCTGCTTCTGCTCGAGCGATGCGAGCTTGGTATCCTGCAGGCCCGGGGTTGAAGGCAGGAGAATTGCAAGACACAAGACAGAGACACATGAGCGCAGCAATGTGGCAATGTCCTGCTTCTGCTCGAGCGAGGCCAGCTTGGTATCGTGTGAAGAAAAGCAGAGGGAGAGGATGGCATGGCAGAGGGCACACACAGACAACACGTGACAGAGAGACACATGAGAACAACAGCACGCACGGGTGGCAATGCCCTGCAAGAACTACGCGAGATTTAGTTTTTTTTCACAAAACACATCTATGGAACGAAAATGTTACCCATATAAAAACCGCGTGAATCGAGGAGGAGCGTGTGCGTGAGGAGGGTGAGCGACTTCGCCTTGAAGTTTCACAAAACTCCCACTGCAATCACAACCCCGCCTCCCACTCACCATGCCCTCCACTCCACCAGCCCATGCATGTTGTCAAGGTCTTTTGACTCGCACCTAAGATGGGTCCGTACGTCCCTGGCACTACGTAAACGTAATGTTACGCGTAACATTACGTTTACGTTTACGTACGCGTAAATACGCGTAACTTGGGTCCGGGCAGGTAAAAAAAATCGTTGGAAAATCGTTCGTTCGGTCTTAAATTTTTGCGAAATGTCGCCGCGGAACCGTTCAGGGCAGCGGACCAGCAGATACAGCCTGGTAATATGTTAGATCTTAACTAAGGTTGTAACTAAAAATGGTAGGTCATGGGTTCTAAGATCTTAGTTTAGCATGGTAGATCTATGAAGTTGCATTCGGCCGTCAATCTAAAGGCTCTACAACCTGCATACGTCGTGGGACTGGGAGGGTTAGCGGGGACTGATTCGGAGTAACGCATTGGGGAAACGCATTGACTTACGCAATATCGCGTGAAATTGGGACAAGGCGCGAGCTGGTTTGTACACCTCGCGAAACTTAACACACATCACAAGTAATTCTGTGTTGTTAGATTCTATGTTATACAATTAACAATGCCGATTTCGAATACCATAATTTTTTTACTTCAGCCGGGCAGCTGAAGGAAAAAAATCTGCCCGCAAACGTGAATGTTGTCCAGGTCTTGACTCACACTGGTAACTCGAGGATAAGCTACACGTGCCAGTTCCAACCCTGCACCACTTACCCCGCACCCCCCCCATTTCCACTCACCATGCCCTCCACCAGCCCATGCATGTTGTCCAGGTCTCGACTCACACTGGTAACCACCCCCTTCACCTCAATAACCTGCAAGGGCAGGAAGCAAGGGAGCTAGGCTTTAAGATTCGGGTTCAACAGCCTCTAGAAATGACTGGGGTCACAAGCACACAGGTGATAACCACTTCCTTCACCTCGATAACCTGCGAGGGACGATTTTAAAGGGGAGGGGAACGGAGAGGGTTCAGGGCTTTGGTTCTTCGAGTTTCGAGTCCAAGTAGGGATGAGCAAGTGGCGAACACGAACGTGTTCGTGTTCGCCCCTACACGAACACCTTCGTTTGCCGAACCGAACACTGTTCGGTTCGGCGAACACTTTGCGCAAAAAATGGTGTTCGCCGTTCGCCTGTGAAGGCGTGTTCGGGCGAACCTCGAACACTGTTCGTGTTCGTCGCGGGCAAATTGCAGCAGCGGCCCGAACACGAACGTGTTCGGGCGAACATCGAACACTGTTCGGCGAACATTTTAAGCCAAAAAAAAAATACCTGTTCGGTTCGCCTCGAACGTGTTCGAGGCGAACCGAACAGGTGTTCGTTTTTTTGCTCAACCCTAAGTCCAAGGATCAAAGAATCTTGAGACTACGTGACTGCTGAGTCGACTGTCATAAGCCCATTGGACAAAAGTTGAACCGTTGGCCCAAATTTGTTCATGTTTTGAAAGGTTGAGGAGGAGGTAGTTCAGTTTTCGGGTTGTGGCGAGAGAGGGTAAATTTCGTCAATCTCTTTTTTTTCGCAACACGCAGCCAATCCTCAACTTTCCCCTGCTAGGAGCTAGAAAGTCCCAAATTGCAGCTGCACCTTCTTCAAGTTTGCAAGCTGCTCAGCATCACGTTTTCAAAACTTGACCCGCGCGGCTTGCAATTTGAGACTCGGGCTTTGAGTGATGACCTTCACCAACACGACAGACGAATCATAAGGTGCCCCAAAAGTAAAACCCAAAGGGTGACTCACCGGATGCTTTTCACACCCAGCTACTCCACTTGCTTCGTTAGAAGCACACTCAGCCCCTCACTTGCTACGTTACAGTCACAACCTGAATCAGTCAATCACGCCTTTCTTATAACCACCTGCATCTTCAGCCCCTCGGCCACCAACTCGGGCACTCCCTTCCTCCTGGTCACACCTAACCACCACCCTTTAAAAACATACCCAGCCCTCCCTCGCTTCATTATAGTCACACCTTATATGAGCCACTCGCGTCCTTCATTATAACCGCCTGCATCTTCAGCCCCTCGGCCACCTACTTGGACACTCCCTCCCTCCTGGTCGCACCTTACTACTTTATAAGACATCCAACCCCTCAGTTGCTCTGATACAGTCACATCCTTGTCAGTCACTCACGTCCTTCTTTATGATCGCCTGGATATCTCAGCCCCTCAGCCACTGACTTGGGCACCCATAAAAAATACCCTTGACACACCGCTCTTCCTTTCTTGCAGTCACATTTCCTTACATCTTTCTTTATTATCGCCTGCATCTTCAGCCCCTCTGCCACCGATTTGGACACTCCCTCCAGCCGCCCAGCCAACTGCTTCTTGGCCGTCTGCAGGTGAGAATGGGGGAGGAACGGGGGATGGGGGGGGTTGTGCTTACATCGAACGGGATAGTGGCGGACAGCCCCTCGGCCATTATCAACTTCTCTTCAATGCTCTTCTCTAAAACATCATCTCCCTAAGAAAACCACAGCTGCCTGCCTGCACGTCTGCTACTCAAGTCCAAAGTGCCTGGGAAGCTCATACTCACATCAAGGGCTGTTTGCAGCTCCGTCACCTTCGCCCCCATGAGCTTCACCGCCTGGTCCATGCCCCTCCTGGTCACGTACATGAGATCGCTCACTCGCCAGCCCTGCACAACAAGAGAACGAAGGCGGATAGGGAGGAAGGAGGTCGATAGACGGTTTGCTACCTTGTCCCCCATCAGGTTCACTGCCTGGTCCATGCCCCTCCTGGTCACGTACATGAGATCCCTCACTCGCCAGCCCTGCACACGGAGAGACGCAGACAGACAGAGAAGGTGGCACTGGTCGTGTGCACTGGTGTCACACCCTGCGGCATGCCATACCATGTAATGCCATACCATACCATGCTATGCACTGCCACCACGCCATGCCAACACCACACCGTGCCAGCACCACGATTGCACACACTCATGCACTTTCCACCACATGAACCCATAGCAGCTGCACCAATGACTGCCATCCCACAATGTTCCCTGCACCCACACACATAAACACCACCATGCCATGCCATGCAATGCCAACACCACACCATCCCAGGTCCATGATTGCACACACACACACACACCTTCCACCACAAGACCCCATATCCGACCGTACCAGTAAGAGCCACCGGCACTGCATGCCCCACGATGCTCCCTCCACTGCACCCACACACAAACACCGCCATGCCACGTTGTGCTATGCCAGCACCATCATGCCACGTCATGTCATGTCATGTCACCACCACCATGCCTACAGTACCATCGCGCACACACACGCACCTTCCACCACATGACTCCATAACCTGCCGCACCAATGACTGCCACAGGTATCACATATCCCACAATGCTCCCCCCTGCACACATGCAACGGCCACAAGGGGCAAACAGAAAATCAGGACGCACACAAAACGAATTATACGTCATGACAGATGCAAAGTGCTAATTAGATGTCACAGATTAGAGGCGGCAACATTTAACTAAACCTCCGTACCTCCATATTACAGATTTTGTGGATTTTGTGGATTTTGTGGAGGTACGAGTAAGATGTGAGAACTCTTACTCGATCACCTACACCTCCTATAGAACCTCCTTACCTCGTTCTTGTGCAGGTGGAGCGTTGACGACTGTGATTGGTCGAGAGCTGGTGGAGAGCTGCTGCACCTGCAGGCTCAGCTTGTGAACCTGCGAGGAAGGTTCCAATGACATGGGTGCAAACGGCAGGGATGAAATGCTGTTGACGTCAAATGCAGGTCAATAAACATCGGCTTCTATGCTAGACATGCAGGAGGGAGGAAAGTGTGAAAAAGCGGGGGAAGTGGGGAGGAGGGTGTGGGGAAGGAGAGTTGTTGAAGGACAAAATGAAACGAATTGGGGGGGTGGATCACAACAGCCAAGTTGACACAATATAAATGATTCCTCTCAGATAAAGAGGTGACTTTTGAGTCGACTCAAATGTTTCCTCTCAGATAAAGAGGTGACTTTTGAGTCGACTCAAAAGTTTCCTCTCAGATAAAGAGGTGACTTTTGAGTCGACTCAAAAGTTTCCTCTCAGATAAAGAGGTGACTTTTGAGTCGACTCAAAAGTTTCCTCAGATAAAGAGGTGACTTTTGAGTCGACTGAAATGATTCCTCTCGGATAAAGAGCCTCATAAAAAAGCGAGAGCAGAAAAACAGAACCACCCCCGCCCACCAAAACAGCAGTAACAATGTACCCTGATCGACCAATGCAGAAGCAGCAGCAGCAGCAGCAGCAGGAGGAGGATGAGCAACAGCAGGACACCACACCTGGTCGATCAGTGCGACGGCGGCAGCAGCAGCAGCAGCAGCAGCAGCAGCAGCAGCAGCAGCAGCAGCAGCACAGGAACAACAGCAGTAGCAGCAGCAGGAGGAGGAGGAGCAGCAGCAGGAGGCAGGACACCATACTTGGTCGATCAGTGCCATGTTAACGTCATCTGTGTGGTCTCTCTTGCTGTCTCATCCATCATCAACGTCTTCCAGCACCATACCTGATCTGGTCCATCAGTGCAGCAGCAGCAGGTTGCTGCAGGTTCATACCTGGTAGATCAATGCAGGAGGCAGGACACCGTACCTGGTCGATGAGTGCCATGTTGACGTCATCTGTGTGGTCTCTCTTGCTGTCGGATCCATCCTCTATCGACTTCAGGTGCTTCGATACCACCTGCCCGGAATGAACAGGACGGAGAACGGGCAGGAGAAGCACAAAAGGCGGGGAGAAAGTTGAGGAAGGAAACCAATGAACGAGGCGGAGCGGTGGGCGGGGGGAGGGGTGGTGGCTTATTCAAGGGGGAGCTATTGCCAACTAAAGCGCATAGTGATCAAACAGGCTGCGAGGCGTTTGAAGAAGAGAAGGCGGCGGGGAAGGGGGGGGGAACGTCCAAAGGTTTGCTAAAGAGATTATTGAAGGTGGACTGCGGTTAAAAGAGGCTCGTAGGAAGCAGATTACGGTGAAGAAAGGTACTTTCACAATGAAGCGTAAGATCGAGACAGGCACGGCAAGTACGAGAGAGGGAGGGCCAGAAGTCAAATGCGTGAGGGCGAGGTTGTGAGAAGAAGGTAAAGATCGCGAGAAGTTGAGTAGATTACCAGGAAAGAAGACAACGGAACAACCTTTTAATCCGTCACGAATGATGACGATAACGCGTACAGGGATGGACGAGAGGCACGCACCCGAGTAATATCGCGTAGGAGATCCGCGAATTTGGCGGGACCGAGAATGCTTACACCAGCTACACCTGCGCGTAACGAATGACGAATACGACGTAAGCCGGCAGCCGGCGCAACGAATGGCAACGAGGTTGAACGCGGAAGAAAGAGTTCGATCGGGAAACGAGCTGCTCAGATCGATTGGTGTAAGAAGTCCAAGGCCCGAATCTGTTTACAAACTTCGTTGACCATATCGAGGAAGCCACAAACGAAGACAAACAGAGCTCGGAAATTCTCGAAGCTCAGAGCTCAAGGAACGAGCAGATAAATGAACGGGTACGATTTTGACACCCCTTGCGTCGTCACAGGTCAAAGGTCTTACCTGCACCAACGAGCAAATACAACGTCAGGGGTTTGGTGGCCATTGTGTTCTCTTTCCGGAACCTCCTATAAGGAACCTAGCCTGCCTCGGTCTCGCGGCACGCAATCAGCTTCTAAATCAGGATCTGCTTTCAAGAAGGTC
This sequence comes from Closterium sp. NIES-65, assembly GCA_948144175.1. NCBI lineage: Eukaryota > Viridiplantae > Streptophyta > Zygnematophyceae > Desmidiales > Closteriaceae > Closterium > Closterium sp. NIES-65. Next base: position 13,188 of record CANXME010002279.1, on the reverse strand, counting down.
TAAACTACACAAGAACAAGGCCTGATTAACCATTCCCAATGCTCGTGGCGCTTCTGTACTGAAGGAAGGAATTCCCTGCGTCCGGGTGCAGAAACGAAATACAACCTACGCGAGAGGCTTCTATCAACGCGACAGACCGACGTGTCTTTGAGAACCTATCGAGGGACGGGATGCCGACTCATATTTATGAAAAGACGAATGGGCCCGTAACTAGCTCGCCAGTGGGAGCTTGTGAAAACAGGAGCAAGAAACACGGAAGCCGAGTCAGGGTGTTACGCTGTAGACCTTTCACGAAACTCGACCTCGACAGACAAAGCTTCAACTCGAGTTCTGACTTTTGAGTCTGACACTAGTCGAACAAAGCACCCGCCAAAACAGCTTCTCCTGTTCTACCGTATCAAGCTTGCTTGCTTGGCGATGGCGTGCTCTTTGCAAAGATTCCTTGGAGGATTCTGTTACTCCACAACGGGTATGCAGTGTACATGAAATGGAACAACCTCCAGGGACAAGTTTGGACCAATGAAACAGCAGCACTGGGAGGTCATGGAATAACTCCGAGGGAAGGGCTGGTGCGCGCACAGTACTGCTTTCTCGCGGTACAGTCAACTCGTTGCGTTTGCTCACCCCACGAGCATATGCTGAAGTTTCTTGTTCTGGGCTGGATGTGCAAAATATTAGATATAGGATTCATGTTTTTTCAATCTACCGGCTTAGAGCTTGTCAACCAAGCCTCTTCATAATACAAACAAATTAGACCTGGAATACTGAATGCACAAACATAAACTCTATGCACAGTGTGTCAAGGGCATCAGGAACCTAGATGCCACTCACTTCACTCATCCACCTCTTCCCCCCCCTCATCCATTGGGAACTCACACACCCAATAAGCCGTGTAATTGCTGCTCTTGCAAATATGGAAGTCATGACACCAGACCCCCAAGCTACCACACACACCCTTCCCACGCCATTCTCACAAACACCCCATGTTCACCACCACCCCTTGCTTCCCGCACCCCCTTCAGCCCTTCACGCAAGTGGAAGGGTTGCCCATGGGGAGGAACCCCGGTTCACACTCACAAACAAATTTCTGGCCACTCCCCTCCAAGTGGTTCAGCACACAAACCCCCTTTCCCCCGCACTGCCCCTCGGGACTGCCAGTCCCGCAAAACTCATCGCACTCCTTAGGTGGCCGCTGCTTCTCCACTTCGCACAAATCCGTGGAGCTCAGGCAGTTATCGTTGACGTAGATGCTTTCAGGGTACTCGTACGGGCAGACTGTTGACATGGCAGGAAGGTTCTCCGAGCCGGGCAGCTGAATGTCCAGCGAGTAATTTCCGTAAAAGAAGTTGCCCTCAAAATCCAAAAGAGACCGAAGCATGTAACACGATGTGGTGTCCAAGCCTCCTACACCGTTAATGCCGCAGCCTTTAGAGAAGCGGGGAAACTGAGGCAGAGGCCCAGTCAGAAAGTTGTCTCCAATTTTCACCGCGCGCGCCTTGTGCGAAAACAGTTTGAATGAATCCGGTACAAGGCCAGAAAACTGATTATTGCTTAAGTCGAGGTTGACTAAACTGGGGAGTCGCCCGAGGAAGTTGGGAATCGGTCCGGTCAGCTTGTTCCCGCTAACGTCCAACACTTCAAGGCCGGGAAGATCGGCGATAGTAGTCGGCATCAGATCCGAAAACTCGTTGTTCTTCAAATCGATGACGGATATCTCTTTGCAGCTGCCGAGACTCCGTGGGATCTTCCCGTAGAACTTGTTGTTGCCCAAAAAGAGAGCCTGAAGTGAAGTCGCGTTATCGAAAGCTTTGGGACGAATCTTGCCCGAAAACCTATTCCCATCAAGCCTGAGAGTCGACACCTTGGATTCATTAGAGTAAAAGAACTCGATCCAGGGAACCTTCCCTTGCAGCAGATTATCGCTCAAGTAGATATCCTGCAGTGAAGGCAAGCTGGAAAATATTCCTTCAGGGATGCTTCCAGTAAGCTTGTTCCCACGCAAATCCAGCGTCGCGAGATCATGAAACTTCGTCAGCTCCTCGGGAATTTCGCCTTCCAAATTCGCGTTCGGCAACTCCAAGGCCACGACGTCACCTTCAGAGTCTACAGTAACCCCCCACCACTGGTGCTCCCCTTCCGCATCCGACCACGTTTCCGCCTTGAAAAAATCGGAGCCCCAGGCGGTCTTGAGTGAGAGAAGGGCCGCGCGCTGCGCGTTGTTGGGCTGAATCGGCACACTTTCGGAATCGTACTGCAGGAAGTCGGACTCTTCAGCTTCGGACTGCCGCAGAAAGTCTGCCTGCTCCGCCTCAGAGAGATTCAGCAGCCCCGTGTCGTCTAAACCGTCGTACTCGCCGTCGTGAAAACCGGAGTCGCCGGTCAGCTGAAAGCTGTCGGCAGCTGGTGTCGCTAGTTGCCGTCTGTCTGAGACGGCGGCGACTAGTGCTGTGCGAGGGTGCGAGAAGGTTGACAAGAGTGCGAGAAGGGCGAGGACGGAGAGTGGAACCATTCGAGCCATGGTGCGAGCTATTCAATAGTAGCTCTCTCGCCTACGGAGAGACTATGTTCCAAGGTCGTTTTGTCTATGCGGAGTTCACGATTTTGAAAGGTTCTTCGAATATGCTAGAAACTGCTTTGCTGAGGATCCTCTCCGTTCCGTACAGTAGCAGCAAATGTTTCTCCTTCAACGGCTCTCCAACGAAACCCGAACACTGCCCCCTAGTTTATCAGGCGCATGCGCAAACCAAGTGAGGCGATTTTGTCCCGCCTCAGACAGGTGGGCAGGCAACGTGTGTGGCTGTCGAATGGAGAGGAAGGGGAGGGAGTGGCGGGGAAGGGGAGATGCCATCCATACTACACACACCTTGTCACAAGGATTGACTTGTGTTTGATAAAACGGTCGAGTACGATGCAGGGGAATTGGAGGGGTTGGTACATGAACCAACGAACCTCTGGCGGTGCTCTCGCCCTCTCCTCTGGCACTGGTGAACAAGCGAGGGTGATGGGCCCTTGTGAACTGGCGTGGGGGACGGGTCATGGGGGAGAGGAGCCAAATGAATTTGAGCGAGTTTCTGGCGAAGGTCATATGCTTCAGGAGATATTGCTGATGCGTGGCGAGTCGCAGGTGTTATGGCGTCTGCGACGGCAGGAGTTTTGGGAGCTGGCAATTTATATGTTCCATGTCTTTGAGGGTCTGAAATATGAGTGTAATCTGTAATCTGTAACCTGCAAGGCGAAATTATTGTGCGAGGCGTAATGTTACATCATTTTTCCGTCGCCCACGTCCCATGTTTGATGGCACTGTCCAACACGTCATCTCTTGCCAGTCACTGCCAAACCAGCAGCTCGTCAGCCGTGGTTCACGCGTGATCCCCGTCATGCCATGCCTTCGGTATAGGCACTACCTACAATATAACATTATCACCACGTTATCATGCTATTGGGGAACCCCAAAACGGGGATAATTCCATCGCTCTCTTCCTCTTGGGATGTGATTCAGGAGGGAACTGAAAAGCAGCAGCAGCAAGTAGTGCGGCACCGAGATTGCCATGCAGACCAAGAGACTGACAGGTTGTGCCTTGAAGTTTGCCCGCCAAAACCAGGAAAGTCAGGACCAGTTGCAGGAGACATAATCGAGCGATTGGGGAAGCGAGCATGGATCGCCGTACCTTCGGGCGTACTACGGACTAAACGGTTCCGTTGACAGTCGTTAAGCATTAAAAATTATACACCACTTAGTTCCAGGTTCCACATCATATTCACCATGTTCGTAACGTAAGTACTCACAGAGTTGAAGATCGAGTCAGTACGAGCCGCGGTTCCCATCTTCACTGTGCTAAACCCGCGTGTTCGCGAAACTCCCTGACGTCGAGCTCGCGTTTTTTGTAGTCAAGTAGCGTGATATGTAATATTCCAGAATAGAATCACAGCGAGGCCGGTGCTGCTGGTTACACAGTTAGTTTGTTACCTGCATCGTCGTCGTAGTGACTGCGCGTGGTTGACCGTTATTTTACAGATATTTCTTTTAATACTCGACATGTCTGCGACGGCTGTGCGCGTGGCGCCTAACAGCGTCGTCGTCGTGCCGCCGTTCGAATGCGCGTGGCTGGACGGCGCCGGCCTGCAGTTCGGCCGGCCGGGCCGCGGGTGCGTGGTCCTGGAGGTGCGAGGCGAGAACGACGCGACGGTGGTGATTAAGGACACGCGCGACGGCAGCCGGCACTATCGGACGGACGCGGGTCGGAATTACACGGTCGTGTTCGGCAGCCATAGGAATAGGCGGCTTAAGCTGGAGGTTGATGGGGTAGCTGTGGCTGAAACGACTAATTTTGAGTGTTTGCAGTCTGGTATTGGCGGAGGGACTGCCACGTGGAAGAACAGGATTGGTTCCAACAGCAGCAGCAGCGGCGGCAGCGGCAGCAGTGGCGGCGGCAGGAGGAACGAGATTAGCAGCTGCAGCAGCAAAAGCAGATTGTATTGCACGTGCTTTACATGTAGCAGCCATGGCAGTTTGGCCAGCTTCGCTCACTTGCCGTTTCAATTCGTTGCAAGGCTTTTAGGTTCTAAAAGTGATCGTACTGTATGTCATTATAGCGGTGTAGATACTGTAGACGGCGGTGGGCCTCACATGGCGATCGCCCCGTCGGAATTTCGAGCCTTTTGGATAAACGTGGTGGATGGCCAGATCGCTGTAGGCTTGGGTGCCGAGCCTGGCAGGCGGGTGGTACTCTTATACAAGGACCGCAACCCGAACCTGGACGTTAGGTTCGTCGGGCTGAGCACGTGGGATAAGCACGTTGGATATAGGAACATCCGCGTGTTACCACATGTAAGGATCCCGAGGTCTGTGTGGGAAAGTATGGGGGGAAGAGGCAGGGAAGGCTGTTTAATTCACAGCAGCAGCATCATCAGTACCACCAGCACCAGAAACAACAGCAACAGCAGCACATGCAGCAGAAATGGTAACGGCAGCCCCAGCAGCAACAGCAGCAGCAGCAGCAGCAAGTGGAATCTAGATCATAGCAGTGAGAGTGTGTATGGCAGCAGAAGTGGCACCATCGGCTACAGTCACCCCAGTTGTAGCCGAGTCAACCTTGACAGCACCAATGGCTCGTCGCCACGTGGCTTCTGGGCGTCTCTGGTCAACTCGTACGAATTTTCAGATATCGTTTTTGCCGTTGGGGGAGACGATGGGGCTGTTAGTGCTGATGCAGGAAGGCAAGACAGAGGGACAGGGTCTCTGATGGGACCTCTGTTGGTCACATGTGAAGTGAGCGCAGCACAGGGGGAGACTGAGGGTACCTCTGCCGCCCCCTCTTCCTCCTTATCTCGCCAGTTCCCCGCCCATCGCGTCGTCTTAGCAGCGGCATGGCCAGGCTTTGGAGCCTTGTGCAGGAGGTACGGTTCTGAGGGGTGTGGTGGGTTATCGGTGGGAGGTGTTTCAACCGTTTCAGGGAGTGATGGTGCCAATATGGCCAGTGTGGGGGACGGAAGATTGCCAGCAGCAGCAGCAGTAGCACGACCACAACCCAGCTCACTTCAGTCTCCTGGTTCACTGCAGAAGCAGCAGGGTGAAGAGAAGCCACCAGTGGTCTCCTTGCCTCACGTTGACCCCAACCTCTTTCTGCTGCTCCTCACATTCTACTACATGGGGCGACTTGAGGTGATGCTCTTCCTATAGCTAAATCTACTCGCACTCATCCCTTCCTTTCCTCTGTCATCTCCTCTCTTCCCTCTCCCTCTCCTCTCTCATCTCCTCTCTTCCCTCTCCCTCTCCTCTCCTCTCTCGCCTCTCCTTGTCTCTCCCCCCTCCTCTCTCCCCTCTCCCCCTTTGTCTCTCCCTCTCCTCTCTCCCCTCTCCCCTTTTTTCTCTCCCTCTCCTCTCTCCCGTCTCCCATTTTGTCTCTCCCTCTCTGTTCTCCCGTCTCCCCTTTTGTCTCTCCCTCTCCTCTCTCCCTTTTTGTCTCTCCCTCTCCTCTCTCCCCTCTCCCCCTCTCTCTCCCTCTTCTCTCTCCCCTTGTCTCTCCCTCTCCTCTCTCCCCTCTCCCCTCTTGTCTCTCCCATTTCTCTCTCTCCTCTCCCATCTTGTCTCTCCCTCTCCTCTCTCCCCTCTCCCTTTTTGTCTCTCCCTCTCCTCTCTCCTCTCTCCCCTTTTGTCTCTCCCTCGCCTCTCTCCCCTTTTGTCTCTACCTCTCCTCTCTCCTCTCTCCCCTCTTATCTCTACCTACCTCTCCTCGTAAGCAAATTTAGCTGTGGTCTGCTTGCCTCACGTTCACCCCTAAACCTCTTTCTGCTCGTGAGACGTCTCAGGCCTCCCTCCTGCTCTTCTTCGGATTCTCTTCCTCATGCCATTTTCTCCTCTCCCTTTCTTCTTCCCCTCTTCCCCTTCAGGTATCCCCCGCGCTCGTCCACCCTCTCCTCTCGCTCGCACACCAGTTGGGGACGCAGGAACTGCTGCAAGCACGCCCTCACATGTCGCCCTTCCCCTTGTCTCATCACCCATTCTCTTTCTTTTCCCTCAACTTTCAGGTGCCGCTCTCGCTCGTCCATCCCCTCCTCTCTCTCGCGCACACCAGTTGGGGGAGCAGGAGCTGCAGCAAACACGCCCTCAGCTATCGCCCTTACTTGTTCTAACACCCATTCTCTCACCTCACCATCCCTCCTTTGCAGGTGCCCATCTCGCTCGTCCGCCCCCTCCTCTCTCTCGCGCACCAGCTAGGGGCGCAAGAATTGCAGCAGGCGTGTGAAGCAGCACTGGATGGGCATGGATCTAGATACTCCGCATCTGCACCCGCCCACGCGAGCACATACTCTGCATCTGGACAGAGCGCTATGGGATCCTGTGTCACAGAGGAAAACCTAGTGCTTGGCGCCTCTGCGGCTGTAGCAGCAGAGAGAAGGGCCGCTACTCCCAATGCTACAGCCGCTGGGAACGAGGATGCAGCCAAGTCAGCCAAGTCAATGAGTGCTTCACAGTCAATGCAGGTTAACAGGGTAGTGTGTCTGTGTTACCCAGTAGGCAGGAGTCAGCGGCAGCAGGAGCATGCGTTGGGCCAACAGAAAACGAACCTCAGAAGTGGTGGAGGTCTCTTGGGACTTACAGGCGAAGATGGACCCGCCTTTAGAAACGGGAATCAGTCGAATCAATCCGCTTCGCAGCAGCTCTGCTCCCAAGGGCTGTCTGTTGAGGAGCAGGGGAGCAGATGGTTGAGGCAAGGCGATTATGTGAGCTCAGGCGCTCGGTCAGGTGGTTTTTCAGGTGGAAACACAGAGGCAGGTGTAACTGCAGGCGGAAGCCTGAATTCAAGCGCACCTGCAACTGCAAGTGCAGGTCCGATCCCTTCTGGTGAAGCAGCCGGGGTTCCGACCCATTTGCTTACGCCCGACCGTCATTTGTTTCAACACCTGCGATGCGACTGCTGTGGTGGCAGTCACATGGGTTTTTCTTCAGGGGCTGAATTGAACAGGGGCGAGGCGCCAGACGGTAGAGAGGCGAGAGGAGGGAGCGAGGTGAGAGACGGTAGAGAGGCGAGAGGAGGGAGCGAGGTGAGAGAAAGTAGAGAGGCGAGAGGAGGGAGCGAGGTGAGAGACGGTAGAGAGGCGAGAGGAGGGAGCGAGGTGAGAGACGGTAGAGAGGCGAGAGGAGGGAGCGAGGTGAGAGACGGTAGAGAGGCGAGAGGAGGGAGCGAGGTGAGAGACGGTAGAGAGGCGAGAGACACAAGAGAGTTTACGGAGCCGATTCCAAGAGCCAGCAATGCAGTCGGACACGGCCATACTCACAGTCAACATGATTCCTGCAGCTACAGTGATGTGAGCGTGCGGGCGGCGCAGTCCAGCAGTATTGTGTTTCGAGTGCACCGAGTGGTGCTCTGTGCCTGGAGTGCCGCCTTTCACAAGGCGAGTATTTTTCCTGCTTCCTGCTCTCCCTGCTTCCTGCTTCCTGCTCCCTGCTCTGCTTTGCTCCTTGCTCCCTGTTGTATACCCTCCCGCTCCCTTCTTCCTCAGCTCTTTGTGCTTGTAATGCTGTTTTTATAAGAAAAAAGTTTTCCTGGCATACAGAACGCCAAGGGGTCGTTCTCAACCTCCTTCCACCCCCATTCGCTCCTACGCTGTCCATCAGATGCTGACTAGTGGCATGCGAGAAGCCACCTCGCACGAGATTGTAATAGGAGGTGCTTCTAATGAAGCCGTTGCCGCTCTCCTGTACTTCTTCTATACCGGAAAGCTGCCCCACACTCTCCCCCACACTCCCTTGTCACATTCTCAACGGAAACACCTGATACAGTCACTCTCAGAACAGTCACCCCCGTCGCAGTCGCCCACATTTCAGTCCGCCCCATTGGAGTCTCCCCCATTACAGTCGCCACCATTACAGTCACCCTCATTACAATCACGCCTATCCCCGTCACAGTCACAGTCTGCATCAGCAGCAGCACCTGAGAGCACTCAGGGCGTGCTGCTGTCGCTGCTGTGTCTGGCTGACCGCTTCTGCATCCCAGCTCTCCACCACTCAGTGAATGAGCGACTGCTGACGTGTGTTGAAGAGGTGAGTGCGATTATCTCTTGGTAACATGGCAACCACTGGCAGTCACAGCGACATGACTTTGCCGTGAGAGGTGAGTGCGATTATCTCCTGCAGCCACTGGCTGCTAGGTGTGTGTAGCCTGCCCGCACCTGACAGCTCCCATGGCTCCTTTTGCTCATCTTCCTTTACCTCTTAACTCACTCTCCTTTTTCCCCTGTCCAGTCATCAGCATTCACCACACTGCGAGTTGCTGCATCAGTTCCTGGGGAAGCCTGCTCTCGCCTGACAGCTGTCGCCGCCTCATTGGCCGCGGCGCGGTTTGAGCGGTGCGTTGATGCTGATGTGGACGGGCTGAGAGGGCTGCCGGCTGGTGCGCTCACGGCTGTATTGCAGGTGTGCCGCAATGCCTCTCTGCTCTTACACCCACATTTATTCGAATCCAATCATTCTACCTGGAGGCATCTTTCCATGAACCCAACCCCTGCTCGCCCTCCCTTCCCTGTCTCTCCTTCTAATCTCCCACTACCCCACCACCACTGTTGTGCGGTTACCGGTTGGTAACCTAATGTCCGCCTATCAGAGCCCCTTCTTTTGGACAGCCAATGAGGAGCGAGTGCTGGACGCTGTGCTGACGTGGGCCATGCAGCGTGCTGACGTCAGCAGCTGGGAGGAGGCGGAGCGAGCAGTGAGGGAGATGATGATGAGAGAGGGGGAGGAGGGGGAGGAGGGGGAGGAGGGGGGGGGGAGGGGGAGGAGGGGGAGGAGGGGGAGGAGGAGGGGGAGGAGGAGGGGGAGGAGGAGGGGGAGGAGGAGGGGGAGGAGGAGGGGGAGGATCCGGCTGTAGCAGAGGCTCCTGGTATCGAAGATCTCATTCAAGCCGATCTTTTGGGCCGGCTACAGCTGGAAGGGGCTGAGCCCATGCTACAAGGGGGGGGGCAGGAGGAGGAGGAGAGTGAAGGGATAGAAGAGAAGGAGGGTGATGAGGACGAAGGAGAGGAGGAGGAGGATGACGAAGTTTCTGGGTTGCTGCAGCACGTGCAGTTCATGTCGCTGCCTGATTCGCTCCTCGTCAGGCTCAGGGACAGCCTACTTGCCATGTGGCTTCCCACCATTCGCCGATCCGTACGTTTCCCTGAATTTGTGCACCCTTTTGCCACGTGGATGGCATCACCTCTGAACTTCTCATGTTCGAGCCCTTTCCCAATTCCACCAGTCTTGTTGTCAAATCTTTCTCCGTGTGTTGTCGTGGATTTTCCCGCATTTTCCTTGCCTCGCCCATCCTCTCTCTCCACCTCCCCCCTCCCCTCCTCTCTCCTTCACTCCCCTTCTCTCGCCCTTCAGGCTGTCAAGGAAATTGCTCGTCGCAACCCACACACCCATGCACCCAGGGCATCACAAGACCATCCCCACTCCTCCTCCCTCTCCTTTACCGCTCACCACCTCTCAAATTCTGAGACATTTGAATCACAAACAGGCAAACAACATTCACACAGCCTTCCCCAAACATTTTCCCACAGTCTCTCTCACGGTTTCTCTCCCCCCGATTATTATGGGCATGCTTTAAGTCTCTCCTTCTTGGCCCACCAACCCCACTCCAATTCTGCCCGGTTAGATTCGATTCAGTCGGATGATATCCAGGTAGATCTCGGCCGTCGGATCGTCCGTTTTGCGTCCCCGGACCTCCCGTCCCGACCCTGGCCATCAGGCTCGGCGGCTGCTGTGCCGCGGGCGTGGTCTCTTGAGAGCTGTGGAGAGGGGTGCGTGGCGAGAGAGAGGGGTGCTCAGGCACACACGCATGGGGCGGGTGCAGCAAGGGAAGGGGGTGAGGTGCTGGAAAAAGGGGCTGCATTATTTCAGAAGCCTAGTCGAAGCATGTGTGTGGGGTTGAGACAGGGGGATAGGGAGCAAGTAGGAGAGGGAGGGGTGGCTGGGGATGGAGAGCGGTGGGATGGGATGGAAGGGGAGGATCAGAGGGGAAAGAGAGCGGGGGAGAGTTTAAAGACATTTGAAAACTCGGGGGAGGGAGGAGATGGTGAGGTGGAAGATGGGGGAGAGGGGGGACGGCGGCGAAACAGGGAGAATCGGGGAAGGCAAGACGGAGCGGATGGGTGGAGGAAGAGAGCAGGTGAGAATCTTGAGATGGCTCACAAGTTGGAAGAGAGAAGAGACTGCGAAGGGGGAGAGGGGAGAGAGGGGGGCAATGTGGTTGGGGGGTTTATGCAAAGTGTGGAGAGAGGGGAGGAGCAAGTGGAGGAGCGAGAGGAGGAGCGAGGGGAGGAGCGAGGGGAGGAGCGAGGGCTGAAGAGAATGGGTGACGAGAATCATGTGGAAGAGAAGACAACTGATAAGCAAAGGTTGACAGGGAGGGGGTTGACATGTCGGGACGAATCCATGCCGCCCGGTCGGGTTTCTTTGGCAGCTAGTGACAGGATGGAGGCGGGTGGAATAACAGCGGGGGTAGCAGACACTGCAAGCCGAGAGGAGGGGGTGAAGTGTGACTATATCGAACGGGAAAGAGTGCCGCCTCATTCCAGAGCACTAGGAGGGGGGGTAGGTGACTGTACAGAGAGGGAGGGAACGCCAATGGCAGGAGTTGAAGATGGGTGGGGGGGGAGGGAGAGGAGCAATGCTTCCAGAGGGTTTGGCTTTGGGGCATCTCGAAAGGCCGATGGCCCTCGGTTGAGTCAGCAGCTGCTCACGCAAAAGCTGCTGGCTGCTGAACGGCTGTTGGCGGGTGTCTCGAGTGTTCCTCGCGTCCTTCAATACATGCACGACGGGGATAAGAACGGCGTGTGTTTCCATGCGGGTACCTCGTATGGACGGCACCCCTGGATGAATCCCGTGCTCCTGGGGGTGAGTCAATTGTTACACCATGTATGCAGTGTGAATCTCAGGTGTGCGTGCATGCACGATGGGGATCGGAACGTTGTGTGCTTCCCTGCTTTGTTTGAGGTTGATTTTGAGAATTCTCAAAATCAGCTTCCCTGCAGGTACCATGTACGGGCGACCCCCCTGGTTGAACCCCATGCTGCTGGGGGTGAGTCATGTGTTGCATCAGCCATTGGGTGCCTTGAGTGCTCCTCGTGTTCCTCAATACACATGTGATGTTTGTAGTGCATACATGCACGACGGGGATCGGAGCAGCGTGTGTTTCCATGTGGGTACACCTCGTATGGGCAGCATCCCTGGATGAATCCCGTATTGCAGGGAGTGATTAAGGTGTGGGCCTAGTTTTGAGTCGACTCAAAACTGCTTCCATGTGGGTACACCTCGTATGGGCAGGGATGAATCCCTCGTATCCCTCGATGAATCCCGTATTGCAGGGAGTGATTAAGGTGTGGGCCTAGTTTTGAGTCGACTCAAAACTGCTTCCATGTGGGTACACTTCGTATGGGCAGGGATGAATCCCTCGTATCCCTCGATGAATCCCGTATTGCAGGGAGTGATTAAGGTGGGGGTGAGACATTTGTTCCAGCAAGTCGAACACCCCTGTGGAAGTGGGTGGGTACACCTTTCTTTGCATCGTAAGCCACCCACCCACCCACCCACCCACCCACCCTCTCTTGCCAATTTACCTCGCACCCACCCACTTCCCTCCCCCGTCAGACCCTCACAGTGGCAGCCAGCAGCCCTCCCTCACGTTACACCGATGGCAAGGTCATCGTCTCGGGTGACTACGTTGTGAGTGTGTGTGGTAGAGTGTGCTAGTGCGCAATTGAAAGCTGTTTAGTGCGGTGCTGTGTGGTGTTGGTGAGTAGCATTAGTTTTCTCGCCCTCTCAGTGGCAGCCAGCAACCTCCACTCGCGCTACACCGATGGCAAGGTCGTAGTATCGGGCGGCCATGTGGTGAGTGTGTGTGGTAGAGTGCGGTTGAATACGGCTTGGTGCGGTGCTGTGCGCTGCTGGTGCCTAGCATGTGCTCTTTCGCCCTCTCAGTGGCAGCCAGCAACCTCCACTCGCGCTACACCGATGGCGAGGTCGTAGTATCGGGCGGCTATGTGGTGAGTGGGGAGTGCAATGCGGTGAAATGCAGTGTGTGATGCGGTGCAATGCGGTGCAGTGGTACTATGTGGTATCATGCAGTGACAACCAGAAGCCCTATCCTGTCGTACACCGACTGAGGGCAGCTCACAGTGACAGGGAACTATACACAGCATTGTGACTGAGTGACTAAGTTCTTTGTGGTGGTGCTTGGACCTATACACCTTAATTGACCCCCTTCTTATATGCCCAAGCGCCACTCCTTTAAAGCTCATCCTTTGTTGGGCCTTGTGTGGAGGGGTGCTGCTCATGTCTTACTTGTTACCCTCTATCCTTCCCCCACCCCGACAACCTTTCTGCACCCAACCCCACTCCTGCAGAGCTCATCCTTTGCTGGGCCTTGTGTGGAGGGAGGCTGCGTGACAGCTTGGTGGAGGATCGACCTGGGGGAGAAACACAGGGTGAGAGAGGGAGTTGTTTCGAGAGCACCCTACAGGGCGACTTTTCAGTCAAAGGGGGTGTGAAAAGAAACTGGGTTGTTTTCATCGTAGGAGTAGAAGCGGGGCCTTGTGTGGTGTGGAGGGGGGTTGCGTGACGGCTTGGTGGCGGATCGACTTGGGGGAGAAGCACAAGGTGAGAGAGAGAGAGAGAGAGAGAGAGAGAGAGTAGAGAGAGAGAGAGAG